>CM071571.1:20064292-20121606 GCA_036426205.1 Ascaphus truei | reverse complement strand
GAGCAGCAGAGGGCATGTGGGGGGTCCCTCCTGCAGCCCGGGAGACCCCCGCTGCAGCCCTCCACGGAAACCACGCCCCCCCCCCCCCGGCCGCCGCTCCTGCTCCCTACAGAACGCATATAGCGGTCAAGTGCCTCGCCACGCGCTGCCTGTCTGCAGTGCGGGCGCGTGGTCTGAGGCAGCGTGGCCTTAGACTTAGGCCTTCTGTGAGCCACAGGTAATTCAGCACATACTCAAAGGGAAAGGAGGCTACACAAACAAAATGTAAATAATGAATATCAACATAGAAATTGAAGTTAGAGGATTGACAATTTTCCTACCTGGTCTGCCCATGTCCTGCTGTGAGGCCTCGTGCCAGATTACATTCCCCTGGATATTCCTACAGTATATTTAGGATACCATTGAGTTTTGTATATTAACTTCCACCACCTCTTCTGGGAGATAACTCTGTGAATCCACTACTCATTAAATAAGAAAGCACTTCCTGATATTTCCCATGAGGTTATGACACTTCAGCTTCCAAAGGAAGACCCCTAATACATGGTACATACCACATATTTTATTTATTCTTTGTGGCACCACTTCCATTTTGTTCATAAAACTTTAATTCAGTATCAAAATGGCCCCAAAAAATCAGCCCCAGCTTTGGTGACTCACTGTGGCACTAGGACTAAAATTAGATGAAAAAGCCCTTCACTGTCATTCCAATTTGCTCCATGTTCAATATTCCTTATACACTTACTGTAGTGCTACAATGTAGAAGAGGAACCAAATATTACTACTGTATTATTTTACACCTAGTACGAGTAACAGAATGTCTTCCACAGAAAAAATAATACTGTAATGCAGCGTTGTGGAGTAAAATCCAGTGGGACCATTGGATAATTCCTTTTTCGATAGTTGCTCAAAGCATTATATTTAAAATTCTATATAAATATTATGCTTATATATCATCTTCAGCCCCTGTTCCACTGTTGGATGAAGGCCTACGCCATGATCTTCCAGGTACAATAGTTTGATAGCAAGCCTCTATTCAAATTCTCGTCGCTCCTACAAAGTTTCTGATTTCATCCTTCCATCTTACTTTTGGTAATTGTCGTGGTCTTTTAATTTTCTTTGGAGCCCAGTCGAGTACCATATTTGTCCAACAATGGTCAGTTCTTTTTGCGATGTCTGGCCGGCTGCCATTTTTAATTTCTTCACCCTTGTGATGGTCAGACTTGTTTGGTTTCAAAGCCATTCATTCTTTTTCGTGCCTTCGTTCTTTGAGTTATCTGAGGCTTCTGAATTATCTCCGTAATTGTTAAGTCTTGGCCATGAAAGGGTCTACCACTATGACAACTCGCCTCGCCTTGTCTTTTCTGTGATAAATGGGATTTTCCTATTAATTAAAATGGCAATTCCTTCCCTTTTCACTTGGGCAGCTTTCATTAAAAAATAAATAATGGGGTCAGGATATGTATGTATAACTTTATGTAGCGCCATCCAGGTACATAGCCAGCAGTAATACGTGACAATATAGCACAAAGGGAATAAGCGCTTCAGACATGAAAGTAACAATAGAAAAGGGAGTCCCTGCCCCGAAGAGCTTACAATCTAAGTGGTAAGAAGGGAGAACTTACAGAGACCGTAAGAGGGTGTTCTTGCATGTCAGTGCTTTCCTGGTTTCAATCATACCTATAATCAGTGGTCGACAAATCACCAAAAAATCTACTCGCCACCTAGTACCAAACGTGTGCTGCTTGGGCCAATAGGAGCTCGCCACGATGTTAAATCCACTCGCCCGGGGCGAGCAAATGTATAGGTTTGTCGAACACTGCCTATAATAACTCAGTGTAGAGTAGGGATTAAAGAACAAATCCAAGATCTTACATACTTTAGGTGCCCAGCAGTGGACAGATCAGCAATCTGTTGCTGGTCTAACTGTGTTATAAGTGAGCTATGGAGACCCCTGCTACAAACCACGCATCGCCCACACATTCCATGGAAGGGAGGGGGAAAAAAAACCCCACACATTTAAACATTGTCCTATGATTTTCCTAACTGAACTGTACCATAAGCATCATAAAATGTTAGTGATGGGAGAGGTCAACCTGAGCAAAAACATTGGATTTTCCGTTTGTAACATTATGCAGAATATATTGCTAGCAGATTAGCACCTTCCCAGCCAGGTCATGCGATTCATTTCTAACAGACACAAAAAAGCTAATCCCGCACCATTATGATTTTGCCAAATCGTTTAGTCATTTTTTTTTTAACCCATCACAACTTTTTTTTAATGTCTGGTTATACCCACATAGCAGCGTCATGTTGCACAGCTAGTGACCAACCCGATGAGACCCAAAAATGTCAAAACAGCTGTCTGAGTAGGTTTACCCGCTATGCACTTCAACACAGGCAGTGCAGAAAAGCTGAGTAATGCAGCACGCATAAGGTTATAGTGGTCCATGTTAAAATGGATAAGTACAGTAAACAGTGACACTGCGCATTTCCATGTCATTACCCTTAATCCCTGGCTACCGTGGTAGTACTGTTTGCCAAGTGTTAATGGGGAGAGTGTTGCAGACCTGCAAATGCACCACAAGTGCTATTTTAGTTACTCTGAGGCTAAAGGTCCTGCTGCACGTGCCTAGCATTGCGTGCACAGCACTATACGAACTGCAGGAAGCTTTCTGTAGCGATCGGTGTGGCCGAAACGGGGTAGGTGGGCGCAACCATAAACTTGATAGGCTACCATTGGTTCGAGGAGAGGCTTGTGCTGGACAAGACTTCAGAACCATTTTTCAGAGCATATTGATTTGAGGCCCCAGTAAAAATGGTAGAAGGCACATAATTTAGCCTCATTATTGTAACTAAAGGTGTGGTAACCTCACCGACGGCAGGGTCCATAAAACCAAGATGACTTCTGTGGACAGAGAAAGTGCAGAATAGTGTTTGGGGGAAGCGAGGGAAGAAATAAAATTATGCCCAGACTGAGAATGTACATGGGGGGGGTGTATGTGACAGGGGCCAATATAATGTTGCGTTTTGCCTGGATATATTCTCCCCCCCCCCCATGCCAAGCGATCTCCCCTCTTGATTGGATCACAGCGCACCATGTGACGCGTCGTCGCACGGAACACAATCTTGTCGTATCTCCTGCTGGCTGACGCACCACAGTGCGAAGTGGGACAACAAGCAAGGAAACACCGGAGCCAAGTAGAAAAGAGGAGAGGGACTGGTGAGAGGCGTGGTGAGAGGCGTGGTGAGAGGCGTGCGCGCCGCCGGCCGCAGCGGGGACCTGGCCTAATCCATTACAAACAGAACAGCTGCAACAAAAATAAATAAATAATCTATAGATGTATTGCAATCAGATCAACGTTTATTTCATTCTGGATACTTCAGTGCGCAATGTTTATCATGCTCGTTACAGAAAAAACAGTTTCCAAAAAACATTTTAACATATGTACAGTAACAACCCAACTGTATGGACAAAATTTGATATAGAAAGCATAATATATCAGTACAAACCTACATGTACAAAAGCATCTACAACTTGCAAAGTGTGTCAGTTTACAAAAAAAAAAAAAAAAAAAAAAACAAACAAAAAAAAAACCTTTGCCAACACTAATTCATTGTATTTACCAAGTTGGATTGGGCGTATTAAGATACATATTAATGTTACTGGAGGCACAATAGCTACTGGATCAACTTCAAAACTAAACTGGTTAAGTGCAGCAGAAGTGCAAAGCCACAACCCTTTGTAGAAGGGCCATGTGATCCTTGCTAAATGGTACAACGGATGAATGGTTTGAGCTTTATCCCATCCACCCAACAACTGATACAGTGTTACAGTGTTAGTCCTGATAAAGCAGGTACCCTGAGAAAGTGGAGTACTTCCAGCTACTACCATAAATGGCTCCCCTGTGTAGTCGCAGCCATATCTGATCTCCATGGAACAGCTGTAGGACTGCATGATTGCTGGCAGTCTCATGGTCAGGTGCGCCATCATTGGCATAGGCCGACACTAGCACTTCCTCATTCTTCATGAGGTTGACATATAAAGGCACATTCACAGCTAATTTTAGCATGTGGAAAATGAACACATAAGTGCCATTTACTGGGCACAAAAAACGTCCGAGCTGGAAGTCAAATGTTTCTCCTAGGTTATTCAGCAACAGATCAAACACAATAGGTTGATCCAAAGATCCAGGGGCCAAATTGGATGTTCTGGCTGCAGAAAAAGCCACCCTCATTTGCTGTGGGAGAGGATAGACATGAAATGGCAGAATGGTGGCAGCTTGGGTGGCCATCGACATATCCACTGGAGTGATGCTACGGGAATCCACCTGCCCAGGTTCTCCACTGTTAAAGTGGTCATCTCTTTCTGCGCTGTTGACCTGAGAATATTCGCTCCATCCTAACAGTTCAAACGAGACAATGTTAAAACAAACTTGGTTGAACACCATTAGCACGTGAGGTAAAGTTTGTAATAGTAACTTGCATGGTCGCACACTGTCCGGTCAGTGAGATGGGCCCTTGCATTATGTTCATCAGCTTAATCATAGTGAGTATGTTTGCAGTGTCATTACAATCACTCGCCCGACTTCACAAAACTAGCAAGAAATGTACCTCAGTAGCATATCCTCTTAATTTTTAGGCCAAGTCCAAGTCGCCACAGACCGCGCAGAGGCACCCCCGCGTGGCCCGATAACATTGCTTTAAGGCATTGATCGCACCCATAGACGCGTGAGCGTGGCAGCAGCAGGGGGCGCATGTTGTGCGAGGAATCAGTTGAAACAGATTGATGCGATGGGCGGGTCATGTGAGCGGTTCACCCAATGAGGGTGAACCAGCTCTGTGACATCACCGACACACGTCCCCCCGCCAGCACGTCTACCATGTCCAGAAAACGCACCCGCTTCACGTGGGTGACGTCATAGACGCGCATGCCTCCGCGCAGGCGAAGGCTGTATGGACCTGCTTTTACGGAGATCATGGTACATAATCTGAATGGGTGTACAACGGCCATACCTGAATCTCATCCTGGGAGTACCCACATAGTCCCACCCCCTCCCAACACTGCCCACAATTTTCAATGTGGCCCAGTATCCGAAAGAGGAGATTACACAAGTGCTCCTAAAATAAAAACTAAGCAGCCAATGTGGACCTGATTTACTACAATCTAGGTTCCTACGACTTGGTGCCCCAGCCATTGCCAAACCAATTGCTTCCATAGTCAACTCTATCCTGTCTGCAGGTCGTATCCTTAAGACCTGGAAAACTGCCAGAGTTGCCCCAATCTTCAAAAATGGGGACAAAAACTCTGTCTCAAACTACAGACCAATCTCACTTCTCCCAATACTATCCAAAGTAGTGGAAAAATGTGTCCACTCCCAATTAAGCTATTACTATACCAAGACAAATTTCCCTAACCAATTCAAATCTTGCTTTTGCCCCAAAACACTCCACCGTAACTACCCTGCTAAAAGTTTGCAATGGAATCCAGTGTGGAATGGAACGGGGACAACTCACTGGTGCAGTATTCCTAGATTTTGCAAAGGCTTTTGATACTGTTGATCATGCTATCCTGCTTAAACTCCAAAGCTCTGGAATAGGGAAGTATGCTTTAAACTGGTTTCAGTCCTATCGGTTAGATCCCAACATATGTCCATCACAGGCTCTAACTCCAACCCCCTGGATATCACCTGTGGCATCCCGCAAGGCTCTGTTCTGGGGCCCCTACTCATTGTTCATCAATTATTTTCCCACAGCTTGTAAGGAAGCCTCAATACACATCTATGCAGATGACACAATCCTATATGCACACAGCCATAGACTCTCTGACCTTCAACACATACTTCAGTCTGACTTTGAGACTCGAAAACTGGATTTCTCAAAGCAAACTGTTTTTAAACACGGACAAGACTAACAATGGTATTTGGGACCAAGACTAAATGTTTAAAGCTTCCAGCAACTGAGCTCCAGATTAGAACCAACGCTAACACCACCCTAACACCTGTCACTAGTTTTAGATACCTGGGCATATGGTTTGACTCCCACTTAACATTCGGGAGGCACATTGATACCCTGACAACCAAGACCTATGCCAAACTAGGGGTACTTTACAGGAACAAATCCTCCCTAAGTTTCCTGGTCAGAAAGCGTATTGCACAGCAAATGCTAATGCCAATTATTGACTATGGAGACATAGTATATGGCTCGGCACCTCAAACCCACCTTGGCAAACTTGACACCCTCTACAATTCAATTTGTCGTTTTGTTCTCCAATGCAATTACAACACACATCACAGCGAAATGCTCAAAGAACTAGATTGGTCATCACTTGAGTCTAAGCACCAAGTTCACCTTTCCTGTCTTGCCTTCAAATTCTTTATGGGCAAGCTACCCAGCCATCTGAACAAGCTCCTCACCCCTACCACATGCAGCACTTATCTGAGATCTGACTCCAAAAGACTGTTCATGGTCCCAAGGCTCAACAAAGTATCGGCCGCTCCTCCTTCTCTTACCACGCACCCAAAAACTGGAACAATCACCAGACTCACATCCACCAGTTTAAGTTCTTTCAAATCTAAGGCGGTCTCACATTTTAATCTGGTCTGTAACCGTTTCATACGCCCATAATATATATTTTAACTGTGCATGCAATGTCTTGTATATAATGTATACCCTGCTCATTTATGCAACTGTATTTGTAACCATGTATTATTTGTCTTAACTCTGTCCAGGACATACTTGAAAACGAGGTAACTCAATTACTTCCTGGTAAATTATTTTATAAATAAATACCTGAAGAACTCTGATGTTGGACAGCTTGTACACTAAAGACCATTGGTCAATTATAAAAAGGTACTGTATCCTACCTATTTTTGCACAAAATAGACCAATATTGCTAAAATGATTTGTCTAAATTGTATCCAAAGACCATCTTTTATGTAGTTCTTATTTTCTTTGCTGCTTCATATGCATCACAAGTAGATCCTTTCTAAAAGCAGGTCAGTGAGCAAGTATTGTGGCAGTTTTTGGAAATTCTCAGTCATGTCAGCTCTTACCTCTTGAATTGGGGCGATTGCTTGAAACCGTGCCCACTCGTTTATGGCACTGCTGTACACCACCATCCTAGGGTGTGAAGAAAAAGTATTTTAGGGCACGTCAATCAATAGAAAGTTGTGTTTGAATTTCTACCATAGCACAGCTATTTTGTAGACTTCTAGAAAAATGTACGTGCATACGGCAGAGATTGGTGCATTGGATTTAGGGTCTTGCGATGTTAGGCAGACTGGTCACATCACTCCAGGCATGTTTATTAGTGAACATGGCACCGAGGTGATCAACTAGTGCAAACCAAGTGTCAATTAATGCAAACAGGCACAGTGGGCAAAACCCCCGGACCTGCTATAAATTTCTAAATAAAAAGATGTCCATTTCTGGTTTTTCTAGAACAGTTTGGGGGATATTTACATTAACATCTTCTTTCACCAAGTAAACAAAATGAAGCCAAAAGTAATCCGACAAACTCCCCATTGTCTGCCAACCGGAAAAAAAACCCCCACCAAAATAGTCAAATGATTCCTTTACATTTGATGCCCGGACTTCTTGTCCATTACCCTGGGGGGTAGCTACTTTAACTAACCTGCATCAACAGCCCTAAGCGTTTACTTCAAATGTAACAGTTTCATGATCACAATTGCAAGGTATTTGTATGCATAGTGTGCCAGTATTTGGAGCACATTAGAAATGTTTATGCATTTATAACCCAACTATGGCTTCTTACCCGAGGAGAGTACGGTGCAGCGGGATAGTCTCGCCCAGAGCATTGTGCATGTCCGTAACCACCATTGGGCACAGATTGGGCTCCTCTATAGTTCTCACAACCTATGTTAAATGGAGTACAGGAGATGGTTTCATATTGAGGCTTATATTTTCTCCCAAAAGACAGAAAAGTTCAATGCTATATCCAATGTGACTAACAATATACTTTTTACTATATATTTTAAGACTTCAATAATATCCTCATGAGTAAAGGTAACGAGAGTTACACATTTTCTACCCCACACTTTACTGACCCTTTAGCGATTGGGTGCCACTGGACTGTACTTCTTGGCACTTTAGATCACAGGAAGCAGATTGACTAGCATTGTCCCAACTACAAGAATAATTCCCCTTAGATTGCGTTATTGCTGGGAGAAGGAGCAGCTCAGTGAGTAAAGACACTGACTGGCACCGAGTTGGAAGCAGAGGAAACAATTCCCAGTGTCAGCTCCTTGTGACCTTGTGCAAGTCACTTAATCTCCCTGTGCCACAGGCACCACAAACAGATTGTAAGCTCCACGGGGCAGGGACCTGTGCCTGCAAAAGGTCTCTGTAAAGCGCTACGTAAAACTAGCAGCGCTATACAAGAACATATTATTACCAACCTTTATATCCACTCACGCAGCGATAGCCATTTGACATCACCCTTCCTCCTCTGTTAGTTGCTCTCAAAGATGCACGACTGCTCACAAACGGTTGAGTCATTCGAGGCATGAGGTTCGGAGTTGTATAATACGACATGTTCCCATTGCTCATATGAATAGTTCCATCGGACGGATATGGACTTCCTGTAGAAAACCAATATAAGCACACCTCAAACACTCCATGCTTCTTCCCGTTTTAACATGCGACAGCAGCAGCACTGTGCAACATATACACAATGTGTATATAACATGGCGATGTGGACATCACCATCTATCTAATCCTTGTTAAAGCAGCAATCCTGTTTAGAACTGTGTAGAAGGTGGAACATCCAGGTTATTAGCAGCAGTAACTAGTCTAGACCAGCATTTCCCAACTCCAGTCCTCGGGGAACCGCAACAGGTCAAGTGTTAAGGATATCCCTGCTCCAGCACAGGTGGGTCAATCAGCAGCTCAGTCATTTTGACTGAGCCACCTGTGCTGGAGCAGGGATATCCTTAAGACCTGACCTGTTGGGGTTCCCCGAGGACAGGAGTTGGGAAACACTGGCCTAGAGTAATGGTGACTCACTCTTCGATTAGAGATTTGCTCACCTGTTAGAGGCTCTTGTAAGAAAGAAGTTTGATCTCCAACATCTGAGTCCAATGGACTCGGAGGTGCAGTTTGTGTACTTGCTGTACTCCAAGTCTGATGGTATGGGGAGCAATAGGGAGCATCATCTTTCATCTCCGTCTCTTTGCGCGGAGGCAAAGGTGCATTAACCTTAAAAACCTGCAATAAAGTGGACTCTTACAATAAGCATAGTTGCGTCAATACACAAGGATAAAATGAATATTACTCGTACACCCCTCACTCATGGTATACACAGCAATCTCAGTCTAAAACTATGCATTCAATAACCTAGCCCAAGTAACTGCTAGTGGGAGATCAACCAACACTAAACATTAGGATGGTAAATATTTGGCAGACAATATTAATGCATAGATGGTGTCTAGAACTCAACTGAATTACTTTTTGGTTTAACACAATTATGTTGAGACTTAAGCCAATGAGGAAGTTAAATCCCATAATGGGCCAGACCGCCTATGTGACTATAGGGGCAAAATGGCTTGCAGAACAAAGCTTAAGCCCAGTCATTGCCACTACCAGTCTGGCTGGATTCCCCCAATTTTCCACCTCAACACCCCCCTCTGTGGCTTAAACAGCAAAAATGTACTGTATGTGCTTGAAACAAGGCTCAGGGCCGATACGAGCAAGTGCTACAACCCTGCTTTGTGCCCTAGGACTTGTATGCTTGCCGGAGAAGCCGAGAATGAGACTTTTGAGCTTGCTTTGTGGTGAATTGCATCCTTAAGGTCTGTGGGACCTGAAGCCCCTACAATGCGGAAGTACTCCAGGGTAAGCCTTAGAAGCAGCACCCAGCTAGCTAGGATTCCTCCCGTAATCCCGTTTGTGTATACTCTGTAGGTGTATTTGTGCTGTGTCTGCTGGCTCCGGCCGGAAATAAACGTACTTTATTTGACTTCTATGTCCTGTCTGGTGCATTGATACCGATAAATGGTTCTAGTCTTCCATGACAGCCCAGTATTAGCATCTCCCCCAAATCCTAAAACACCTGGGTGATATTGGTTTGAACCCAAGCATCAAGGTGTAAAGTAGATTGAAGTAGAAGAGCTCCCACTACATGCAACTGGAAACCTCCTCATACAGGATAACATTGGGACAGTTTTAGGAGTGATATGCATACAGAGAGACCGAACAAAGTCTGAAATGAATAGCATACAGTGGAAAAATAAGTCTTTCCTTCTTTCTAAAAGTGGAAGACTCACAGCTTGCATGCCCTGGAAGGGAGATGAAATGATGGATAAAGGTACACTTCTAGGAGGAGATAGAGCAGCAGCTTCCTGCGGTAGCTGTAACATGGGGCTGCTGGTGAGAGCCTTGGGAGATGGCGGCATCTCACATGGCAAAGGGATAGGTGCCTAATAAATAAAGACACAACTTAATCAGTAATATGCAGTTCATATGATCCATCCAAGTCCTACTGCAGATGTAACAATCTGTAAAAATGTAATGTCAGCAGATTGCAATATCAAGATCTGTATACTAAAGAAGCTAGATTAAAATTCTTTGAGGAATTGGTCCCCCCCCCCCCCCCCCCAACCAAAAAAACAAATGTAGTCAGTGAAAATAAAGACCTACAGTAGGTAGACCTACACAATTCTGGCAACACCTGCTGCAAAGTGCAAGATCCTCCTGAGCTGCAGACAGGTGGTATGATTAAGGTGTCTGGGCTCACCTCTATTTTCTCTAGCGGGAGCTCTGAGACATTGGTGTTGGTCACATACATCTGTGCAGTGTTGTAGGTAGTCTCCTCCTCCTCCTGGGCAAACAGATGGCTGTCAGATGTACGCACATGACTAATTATACCAAAGCCCCAGCTTTGGGCCTGAAACACTACTGATTAATCAAAGGATGGATTGCAATCAGACTGGGAATTAAACTAAATTCATCCCCCTTAAAAATGTGACATTTCAATCAAGCACAAACGTGCCTAAGCAAGATAATGCATTAAAGTGACTCACCTTAAGTAGGGGAAACTAGGTTATTAATTAAAAAATAAAAAATAAATACATCTTAACCAAATCAGTTTAACAATTGTGAGGACGCAACAAGAAAGCAGAATTGTACGCGGCCCCATTAATGTAAAGCCAAAGTAACCCTAAAATGATGTGTGGGGAGCAGCAATCATCCTGCATTTGGGCTCAACTACCAATAGACGCGACTGGTACACAGCTGCCTCAGGTGTTCATTTTCATATTCATGTGTATCCAAGAAACCGAGACACTGCCATTTCATTTATAATTTGCATTTAACCAGGACAAAAAAAAATTCTGCAGCACCTGTGCTGTAAGATCAATGGATTCAGGTTCAGAGAGAGTCTGAAAGACGACAGCTTCCTCAGTCTTGAAGTCAAGTGAAATAGGCAAAACAGGCAAGACGGGTGAAACAGGAGGTGAAATCTGCAAGACAAACACATACTGCATGTAAAACATGTTTTATTTAATGGAGAATATACATGCCATTCATCATCAAATCCAACCAGGATGACACCTCTGCCATATAATCCCATTCCTCTTCTCACTGTTGACCATAACCAAATGTCAGCTCCTTAAAGTTCAAGCATCAAATGCATCTAGTACATTGTAAAGTGTTTACCAACTCAAGGTTCTCACTGCATTGCTGCCTTCAGGCAAAAAAAAAATCTCCCAAATGGAATTTGTCAGCATCTTTATGGAGACTGGTCTGAGATCAACGAACAAGCCACAGAAAAACATTTACTTCTTATTGGTTTACCCAGACCAATCTACATCCTCGCTTCTACCAACATAGTCTCAAACCCAAATAATATAAACTAAAGCTCAGCCTTGACTACACAAACCAACGTCTACAAGTTCAGCATCAGCCCCACCTCACTTAGGCTGCGGAGATGGTAACTTCAGCCGTGCGGAGGTGTGCAGAACCTGTGGGAAAACGGGTGCTTTCCCTGGCCATGGTACGTGCGCCGTCCGTGGGCGTGCCAGTGACGTCTCAGAGCTGGTTCGCCCTCATTGGGCGAACCGCTCACGTGACTGGCCTGTCCTGAAGTCAGTTTCAACTGATTTCTTGCGCAACACGCGCCCACGTCGCATAGACGTGAACACTGCCTTAAGGCAGTCTGTTCGCTCAGTGTGCGGACGCATCCTCACGGTGTGCGGCACCATGTCCGAGGCCTAATTCCACTTCTGAAGACTCATTTTACTGGCCAATGACAAGCTAAACTAAAGTAATTCTAGGAACCATGGTCTTAATGACCATGATGCAGTACATTTATGGATCAAAACTAGGGATCATGTAGCATCGTGGGGTTCTGGAGGCATTTTTAGGAGCTATGGACTAGCGCCGTTCTATGCAGTCTATAGAAAGCCTAATGTCCCTACAGTGTACCAGACTACTAATCCAAATGCCCATTACTCAGTAATTTAACTCCCAGACCAGGCTTATATATTCATGTGGGGCGAAGTACTACACCTGCCACCAAGTTCTCCGTTAAACACAAGTTGGACATTTTGGTTTGAGACATTTCATTACTCCGCATTCAGATCTCCAATTTGAACATCTAATTACACTAGAAAAAGTAGGTAAAAAGATGCATTGTGCAGGTCTAGCACATTAAAATGAATCTTATTTACTGGCAAAGAAGCCCACAGCAGGACAATCCTGTGCAGCTTTAAAGACTTCAAACTGACATGTCCTGAAGATTCATGGAACTGGTCCCATCCTATGTGGGAACATGAATTCCTGGTCATAACTATGCTTTAGACTCCATACCCTGGGGATGCTGATCCACGATTCGAATCAGTAACACTACCAAAAATCATGGTAGAAACCAGAGCAAGAAGGCTTCACAGGTAGGATTATATAAATTGGGCGGCCCAAAAAAAACCTCACTTTTATTAACCATTTCATCCTCTGTAAATGAGGAATTGCATTTCCTACAGATCGAAAGGGTTTTATTTACCTTACACCCACCGTGTCCCAGAGGGGGCAGAGGCTACACATTTATGTTGAGCAGCCAGAGGAAAAACAAAAAATGGGGGAGAAAAAAAAAAAAAAAAAGGAATTACAAGGCAATGCACTCAAGATATACCATTTAACAATTAATGTAAATTACCATTTAACAATTAATGTAAATTACTAAGTCACAAGACACAGATGTCCCCAGATGTATGTGCAGTATGAAAAGCACCTAGTGTTTCAGCACGTGGAAGCACTGCCAGGAGGAGAAAGCAACAGCACCTGTATCTGTTCCACCAGTCATACTGGATTGTCTCACGGAGTTGCGGTAGTGACCCTCTGCCTGACTGACCGGTGGTGGACGCCGTGATGGGTGGTGTCTGCCTGCATACGATCGTGGACTGTGATCCATGCCGAGGTACAGGATTTTTCCCTGCAGCTGTGAAGTGCCACTGGACTGAACTAGTGCAACTGGTGCAGACTGCAGCTACATATAGTGCTTCTCTCCCTCTGGCCTCTGATACACGCCAATATTTCTTATTATGCTCACATGGTCTCTTTCTAGCAGTTGTATTTAGTCAGCGCATTATATTTTCCTCATGTCTGACACATGCCCTCTGTCTACATGATGGGAATACCAGTCAGGTTGCATTGGGTAGTGCCAAGGTGTGCTACTTGCAGAGGGATAAAGAGGGAACACTAGTTACCTCTTCTTTTGCAAACCAGAGATTGGTTCATTATTTGACCCCATGCATTACATTTGTACCTGTATTGGCACTTTGAATTGAGACATCTATTAGAATTGCAGATTTATCTTCAGATTTCTGCTTGAATTGCCTGTGTATACAGTATGTAGCATTTTTTGCATAAACCATCTGGGTGTTTTGTGATTTAGTACTACACATTCATTGTTAATAAGTGGCATATCTTGAGTGCATTGCCTTGGAATACTTGTTCTCCCTATTTCTTTCAATCTACTACTAGAACCTTGATCTGGTATCCAAATCCTTCTCCCCCTTTGTTTGCAATTAGAGGGAAAAAACCACTACCACAGGGGTGTGCAACACCAGTCCTCAAGGGCTATCAACAGGTCAGTTTTTCAGGAAATCCCTGCTTCAGCACAGATGGCACAGTCATGACAGCTACCTGTGTTGAAGCAGGGATATCCTTAAAACCTGACTTGTTTGTAGCGCTTGTGGACTGGAGTTACCCACCCCTTGCCCTACCAAGTGTCAGCTCACAAGGTGTACCAATTTTTTTTTTTTCAAAAGGGGATTAAAGTTGCAGTTCAGGCAATATCCTGCATGTGTGTTTTTTTTTAATAAATCAGTTCTGTAGCAAGAAAAAAATACTTAGCATTTTCGGTTTAAAAAAAAAAAAAAAAAAAACTTTGAAAGACCAATTTTCTTGTATTCTATTTTAACAAGCATGTTTGTTCCTATAGCAACAATTTACATTCCCCATATTTAACGAAAATAGGGTAATCAGGCGGTTCACTGCTGCCGTCAGGGTATGAAATAGGAGATCCACACGCAGATGAATAAAAGGTTGTTTTAATGAGTGCATATACACTGAAAAAGTCTGCTACAGAGAACTCTGACGCGTTTCGTCCACAGGTAGGGACTTTGGCCGTGTGTGACACCGGGTTGGTGAGGGCAGTGGCCGAGGGTTGCGGCATACTTAGCCGTTTATGGTTCCCTTGCAGGGGACACGGCGGTACCGCTGCTTCGTTTCCTCCCTACCACATTAGGGCCCCGACCCTTGGGATAGTCACTAACACGGTGCAAGTGGGGTTTTCATATTATCCAAAGGATTCCATCAGTGGGACACTGGACGGAAGTGTGTTTATGAACTTATTTATTCATTGGTTTTTCTGGACTTTTTGTAGTACGCATATGTGTACAATTGGTAGCATTAGTTTTTCCTTGGAGCAATTCTGGGACATTTGGTACCCATATTTAACGATGTCGCCAAACTTTGTCGATCAATAGACGGAGAACTAATTGACCGGCAGCTATGCAGTTTTTTTTTCAGGTAAGTAGAGATTGCCCACATGAAACTATTGAAGTTAAAAAATAAAAAACAGGAGCCTGAACTGCAGCTTTAAGACATCTAAAGGTCAACTAAAAAAAAAAAAAAAAATTTTTTAACACCTTCAGTTATCAGTCATTTGTACCCTTTGGTCCTCGGAGGGATTGGATCATAAAGATGGATCTACTGCATTATCCTGGGCTTCTGTGGCTAGGGCTAGAAGTTGGCTTTGCAGCATAATGCAGGACAAATATCAGGAGAGGGGCATGGTCACTGTCACCAAGTGAAGATTCATTTTACTATATCAATGAATCTAAAGTAATTGGTTATAATGTAATGTGGGATTTTGTAATAAATTCAGTTTTAAGGGATACATTTACAGGAAAGGGCCACTGGGTAAATTCTGTTCTGTGAGTGCTTTGTGCAGAATCTTTGGTGAGAACTGCTCACTGGTACCCATTGCCCTAATTATCTGGCATTATGCGAGAAAGTGCATACTATAAATAGAAAGCAGCCAATAATGGCAGTCATGGAATTAAAGTTTAAAATGCATTGCATTTTTGGTGTCATTTTCAAAAATGAGACTGATACGGTAACCAATTACCAGAAAAACTTATTCTAACAGAATCCAGCAACTAAGAGTGTTTGCTTAAGTTTAACAGAGGTCATTGGTCCCCAGATACCTTTAAAATCAGGGATTGACCCAGTTCTCTCACTTTATAACCATTTAACTCATCCTAGAATATACTGTACCTGCACCCCAACTCTAAAGACACATGTTTTACCCAGTTCAACGAATGTACTGTACCTTTTCCGACTGTATAATGGAGTTTCTCTTGTTCGTCAGCTTTACATCAATCAGTACTACATGGATACAACATAAGAGTTTAGCATGAACCACACCTTGTAAAAATACATAAAGCTACTCAAGGCTTCGATAAGGACATCAAATGTGAAAACAATTAGGAATGCAGAGACCTGTGTGACTAATGTTATGGACCAATTTAATAATAAAGTAAACTTTAAAAAAAAAAGGACAGTTTAAGCGAGTCTAAAATTACGTTGATCCCAAATGTCTATTTTGCATACAATACAAGTGTAGAATTGAACAGGCATGAATGGGGTAAATAAATCAACAAGTAGTGGAATTTAAGTGGTTCTACCCTCTGTCCAGATTGGACATAAACCAGGAATAAATTAGAGGCAACCAGCTGTGGAAAAGCACCATGAATCACATACCTATTGGAGCACTTTCAGGAGGCGGCTGTGATGGAGCAACGGTTGGTAAAGATCGGTCAGAATCCAGGATAGATTCCTTTTAAAGAATATCAAATATTAGACCTCATTAGCCTTAAACAATAAATGAAAGGTGCACATCACTGCAATGAAGCACTTTACATAATTTCTATGATTTGTATTATATATTTGCAAATGCAGACCCAAAACATTACATGTGAGGCATTTGTGAAGGGCTCAGTCAAGAAAACGCAGAGAACCCAAGATGCACAACAGCGCTCCACAAATCAAGGAGAATTTTATATGGGACTAAAATGCAGTCTTAACTAGGATTAAAACAGTACTATACTGATCCCAATCCGTTAGAAAACCTGCTCTGTCATTTACATATCAAAAGCAAAGCATACATTTGTATAAGACAGGGACACAGATGTTCCTACAGTAGTTAGCAGGACACATCTATACCCCATTTTACATTAATTGGGCTGGAGAAAGTACCTGCTAGAGGTGGCAATCTTCACTCAAGAAATGCATTGCATTCAAGAATTTAGAGCATTAAAATACACTGGATGAGGATTGGGAAAGGGGTGTATTTTTATGCGCTTGTAACGTATCTTTTACGGTTTTTAGTGTGTATAGAAGTTGTGATTAATCAATTGAAACCATTTCCAGTGCAATGGTTGCTGTGATGCATGTACACAAGCACTGTGGGAGCGGACTTATAACCCTCGACAAGGTCAGAGGAGGTGCAGCATGCCGTTTGTAACAGCTACACTTTTCTAGAAACACGTTTTAAAAGGAAGATTGCAGTTAACATGACTTTGGCTCTCCTGTCTACTGCAATCAGAAGAAAACAAGAGTCGATATTTTCAAGGCATATCTCCTTTACTCAGATTATGCTCAGTGTCTAAATCTTGAGCAGTATCTTAGATATTCTACCGCCATTTAAAGATGTTCTAAGCATTAAACAATATTTTACATTTGGACTGCTTCTGAATATAGCCATCATATCTATACATTCTCTTCAATAAATCCAAATTCTATAAATACATTATTATTCTTGCAGGTTACCATGGCTATTACTTTAAAATGTGGGGCGTTCTCAAACTCAGATTGTATTCATTGAGCAAGAGATGGGTGTAGTTTATTTTCGCCCTCTGAAACTTGCAAGACATTTGAGAGGTATCATATAAAGCGTTCAGCTCCTGACTTGTGTGAAGTCCTCACTGAGCGTTCCCCATACACAACATTTCATTGTTACACAAGAGCTCTGACTTGTGGATAAGAAGAGCTATGGTTTAGAATAGTTTTATTGAAAGATGTGAATATATAGCCATTTAAAAAGGAATATACTCCATATATACTCCGATAGCATCAACAATGCCAAATATTGAATTTAAAAAAAGCTTTTCTTTTGTTTAAAGCAGCTAAATTGACTCCCTTTGAAGTAAAAATAAATATATATAAATCCAATCACATGAAGAAGGTCAGTAATAAATTAGAAACCAGAAAACTGAATGGAGGTCAAAAATCAGAAGCAAAGATTAAAAAAAAAGAGAAACTCAGATGCTCCGCTTACGCATTGCCTCTGATTAATGTGTTCAATGGTACAAAAGTGGTTGTTAGATGGTCCCATGGAGAGGAATATACATTGCTATAAACAAGCAATGTTCCAAGGCCCCTGTCCATAACATCTCAATGTCTTGTATAGCGCATACTCCGTAACTCTGAGCCCCCCATGTATAGGACTCTCCGGACTGACATGGCACCAGCGACGCACATTTTTTCCTGACAGTTCTAGCCATATTATCCCATGTGTAAGGAGGAAAATCAGTCTTTTACAAAGTATTAATGTGAAATCAACACAATGTGAAATTTATTTACACTAAACTGTCACCAAGCATTAACACCATTATCCTCCAACCAGAAATCACATATGTTTTACCATCTTAAAATGGTCAAATGACCAGTAACATCTTCAGATACAAACTAGGCTGGCAACTTGTTTCAAGAACATCTCCAATCCATGTGGTCAAGAAAGGACTTAGATGCCAATGGATGCATATGCACACTTGTCCATAATTCACTTGGCACTATTATAGAGACCAAACTACCACGAAGATGTCATACCCAATAATATTAATTTTCGGCTGGACAAAAAGTAACTTGGAGATACTGATGGTAAGCATGAGAAAGGCATGGGGCCTTGAAATGTTGGGTGTGGGTATCTTACCAAAACCACTTTTTGCACCTATGATTTATAAATTGCTTATACGTGAGTGCAAGTTCCAAAACCTTTGTTAAAAATAGTAATATGAACCCCAGGGTTCATCTGTGGTCCAGGTAACCAATAGAAAGCAGAGGTGAGTCCCCCTAGTTCAGATAAAGTAGGGTGGAAAAAAAGCTTTAAAAAGTATGTGGTGTGGGGGGGAGGGGGAGAGAAGGGGAAAGCTTAGTATGCACAAGTTACAGGGTCTAGTCTTGCATCCCTTTTGCCAAAGTGCAAATCTTTCAGATGAAATGCATTCCCTCTAAGGCTGGGCCTATGGTGCCTTCTCCTGTGTAGAGGCACGCGGAGGCTGTGGGAAAGCAGGTGCTTTCCCTGGCCATGCTAGACGCGCCGTGGGGGGCATTCCTAGTGACATCATGAGTTGGTTCGCCCTCATTGGGCGAACCGCTTATGTGACCTGTCTGTCGCGCTAAGAAATCAGTTTAACCGATTTCTCACGCAACGCGCGCCCCCTCCTGCTTCGGCGTGGACGCATGAATGTGAACATTGCCTTAAGGCAGTCTGTTCGCTCAGAGTGCGGACGCATGGTCTGCGGCACCATGGCCCCAACCTAAGAGGGGAGTATTGACACTTCTCTGCCTCAAAGAACGATGAAAACAGAGTATGGAGAACCGCATTAAAAAAAATATTTTTTTTACCAAGTTCTGTATAGCTAAAACTTATACAGACCCCAATAACCGTATATACTCCTGTTCCTGAGCTACAACACAATTTGGCTCCTCTTGTAATTAACATAACTGGTTACATGACCCCCGTGTCTTTCATGGTGTCCTGTGCAAGATTGCAGCTTGACCGTCCCGTCACATACCTGCATGAAGTTGTATGTTCCTTTTATCTCATCCATAAGATCTTTAAGTTTCTCTTTTCGTAAGTCTGGATCTTTCGGGAGAGTTTGTGTTGAGCAGAACTCCTCGGCTGACTGAGGTGTTACCTTGGGAGACTTTACAAAGAGAAGGACAGGCAACATCAAGATCCAGCCTCAAACTAATTCGAGCCCTCCTGGTCTTAGAGGCAAACACTAATCTAATCTTTAAAACCAAAAACACACTGTACATCCCAAAATCACCTTCATTACTGAGCGCATGTTTTTATGGTAGATATAGCTACTGGCTATCCAAATGCAAGGCTAAGCATGGATGATGTTCAACTCAAATGATGCATTATGTTCTAGAAACATTTCAGAGTGTAGTGTTAAACCGACCTGTGCGGTGCATACAACTGGAGGCAATTCGCCATCCCCGCCAACTGTGAGTAGGGCCTTCTTTTTCTTGACAACACTTGGGCAATTTGTAGCAAGAGATACAGGTACCTTCAAATCCTATTGAGAAACAGTTATTAGGAAGCTTCCAGAACAGCGGTTCTAAGCAGTATTTGTACAACTTGTATCCACTATAACCATATAAATTACAATTGCCAACCCCTGTTCCATACATTTATAGGATGGACTTGAGGTAGTGAGCATTTCCAACTATGGAGCTCCTCAATGTACAGTAGCATACTCCGCTAGAACAATGCTAGGGGCATAGTTCGTCTGCAACCTTTAACTTTTAAGATTGTCACCACAAAAACGAACACCTGTGCACACATTCATGTCTCAGACAGGTCTGCAACCCTGCCTTGCCCCATTATCGCTTAGCATGCAATGCTTCCCACTGCAGCCAGGGATTCTGGGTAATGACATACAAATGAGCACAGTATAACCATGTGGATAAAAAAACCTCACCTGAGCCTACACCTTATACACAAATGTGAACATCTAGAAAAAAAAATGGTAATCTGCTTTACGGATCACCACATCAAGTTCCCTTTCATTGAGCATTTTGAGTTGACCGGTTGCCACTTGTTTCTGTTATTTAAAGAACATGAATAACACCACTCCTTTTTCCGTCAACTTTGGAAATGGTTTGCCTCACTCTACGTGTTACATATCTGTTTAAATAAAGTATGATCATACATATACTCCCAGTGCCATAGGCTTTGAAATTCATGCAGAACACAATTTTTTTTTTAGCGACTCGTGGAATGTAAGTACCGGTAGTTAATTCATTCAACAACAATTGGGAATACAGTAGGTCTAAGTAGCACACAATCACCTGCTTCTTCAAATAAACCGAGAGATGTTCTCTGCATTGTCCAAGCTATTTTCTTTAAAAGGTATTACAATGCGAGCTCATGCTAAACCATCCTAGCTTGATCTTGTAAGGGAATATATACATAGGCAGCCTTGACATTAAAGATAAGTTGATTACCACACTCAACACACCATGTGGCTCAGCTGTTTCACCTCCACTGGAAGCTTTGCCACACGTTCACGTCTCTAAAGAATGAAATGAACAGTTAATGGACTGCAAATGATTGGAGGAATAAAAATCACTATATACACACACACTATTACCTCCTTCGGTTCAGCCTCACATTTCTTTGGCCCAGCCTCACATTTCTTTGGCCCAGCCTCACATTTCTTTGGCCCAGCATCACATTTCTTTGGCCCAGCATCACATTTCTTTGGCCCAGCATCACATTTCTTTGGCCCAGCATCACATTTCTTTGGCCCAGCATCACATTTCTTTGGCCCAGGAAGCTCAGCTGGCAAGAGACTTACAGCCGGCATGAGACTTGCAGCTGCCCATGGCTTGGGGGAAGGTATTACAGATGTAGGCAATTGACCTCTCTTTTGTTCCTGCAGCTTCGCGTCAGCAGGCATGCCCCAGGGTTTTAGAGCTTGTGGTTTCATATATTTTGATTCCATTGATGCATGTTCCACCACATCTTGCTTGACCGGTTCCACTTTAGGTGAATAATTCCTAATTGGGAACTAAGATTTGGTTTCATGAGTCATTTTGATACTATAAAGTTGGCAGTGTTAAGAAGTCTACTACGAATGTGATTACATAGCCAAGGAAAATGTTCCCAAATCAATATAATGTGGTATAGGTCACGAATTGCAGAACTATATACTGTTCTATAGTATTAATTGGCAATACCTGCACTCTATAAAAATGCTAGCATGGCCAATGACAAAAGTCACCTATGCGAACTTTCAAGTCCAGATTATTCATTAGTTGTAAACTTGTCGACAAAGGCAACTTCTCAACCAGTGTGGAAAGCGGATGTGCTAATCATTTCAAATCAACATGGAGGTTATTTAACCATGTGATGGTTCAAGTATAACAATTGGTTTCAAAAATTAGATCGTTATAATAAAAAAATTTTAAAAAAAGTCAATTGGACATGAGGATTCTAGTCCAGATCTTACCTCAGAAGGGTGAACACCAGACCTTATGTATT
Organism: Ascaphus truei; assembly: GCA_036426205.1. Taxonomy (NCBI): domain Eukaryota; kingdom Metazoa; phylum Chordata; class Amphibia; order Anura; family Ascaphidae; genus Ascaphus; species Ascaphus truei. The sequence continues at coordinate 20,099,750 of CM071571.1, read as the reverse complement.
CCAGAGTAGGCTCTAGGAGAGATGATGGGTCAATTTTTTAATTAGTTAACCAACTTCCAATTTTGCCAACAAATTAGACCAGTGACCTCCCCACCTCATACTCTTACGTATGTTCATAGGATACGGTTAACCAATATGGACTGTCTAAAATGTGTTGATATTACAGTTAACTAGATCCATTTGACAAGTCAGAAAGTGGACACAGATCTACCCCTTTGAATCAAACTTCCATCTTCACGTACTAAAGCAGATAAGTTACAGCACATGGTGTTCAATGATTTTTTATAAATTGAAAAGTCTTCGTAGATACAGCGATTACAGCAGGTCCCTTGAAAAGCATTAATATTTATATTGCTCATATTAAATCCATTTCTATCACAATTTTCCTATTCAGAACCAGTCAAAGACCGAATCGAGACATGGAAAATTCACTGTTTCAATCTGTGGGCCTCACAAAGATTCGCTAACGGAAGATCTGGATAGTTTAAAAAAAAAAAAAAAAAGGACACCTGGTTCTTTGATCTCAATCTTTGAGGGTTTGATAGTTGCATGCATTTTCAATAACTCTTCATGAAGCGTCTCTCGCTTGGGAGTTTCACGGGGTGGTTCAGGAACACTTTCAAAATATCCACAGTCCAGCAATCTGGCCAATAAATCTTTTAAACTTTTATCTGCCGTTGACAAAAACAAAAATTGCATACATTACAACCGAGTCTTAACCATAGGTTGCCTGCAGAAATGCCCCTGTTTATTTGGATAAAGTCAATAAATCTAATATTTATACCCTAGAAGTATTCTGGTTTCTAGTAGTGCTCAGTGCATAATGCATAAGCAACCACAGTTCATAGAATCCTATGATTGTTTGATCTGTCTGATCATCCTCATGCATGGACTTTATTGGTCCACATACAGTAGGTGGATATTCCAGGCTTCATTACTAAAGCAACTATAGCGCTCTTAACCCATGAGACCGATTGCTTTTTAGAAGCAGTACAAATGTTTATTTATTAACAAACCAAACACTTTTTACAGTCCTAGAATAAAAATCCGTCAATTCCACGTTTTACTGGTCTTTACCCACTTCTCTCGAAATACCTTGTGTCATTAATTATTTCCGCCTCTTCTCAGGCAGTCTCTCTCCACCCCCCAACATGTCAACTGACTTACTCTGTCTGCTTTCTGTCTAAACATTATATCTAGCTGACGCTCCAAATCTGCCACCAGGCTACGTGCGCACGTGTATACACACACAGCGCCTTGACAGACATCTCAGTTGCTTATAGCTACGATAGATTATATAAGCTAGTGGTTCCCAACTTCAGTCCTCAAGAAACTCCAACAGGTCAGGTATTTGGGATATCCCTGCTAGAGCACAGGAGGCGCAATCATTTTGACTAAACCATTTCTGTTCAAGCATGGACACCCTTAATACCTGATCTGTTAGGGGCCCGAGAACCGGCATTGGGAACCCCAGATCACCATAAAAACATCAGTTTGTTTGGACTTGAATAAAACCTCTATTGAGCTCATGTGCCACACATCAGCAGCACCCTGGAAGATTAGGTAGACACTATATGGGTCACTGGCAGATTACTTTTCGCAGGCGTACGATAATTGTAATGTACATTATGTATATTGAAACATTTCATTAACAGTGACAGTAAATTTAATATATTCCTCTCTCATGGTTTGTCAGGGGCTCCACTAGAAGGCATTTAAATAAGCAATCCTAGCAGAAGTCTATACAAGTTTGTCATGTGTTCATATCCCACCCCATGAGCAAGTCCTGCTTTTCTTTAATGTTTTTCTAGTGTTTAAAAAAAAAAAAAAAAAAAAAAAGGATCCTTAGTCTCTAGCTTGGTATCCTGTAAACTGCAATGAGCTCTGGGAATAGCTTCATTTTAATCTCCCCACATATTAAAAACGCCTGTGTCTCCTGAACAAAGCATTAGATTTGGAAAAAACGTTGACGTGCGAGATTACAGTATAAAAAAAAAAAAAAAAAAAAAAAAAAGTTAACTGCTTTAATATGCATTACAAAAAGAAGAAATTAAATTCCTCATGTCTGAATTTAGCATTACAAATATTATTATTATTTTTTTTAACCTAGAAAGGATTTTAAAATATTCAAGCAATGAAAAATGTTAAGCTATTAAACATATCACAGCACTTTTGGGGCACTTGGGTCTTGAGGGAGATTGAGGCTAAACTGTAGCAGTGTTTGGAATAGAACTCACAAGTGGTGCCAGCCACCGCTTTCTCGCTGCCTTCCAGGAGGCTCCAGAAGTGAAGGGACGACTGCTCCATTTGTTCTTCGAGACTAGATGGAAAAGTAAAAAAAATAAAATAAAACAAACACATTAAAGCAGCAATCCTAATATTGTTTTTCTTATTTTATCTGACCCTGGCAAAACCTGGAGACTGCAATACATCAACCTCCAGACAGACCCCCGGTTTCCCAATATATATTTATTGCTGGGGTGTCCCAAATCAGAAAACAAACAAATGAAGGAGTCGCCAGTGGAAAGCCACGGATCATCTCACATTTTGGCTTTCTACTGACCGCTGAAGGCTGACCCTGGGAGCCATTGTGTCTCCATTGGACAAGAATTCATTCTCCGTGGAACGACTAAGGTCTTGGGAATCGGAGGGCGATTCAGGTAATTACATGAAATTGTAGTCCCGTTTCCAAACAATTGATCCTGTTGAAAAATAATCAACCAAGGGAGCGAGGAAGGGCAAATACTTCTGTATGTGTACATTGTAACCCCTTCGGGAGCCACAACGTATTGCAGACCAAGCAAACATGTTACCGCCCTGCCTGGCACAGCTCTTGACACCAAACACCAGAACCTGATTTATTTTAATTTTTTTTTGCTCAATATGGATGCTACAGTCCAGCTAACTGGTACCCATCTTGCCATCCTCAATATAATATCTGGTATTAATGCCAGTATTTGAATAGTGTTGTAGTAAAATAAAGCTTATGCAGGAATACTGTACCTTCCTCCAATGTTAAGTATGTTAGTAAACCGCATATTCATGGCATCACTATGGTCCTTTCCGTGGGAGTTACAGGACCCAGCAAGGAAGAATGTGCAGTTCGACAGCTTAGAGCAGAGAGCAGACAAAGCAACAAGGCTGCAGAATGCACAGTAACATGCAGCACATTTTGGGCATCTCAATGTTTTATGAAACCTTTGTTTTGATGTGCAGCTCCCCCCCCCCTCCTACCTCTTACCTCACACGCGGATACCTCTTAGGACATGTTAACGTTGAAAATTTCACGAGGTAGTCTAGCTCTTTAGATGAAACGAACATGGCACCATTCAGTCCTTGCTTAAAGTCCTTCTGCACGTGATCTTGGGAGAAGGACTGCAGCATGTACTGAACCTGCAGAACTGCTCTCAATCGCTTCTTCTCAGCTTCAACTTTCTGCAGATTGTCACGCCTTTGAGCTTTTTTCTGCACCTTCAATAACTGGAGGAAAAGGCTTTACTTAGTACAACATACTCTGCATGGTTTAGGATTTTGACAATATACAACAGAAATGTTACAGACATACAGGCACCAAGAAGTGTATAAGATTATGGTGCCTAATGACAGCTGGAAGAAAGCATAAACTATTGTATGGTTTAGAAGCATAACCAACAAATTGTGAATTCCCACTTCTATGTCCTCAAGTACCATCTCTGACCATTCGGTGCATCACTTTAGAAAAATGGCAGAAACGAGGAAGTGAAAACTAATGCTGATCACAAATGCTATACTGCATTACATTTTTATTATTCCATTATAATTCTGCAGCAGATTTACCCATTGAAAGTTAAAAATTATTGCTCAGTATTTTTTTAATCAATTCCACCACATTAAGATAAAATTCATAATACATTTGAGTTAATTATTTAAGGGAATTACACTTCCTTCTTTGAAACGAGAAGGCTGATCCATCAGATAATATTTTGAAATTAAAGCAAATCACTTCTGAAAATACTTACATCTTGGCTGAGTGCAGAAAAAGTTTTCTGAAGTTCCCTGGCAAACTCTAAATTGTTAAGCACTTCTCCATACTTTTCCACCGCCTCCTGCAAATACATCACATGAACACGCAGAATATCGGAAACTATTTCTCAAAACAGTCAAGAAACCAATACATATTGATATTGCAATGAAAACAAGGTTAATTCAAGTAGATATTTGTGTACATTTGAAGACCTGCGATAGCAAATTTAACTACAGAGATCTCAGACTCTACAGTGCTGTGGGGACAATTTAGCTAGTGTATGTTCGTATTACAAAACAGAAGAAAAATAAGTACATGCACACAGATGTAGCAGAGGTTATACGAGTTAATGTACAAAATAATGTGTTAAAAACTTAAATTTTAGCACTCCAGTTAAATAGGACACCAGCGTTACCGTGGAGCATGGCGCTTCAAGGAAAGATGTAAACTGCCTACCAGAATATCACTAGCAAATATTAATTCCTCTAATATTGTTCATATAAAATACATTTGAGAAAAAGCTCATTAGAAGGCAGTGCAACATCCCCCCAAGAGCATTCAGAAAATATCCATACTATACTTTTTGGATTAATTTGGGATTTTTGGTACCAATTATATCCACCATGATCTTAAACATGCTTCATTACATTATGAATACATTTACATCATCCCTCTGGATGTTTGGTACAACGTGCAAGCTTCCAAGAATCAAGCCCATTTATGAATGTGATCTTGTTAAATATTAGAAACTTGTTAAATATTAGAAACTAGCTGAGAGCCCCGGCGTTGCCCGGGATGTTTGTGGTGTGGGTGTGGCATTTGGGTGGGGAGTGGTCCACGCGGCCCATGTGCGGTGGTAGTGCTGCTGTGGCTGTACTGATGGTGATTGTATTGGTGTGCTGATTTGGGAGGGTTTGGTGCGGATGTGGGTGTGCCGATGGGGGAGGTGCAAAGGTGGCGATGTGTGGGTGCTGATGGTGTTGATGGGGGCTGGGAATGGTGGGGAGCCGAGAATGGCAGTGTGCTGGGGGGGCATGGGATACCAGTGTGCTGATGTGGTGGTGCTGGGGTGTGTGTGTGTATACATTGTATGTGTGTGTGTATACATTGTATGTGTGTGTGTATACATTGTATGTGTGTGTATACATTGTATGTGTGTGTGTATACATGTGTACGTGTGTGTGTATACATGTGTACGTGTGTGTGTATGTGTACGTGTGTGTGTATGTGTACGTGTGTGTGTATACACGTGTGTGTATACACGTGTGTGTGTGTATACACGTGTGTGTATACACGTGTGTGTATACATTGTGTGTATGTATATATTGTGTGTGTGTATACGTGTGTGTATACACATGTGTGTATACATGTTTGTGTGTGTGTATACATTGTATGTGTGTGTGTGTGTATAAGTGTGTGTGTGTGTGTGTGTGTGTGTACACATGTGTGTGTGTGTATACACATGTGTGTGTATACACATGTGTGTGTATACACGTGTGTGTGTATACACGTGTGTGTGTATACACATGTGTGTGTGTGTATACACGTGTGTGTGTATACACGTGTGTGTGTGTGTATACACGTGTGTGTGTATACACGTGTGTGTGTATACACGTGTGTGTGTACACGTGTGTGTGTGTATACACGTGTGTGTGTGTATACACGTGTGTGTGTGTATACACGTGTGTGTGTGTGTATACACGTGTGTGTGTGTGTGTATACACGTGTGTGTGTATGCACGTGTGTGTGTGTGTATGCACGTGTGTGTGTGTATGCACGTGTGTGTGTGTATGCACGTGTGTGTGTGTATACACATGTGTGTGTGTGTGTATACATGTGTGTGTGTACACATGTGTGTGTGTGTGTACACATGTGTGTGTGTGTGTACACATGTGTGTGTGTGTGTACACATGTGTGTGTGTGTGTGTACACATGTGTGTGTGTGTGTGTACACATGTGTGTGTGTGTACACATGTGTTTGTGTGTGTGTATACATGTGTGTGTGTGTATACGTGTGTGAGTGTATACGTGTATGTCTCCATGTGTGTGTGTGTATGTCTCCATGTGTGTGTGTGTACGTCTCCGTGTACGTGTGTGTGTACGTCTCCGTGTACGTGTGTGTGTACGTCTCCGTGTACGTGTGTGTGTACGTCTCCGTGTACGTGTGTGTGTACGTCTCCGTGTACGTGTGTGTGTACGTGTCTACGTGTACGTGTGTGTGTACGTGTCTACGTGTACGTGTGTGTGTACGTGTCTACGTGTACGTGTGTGTGTACGTGTCTACGTGTGTGTACGTGTCTCCGTGTACGTGTGTGTACGTGTCTCCGTGTACGTGTGTCTACGTGTCTCCGTGTACGTGTGTCTACGTGTCTCCGTGTACGTGTGTCTACGTGTCTCCGTGTACGTGTGTCTACGTGTACGTGTGTCTACGTGTCTACGTGTCTACGTGTCTACGTGTGTGTATACGTGTGTGTGTATACGTGTGTGTGTATACGTGTGTTATAATGTGTCTACGTGTGTGTTCGTGTGTGGTTTTGTGCCCTGTGGTTCCTTTTGGCCCGTGACTCCCGCCTCAGGGGAAGGGGGGGGGGTGGTGGTGGGCAACTAGCGTTTGGGGGATTGGATGTGGTGGGAAGTGTCGGGTGGAGGTGGAGGTGGGAAGGGGGGCTGGAGTTGGTGTGCCGGAGATTGTACGGTGGATGAATGTCCGTGACGGGGTGTGGGTGTGCGGCTGTCTTGTTTGCTTCTTTCGAGTTTGTTTTCTTTTTTTTGTTCTTTTTTCTTTTTTTTCCTTTTCTTTTCCTTTCTGGTTTTTTTTTTTTCTTTTCTTCTTCCTTTTTTTTTATTTTTTATTGGGTTCTTTTTGTTTTGTTTCTTTCTTTTTCTGTTTTTTTTTTCTTTTCTCTTTTTTCTTTGTCTTTTTTTTTTTGTTATTTTTTTTCTATGTTTTTTTTTGTTTTTTTTTATTTTTTTTTTTCTTTCTTAGCCCTTTTTTTTTTTTTTTCTTTTCCTCGGCCTTTTTTTTTTTTTCTTTTTCCCCTTTCTTGGCCCTTCTCCCTTGTTTTTTTGCTTTCTTTTCAGGGAAGGGAAGTGGAGTGAGGGGAGGTGAAGGGGGGTCTGAGGGAAGGTGAGCGGGTGGGTGAGGGGAAGGGAGGGGTGATGTGACAGGGGGGGTTGTGAGGGGTAGGTGAAGGGGGGTGAGGGGAGGGAAGGGACGTGGGGAGGCCGCTCATCACCCCGTCCCGGACCCGTCACTCACCCGTGGCAGCTCCTCACCCCGTCCGGCCACTCCACGTGGATCTGAGAGCGGGGGCGCTTGTTGTGGCCGTCACCCGCTGTGTCCCGGGGCTCCCGCTCGCTCCCGCTGACTACCTGTACGCGCCTGGGGGGGTGTGGGGTGTGTCTTTTCTTTTCCTTTTCACTTTCTTTGTTTCTTTCTTTTTCTTTGCTCTCTCCTCTCCCCCTCCCCCCGTCCCTACCGCTCCCAAACGTGATCTGAGAGCGGTAGGCAGCTTGTTTGTCCCCTAGGAACGGCCTGCTCACCCCCGCTGTGTCCCCGGTCGGCCTGCACGTCGCACTCACTACTCCTGCTGACTGGTAGCTTCTCCTGTGGTGGTTGTTCTGCGGGGGTGGGAGGTGGAGTGAGGTGATTTGAGGGGGTGAGGGGGGTGAAGGCCGGCTCACTCACCCGTCCGGCCGCTCCCACGTGATCTGAGGCGGGAGGCAGCTTGTTGTGGCCAGCTCCATCACTGCTGACGTAAGCGGGCGGGCCGCGGGGGGGGGGCGGTGGGGTGGGCGGGGGTTGAAGCGATGTGGATGTGGAGGCTGATTTCGGGAGGAAGAGGCGGAGGCTCGGCGGGTATGTGAGGCGGCCCCCCCCCCCGCTGGTTGATATATGCTGCTAATGTACACCCCCCCCTAACTGTGTGTGTGTGTGTGTCCCTGTGTGTGTGTGTCCCTGTGTGTGTGTGTCCCTGTGTGTGTGTTTGGGCCGTCACTCCGCCTCAGGCCAATGAGAGGTGTGCGGGGGCGGCCCAAGGGACCAATGAGATTTCCCCTAGGGACACCGGACATCCAGCAGGCAGGCAGGCAGGCAGGCAGGCAGGCAGGCATGCATGCAGGCAGGCAAACATACAGTGCTTTCACTAATATAGTATAAGATGCACTTTCCCACTTGGATACATACAATAGAAGCATGTTCACTGCAGGTTGTGATACCGTTTAATAGACCAATTGAAGAGCTCACCATAGATTTTATTTGTGCTGACATTTAACCCCTATGCCCTCATCTTAAAAGAACAAATACATACCAGCTGGTCTTGATTAAGCAATTCTCCATTGTTTAGGCGATCTCTGTAATCGTCTAGTTTCACCTGAAAGTCATGTGAAACAATAAAAATGTGAAATAAATGTTTTCTATATAAATCTATTATGTGACCTATAAATGTGGCTGAATCTCATGGGAGAAGGCAGAGTTCTGCTGGCACACGTCCCAAAAGATCTTCACAATGTAAATTGCCGGTGCTACTAGAAGTAGGGAAAATCCTGCAGTTCCCAGAAAATCATGGAGAAATGGGACTTCTACAGTAGGCAAAGGGACTTAAGCAAAGTAGCAATTAATTCAACCAGAAAAAACAACCTTTCGACTACCACACAGTCTCAAGGTGACCTCCATAAAGACTGCGCGGCAGTCGAAACGTTGGCCTTTCTGGTTGAATAAATTGCTACTTTTGCTGAATCTCATGGGGCATGGAAAGAAATGTAAGAGACATCAAATAAGGACAAATTGATAGCAAAATATTCCAACATCCAAACAAATACCACTGAATACAACTATAAATTATATCCATAGAAAGCCAAATGATCTTGCAGACCAGGGGTGCTCAACTCGTCCAAGCCCTCCCCCCACAAAAGGTCATGTCCTCAGGATATCCCTGCTTCAGCACAAGTGGTTCAATCATAAGCTCCATCTTCAACAGAGCCTCTGATTGAGCCACCTGTGCTCAAGCTGTGGTATCCTGAAAATGACCTGTCGGGGGTGGGGGTGGGGGGTGTTGAAGACTGGTGTTGAGCACCCCCCGTTGTAGAGCTGCCAAGACTAATCTTCCTGGACTTCCAATAATCAATGATTTAGAAACATGGGTCATTCTAGGAGTTCCAACAGTTCTAACAAGAGATCTGTAGCTATGCTAGATAGAATATCCATTGTCAAAATGGAAGTGATTTTGGAATAACCGAAGCAAAATTCTCCAGTTTGTTAAACCCACACTTTTTGCACAAAAAAAAATAAAAAAATAACAGAAACATGAGGTAACGAATTAGGCCGTGCACGCAAAACCTATAGCACGGAGACAAAGGTGTCCAGTTTAAACGAAAAGCTCAAGGCTGTGCTTAGTACAATTCTTCCAAAAAAAAGACCAGAGGAGTGCAGCTCGCAGCCATGTAAAATAAAAAACCATCACATAGCATAGCAATGTCGTGAAATATTGTGTTAATAATAAGGCAGGCTCTCAAATGGCTACTCACATTGGGGTTAGTATAAGCCAGGGGGACGCAAACTTTATTCCCTGCACCCCCCTGCCGGCGGTCACCTCACCCCCGCGTTGCCATGGTAACGCGTGTGGAGCCAGGCTAAGTAAAGGTTTACAGAGGCCCTGCAGCTCCCCCGGCACTTAATTTAAGTGCCTTCGGGAAGCGCGCGGGCCTCCAAACAGCGCGCCCCCCCGATGGGCCTCTAAACCGCGCCCCCCCCCCCTGCGGCCCCCCCCCCCCCCCCCCCCCCCCCGCAGGCCGTCGTGCGCCGCTAGACTATAAGCAATGCTCTCATTTTCTTTACTACCAGATGTACAGTATCACGGTTACATGAAAACCGGTTACAATGATACTAGATTAGGGTGACCATTTTTTCCCCAGCGAAAAACCGGGACAACTGTTGCACGTGGGAACGGGCCCCGTCTATTGCGAACCCACAGCCAACATGAGCCGATCTCACATGCGCAGGATCAGCCCTTGAAGGCTGCGCACACGATGGGCGCTGGCCGTCCACGCATGCGCCAACGGCAAACAAAAAAACAGGACGTGTTGCCACGAGTCGCGACAATCCCAAAAAAGGGACAATCCTGGAAAAACCAGGACGTCTGGTCACCCAATAATAAACAGAGGGAAAAAAGGCGCCTCTGCAAACCCGGAGAAGAAATGACAAACCGGATATTGTTAGACAGCGCAAAGTCACCCTTTACCTTCTTTTTCTCAATGTTTCTGATCTTGTGTTTTAGGCTGATTACTCCATTGTCAATATACATTTCATACGCCTGGAAGGAGGTCGCAGCTGAGGAGATGGACTGCAGAGGGCTCAGGGATCGCTGGCTGTCTGACGGATGGTGGTTGGCTGGCTGCTTGCCGCCATCTTCAGAGGAACTAGAAGGGGATAGACCCCGGACAGGGCATGGGGAAAGCTGCACCATTGCAGCAGATTAATCTGAAAGAACAAAAACAGAATTCATCCGTTTACAGACAACAGGGCCCTGCAGATGACTTCCCTCAGCAGGTTAGGTACCTGTGTGAGAAACCCAGAATTACAGACGTGCATAAACCGATTTACAAGTGTGAAAGATAATTTGCATGTGTGGGCGCTAATGCGGTGTGACTTACACGCCACTGCAGCTGTACAAATCAAAGCCAGTTCAAGACAAACTGGCAGCCCTAATCTGAGGAACATTGGGCAAGAGTTAGGTTACACGAGTTAAAACAAAACACAGAATCTGAAGTACCGATGTACAATAGCAAAGGTTATTGCAACCCACAGCACAGTGCAGCCAGTCACAGTGCCGGGAGAAGCTGCTGTGTTGAAGCAGCAGGTGCAATACTATTGGACACATGTGCAGATGTGAACCTTCTGCTAAACATGGGGTGGGGCAACGCCCGTCCTCAAGGGCCACCAACAGGTCAGGTTTTCAGGATATCCCTGCTTCAGCACAGGTGGCTCAGTTTGTCAAAGACCGCACCACCTAGGGATAGCCTAAAAACCTGACCTATTGATGACCCTTGGGAACTGGCGTTGCCCCACCCATGGTGTAGCAGACTTACAAACCCCCTTCAGGAAGGCTCCCTGATTTGTAGTTTGCACATTACATTTTCAGCCATCACCCCGAAAATAAAATTCCCTCAGCCCAATGCAAAATCAATGGAAGTGTAGAAATCTCCTGCATCTTAACCCCCAAATTTGCCTGAAATAAGCGTCCATATGTTGCGTGTTGCGGTCGGGTACGTTCAGAATCCAGGCCGAGTGATTATACAGGAATATCTAACAGACATTAGGCTGCGCTTATAGTGCCAGCGACATCAGACTGCAGATGCTGGAAAAATCAAATTGAGATGACTTCCAGCGATTGCGACCAATCCGTCACGCTTACTATAAGCGCACGCAACAGCGGAAATGCATTTGTTTTGACGCGACATCACCGCACAATAAGCGCAGCCTTAAAAAGGGGGCAACCCCCATTTTACTAAACAATTTAACAGTCCAACAACGTAACCATGTTACAGGGCGCACGCAGTGAGCGCAGAGTCCCATGCTAAAGGGAACAGGTCAAATCGCCTAATGAGTTTGGGTGGTTTTAGTACTCAATAGTGTCGTGCGCAGGGTGCAGGTGGCGCGCGCAGGGGCAGGTGGCGGGCGCAGGGTGCAGGTGGCGGGCGCAGGGTGCAGGTGGCGGGCGCAGGGTGCAGGTGGCGGGCGCAGGGTGCAGGTGGCGGGCGCAGGGTGCAGGTGGCGGGCGCAGGGTGCAGGTGGCGGGCGCAGGGTGCAGGTGGCGGGCGCAGGGTGCAGGTGGCGGGCGCAGGGTGCAGGTGGCGGGCGCAGGGTGCAGGTGGCGTGCGCAGGGTGCAGGTGCAGGGTGCAGGTGGCGGGCGCAGGTGGTACCAGGGTCGATGGGAGTGGCGGTCACCCAGACGGGTGAATAGTATGGGGATCCGCTGGGGTCTCTGGGAGGAGCGGTGTATTTGTGCTCCTGATCGGGGATCACAGACCGGCTAGCGCTGTATGTTACTGACGGTCAGTGCTGGTTCCGAGGTGTAGCTGGTCGCTGCCACTGCCGACGGATTCACGCATCCGAAAAGCTCTCCCGCCCGATACCTTTAAGTAGACCCGGCGGGACCCGAGGCGTAATTATGACACTTTCAATCTTCCAATGATAGCTCTGCTCCCAAAGAAGACCCGCCACCTGTGCGCGGAGTCCCGCCCCGTCCCCTACGTTCTGAGCACCGCCCCTACTTACTGAGCCCCGCCCCCGGTTCGAGGAGTCCCGCCCCCCTGTGCGCTGAGGAGTCCCGCCCCCTACGTTCTGAGTCTCCGCCCCTGGCGCGCCGAGTCACGCCCCTACGTATTGAGCCCCGCCCCCGGCGCGCTGAGTCCCGCCCCTACGTACTGAGCCCCGCCCTCGGTGCGCGGAGTCGTGTGTGGGTGTTGTGTGTGTGTGTGTGTGTGTGTGTGTGTGTGTGTGTGTGTGTGTGTACACATAGTGTGAACATGTGTACATGGTGCATGTTCATTAGTAAGTGTGTGTGTGTTATGTGTACATCGTGTATGTATGTGTGAGATCATGTGTACATTGTATGTGTGTGTGTGTGATCCTGTGTACATGTTTTATGTGTTTGTGATCATGTGTACATGGTATATGTGTGTTTGATCATGTGTACATGATAAATATGGATATGTGTGAGCCAGTGTACATGATATATGTACGTGGGTTCATGTGTACATATGTGTGTAATGTGTACATGGTACAGTTAATGTGTGTGATCATTATTTTTATTAACGTTTATTTCTAAAGCACCAGCATATTGTGTGGTGCGGTACAATGCGGTTACAGAGTGACATGCCAAATAAGAACAAACAATTGCAAACAGATACAAAAGGTAATGTGAGCCCTGCTCATCAGAGCTCACAATCTAGAGCAGGGGTGTCAAACATACGGCCCACAGAGCGGCTTTTAGCAGGTGCTACCGGGTCGTCTGCCATTAGGACCTGCCTCTTCTGCCCCCCCACCCTGCTGCCACGCAGGAACTGTGACTGCAGCAGGAACTATCGCGAGGCTTGCCAGACCAATGGTAGTGCCCAGTTAAGGCGCTGTATTCTGCTGCTGCTGCTGCTGCGACCGCCTGTCTCCTGTCACTTGAATTTCAGCCAAAGAAGGTGTGCAAACACTCAGTCGGCTCTGCAGATCATCTCACTCAGTAGCACTAATTTTAACATATATATATAGATATATATGTAACGGGTTCCCCCCCCCCCCCCCCAATCGCAGATCTAGTGTGGGTGCGGGGAACATACGGTGTTACCCGGTGTGGTGCGTATACCTGTCAGGCTCACAGGAGGTCTGAGCCTCCGCCAGTGAGAGCCTGGGGTGAATCCTCGAGAACGTTTCTTGGTTTCAGCGCCTCCACCTATGTAGGATTCTATGGAAATGTAGAATGACCCTAACATAGGAACCCACCCAGAAAACACACACACCAGTATTATGGCTAACAGGTTTACTGAGTGAACAAAGAATACTCTTACATCATCTTATAACATTATCACCTTATACGGGTGTCCCTCTCTAGAGGAGACACTCTCTCTTGCGTCTCGCAGGACGCTTCCCCCTACACCGGGCGATTCCACCCCGTGTCCAACAATCCCCTCACACTGTCCACGCTCTTAAAGGGATAGGATATAGGTGACTGCGCAGTCACTAACTAATAGAACTGTTGGTGCACTTGATGACAAAAGGGGTTACCTGCCGAGTGCTCCTGCACTCGGGCCTGCAGCACTTCGAAAAGGATCTGTTGCTCTGGATCCCGTCTGATCCGGTGGTTCTTTGCACGGGATCCGCCAAGGCAAATCCACCCTGGTGACAGTCTCTGTGGACCCCAACTTGGGTCCGAACCTCTTAGCAGGAACCGCAGCGTCCGCTGTGTCCCTATCTATTCTACCCTACTGTGACAGGATCCCTAACCTAGGGCCTGTCCCTGTAGCACTTCGAACTGGGGAGTGAGGACCTATCTGGGACCTAAGGGGTTAGTAACCTACTCCGTTCACCTTACTCTTCCCAGTCCTGCCTCTCACTAACGATTAACTAATGGAGCAACTACACTCACAGCTACGCGCTGCAACCTACTGGGTGCGTACAGCAACTTGCTGCACACTAACACTATGCCTTCTTGTCAGGCCTCACAGCACTACCAGCCGTGACCCTGACAAGACAGCACTCTAACGCACTAAGGGCAGCGTCCCTATCTTGGGCCGTCCCTCAGCACTTACCCACTAACCTGGTGGGGAGTTGGGGCCTTACTTGGGTGTGGGGGACCTTACTCGATGCAGGATCTGCACATGCTCTCTGCACCCTTCCTTCCTTCACAGCTCCCCAGCTCCAACACAAAGTCTCTCCTCTTCACCAGTGGACGGACTCTTCATCTTCCGACTCGATCTCTTATCTCGTCTGGACGGAGGTGACCGGCTTCCGCTGCTCGACCGCAGAGGCGCCAGCATTTCCCAGTCGACCCCGCTCGGGTCACCGGAAATCATCTCCGTGTATACACGTGCCTCACCGCCATCTTGGGTTGGGTCCCCAATCGAGACCTCTTCCTCCACCAGGACATCTGGCAACGCCCTGCTTCGGCGCGATCCCGTCTGGGCCTGGTTCCGCTCCTCTTTAATCACCACCGGAGCCTGCGACAAGCCCATCTTTGGGGTAGCACTGCGCAGGGTTGGTGTAGAACAACTTCCTTCCGACCCACTAGTCACCACAGCCGTGGGACTCCGCTGCTCGGGTCGGCGCGGTACGGGAGACACTTGACTCCGTGTCTCTCCACCACGAGGTATAGCATCTCGCCAAGGCGTGCCAATAGTATGGTAGTCCTTCTTTAGAACCATCGCACTCGACAGCCTAGCACACTCCTCGTCCGAGGATTCCAGTTTTGCATTCGGTCGGGGCATCCCAGTAGGGGACCGCCGGTGCACCCCTCTCTGGTCACCTCGTCTGTGACTAACTTTCTCTTTCTTGAGAACCGGACCCGGTTCGTCGGGACTCGCGGATTCTCGCCATAATACGCCCGGAATCTCCGCTGCCAGCATAGGGATATCCTCCTTAGCTTCTATGGCTTGCACCGGCACGAAAGTCGGCATGGGCCACAGGTACTGCAGTCCACAGTGAGGGCATCGGGCCGCAGTGCCCACAGCTCCACCCGGCAGTCTGCACTGCAGGCAGAGACACATCACCGTCTCCACACCCTCTACCCGGAGGATCAGGAAGCCTCCTGGAGCCGAGTAGGGATGTGTAGTGATCAAGGGACTCTGTTCCATTTTCTCAGAGACCCCAGCCATATTCACCAGAGGAGGTACTCGTTTCAGAGGTCTGTACTGGTCAATGGCTCTTCGCAACTGGAGTGCAGGGGCTGGGTTGGCCACCCCTCCTCCTACTTTCTCCATCGGCATCCGGTGGAACTGCAAACCACTCCCCCTGGTTGAAACTAGGGGGATGTCTCGTAGACTTGTAGGCTGACCCAGCACAGGTGCAGAGTGAGTCATAGTCCATGAGGACGCGGCTCCAGCTTTCGCGCCAAGCTCCTCAACAGGGTGGGGTTTTCTCGTTGGCGCCAATCCTGGCCAACAATTAGCAAACTGCAAAGTTGCAAGACTTTCTGCAGCTGGCCCATGCGGTGTCCCGGGAACGCGGGAACCGCCATTTTGGTGAGTACAATCTTTCTGCGTCACATTTGAGGTAGCGTTTGGCTGTTTGTATATTGAATTATAACAAAGTCCATTTCGTTCCTCCCATCTAGCAACACTGTCGTCCTCACTAGCCTCGAGGTTACTTTCCCGAGAGCATAGACAAGACAAACACGGCGCAGCCACGGCTTTCATGCCATTCCACAACAGGCTCACAAAAGTCTCTTCTGTAGCTTGTTCTTCTTCCACGCACAGTTCATATGCGTGTTCTTCCTCTGACCGCCATCCTGGACCTTCTGCTCTGTGCAGATCCTCCATTCTTGCGGTTCTCTCTCCCCGCCATCCTGGACCTTCTGCTCTGTGCAGATCCTCCATTCTTGCGGTTCTCTCTCCCCGCCATCCTGACCTTCTGCTCTGTGCAGATCCTCCATTCTGACGGTTCTCTCTCGATCACTGAATACGGGGTTTTTGTACATGGAGCTCCGCTCTGCGGGGCAGCTACCACATCAGTACAATAAACATGCCTTGTGCACCACCTTGTGTACCTAACGTAGATCTGACTGGTGTTTGCACTACCTCAGGCTAGGCTCACTCTCTCTGTGTCTACTGTAACGCTTTCCTCCAGTCTGTGCTCCTTGGTCAAGTGATCTGGAATGGAGACTAGAGTACTCTGGCTCTTCCATGCAGTACTTTGGGCATCTACCTACTGTTGGCTAGCCTAGTGCGGACCCTTCCAGAATTCCTGCCCTAAGTTACCAGTTTATCCCTTCAGGCGTCCCCCGCTAGCGCTACCTCAAGTTGACTAGAACAGCAATAGCCTCCCGCTCCAGACTCACTAACCCCTAGCAGGATCCCAAGGCGTCTTTGCGGCCTGCAGCTCCAGCAGCTCCCCGACTACCCCTGGTTCCGTCCCATGCAGCACAAAGTGGCAGCAGACACTCTCCCTGTTTCCTATTGTGTGCCTAGCAAAAGCCTGTCCTGTTAACAGGTATCTCAGCAGCGCCTCCAATTGTAACGGCTGGACCCCCTTGTCTGACCCACCCAATCTCACATTGGCCCGTGTGGTCTAACCGGTCCCCATTACATGATCGTGTATGGTGGTGCACCTGCAAGCAACAGGACTCCTGAGTCTCCCGCTTGATGGTATTAGGGGATGTCATCAGGACAGGTAGCTGAGGTAGTGGGTGCGAGTCCAACTTACATCATGTGCAGCGCCTCCACCTCATCGGGATCTATGCTTCCGCAGGGAGATGGTCCTGGTGAGGAACTCCTTCTCGGTGGTGACTGCCACTGTTGAGTAATCTCACACTCACGCAGTGGGGGTTTCTTTAACAAGGGCATCTTTATTGACGATCTGATTACAGTAGACTGCCCCATGCAGCTCTCAGCTTAAGCCGCACATTCCTCCGTGCTGTCCCTTTGCCAGGTACTGCCCTCCTCAATTGGAGTGGGATCCCCTCTCCCTTCAGGGAGATCACCCCTTGCCAGGTCCCTGGACACAGTGTGGCCTAGACAGGCTTGATTAGAATATTCGTGCCACTAGTTACAGCACTAGGGTCACGAAACTATATTGCACTCTCAGTGCAACAACTGCTACCAATGCTTCTCAACTCTTTTCAACAACACTAAACTGACAGTGTTGTGCCCTTTATACCTCAGGGGGCAGGCACATCTCTGATGTCACTATCCAGGGACTCAGAGCATGCAGCCACTCCCATCCATACATAGGGCACCTCACCAGGGTGTGAGGGAAAACCTCCATAACTACTGCTGGCATTCCTGTAACTTACCAGGATTTACTGCCAACAGGGAAGATGTCTGCAGTCCATTATTATGCATGGCTACATATATATATAGAGAGAGAGAGGAGAGAGAGCGCACGCCCCATAGTATAAAACCGTAAATTTATTGATGGGAAGGGGGAGGGAGGGGAAAAATGTGCACTCACAAGGGTACAAGAATAAAATGCATTTCGTGATAAAATCACCACCATCTGGTATCTGTGCTTGAATCAGAAGTCCCTCGATCTCAAGGATGAAGGATCCACGATCTGTCAAGATGTCCAGGATGTGTGGATCAAACCGCAAACCCTTCCAGAGATCTCCCAAATTCTCTTCGTGCAGGAAGGCCTCTGTGATGTTATGGCGCTCGAACCGGCCTGTTCTTGCATCCGTGATGACGTAGTGTCTGCGTATTGCGTGTTGCGTAATGACGCTCCCTGATGCGTTTCGTCACTCACGGGTGGTGGTGATTTTATCACGAAATGCATTTTATTCTTGTACCCTTGTGAGTGCAAATTTTTCCCCTCCCTCCCCCTTCCCATCAATAAATTTACGGTTTTATACTATGGGGCGTGCGCTCTCTCCTCTCTCTCCTCTACAGATTCCTTACGGATGTGGTTAATCCTTTCGAGAGCGGCCGGAGACCCCTTCACCAGCATCAGTATTCCATTGTTGGACATTTTCCCAAAGGACTGGTTTAACTTTTTTTTTACATTCTATTCATTTGTATTTTTATTTTTGGGTGTATCACTTTCTGGTTAATCACTGTTTGTTGTTAGAATAGGTTGTGTATTTACATTCGTTTCACTGCATTCATTATACTGCATTGATTTATATACACAGGCACTTTTACATTTTGATTACATTTTGATTATATTTTAATCAATAATTTATATTTGTTTCACCACAATTATTCATTTAATACCCTTGAGGCGCTGCTTTGTTTTTTCGTTTGTCCATATATATATATATATATATGTAGAGGTATCAGTACCGTGTTAGCCGAACTTCAATAATCAAAAAATAAATAGATGATACCGTTCTGTGGCTAACGAAATGCTTTTATTTGTGCGAGCTTTCGAGATACACTGATCTCTTCTTCCGGCGATGTTACAATGAATAAAGCAAGCAAAGGGTATACTTAAATACAGTGTCTCTTGGAATGTTATCTGTGCTGGTCCTTCCCCCTGTGTGGATGTGTTTTATTGCTAGAGGTGTCAAAGGGTTCCTGAAAGCAAGTGAAGAAAAAGTGTGTATGTGTAACAGTGTGAATAAAAATTAATGGAGAGCCCACAGTATATACAACACTGTATTTAAGTATACCCTTTGCTTGCTTCATTCATTGTAACATCGCCGGAAGAAGAGATCAGTGTATCTCGAAAGCTCGCACAAATAAAAGCATTGCGTTAGCCACAGAACGGTATCATCTATTTATTTTTTGATTATATATATATATATATATATATATTATATGATGTGGCGGGTGCTGGGGTTAGAGCTTGCAGGGATTGTGTGTTCATTGTGTGTTCTTTAATTGAACTTGTAACAGTTGTTTGGAGGTTGGTGGCCCCTCCTCCCTGTGTTTAAGCTCACTTCTCCCCACTTTTTAAGTAGCAGGTTTTTCCATGTACCTGTGCAGGACAGGTCTATTGAGATCTTTCTCCCTCCTCTGTAGAGGTAAATGAGAATACTCACAGGTAGTGTGTTAGGATCTGCATAGTGGTTATGCCGTGATGTGGCTGCAGGCTTATAACGCTTTGGCCAAAGGGTTTAACTAAATGACCCTTAGTTATGAGAATACAATCATTTAAGTATTTTATTATGTATTTTCTGTCACATTGGATGTAGCATTGGGTATTTTTGTCGTTTGTTGTATACAGTAGGCCACGCCCAGTAGCACTCCTTTTGACGTAACATTTTCCATGTTTTATTGCGCATGCATTGAGCCTATCTTGCCACTGTTTAGTTGGTATTACAAAAAAAGGGAGTATTTGATTTTTTTTTTTTACTAGTACTGGTGTCATAACTAACAGGCTCAGAACCCAAAAGTCCTGCTATTCAGGGTTGCAGCTCTCTCAAACTAAACCAGATGTTGGAATGCTCCACTGTCACAGCTTAAGGCCAGGTCCACACACCACAGCACAGCCCTCTATGGGGCAGGTCCCAGTGGCTATGTGTGTGTGGCCACGCCCCGTCATGGCCCCCACCTCCCCTCACTCCCCTACAGACAGCCGATCTCGGCTTTAAACTGTGCACACACAGCAGGGTCACCAGGCGCACGTGCTGCATGTAGAACTGGGGCTGTAGCCTTATACTTTTGAGCTTTACTGCTTACACCTGTAGCTAATGCATCTATTAGAATATCTTCTAGGTATCTCAGGTGTGCTCCTTTTTGTACATAATGCACCTTGAGCTGGCAACCAGGAAGTTGAAGTGGTCTGCTTTTTAAGGAAGCCAAGGGGAAGGGGGCTACAGGTGTGAGCCGTAAACTCAAAATTATACTGTGACAATTGAGCTTCCAAGCATCTGGTTTAGTTCAATGAAAGAGCTGCTGCCCCGCATAGCAGAGGATGTTGGTTCTGCTCTTGTTGGGTCGGACACCAATACTCCCTTCAACACAAGGGGCCTCAGACTTGTAAGTATAGGTCTCATGGAAATCTTTTAGACTGTGTGTGAGGTGTTGGGCATGAATCATTTAAAAAATTGAAAAAGTCAACATGTTATTTGAAGCAATTTAGCCTTTTGGAGTTAACGGAGCAACTAGAATTCCAGGGAGTTTGCAAAATTTGTGCGTTCGAGCCATTTTTGTCACACCTCCATACAGGATCTCCTGAAGTCCATCTTTACGGGTCCTGAAACCGCAGACTACAGTAAGTCACACCACCATTCAGGATCTCCTGAAGTCCATCATTACTGGTCCTGAGACCGCAGCCAACAGTAAGTCACACCCCCATACATGATCTCCTGAAGGCCATAAATAGAGGAAAGGAAGAATCCCTTAGAGCTGTACTGAGAAAACACCCTCACAGGGTTAAAATAACTTTATTATATCACAAATCGTTAAAAAAATTAAATGTGAGGTTGTCACGGGAGACCAGGCAATTTACACCTTTTGACCAGGATCATACATTGAGCAAAACAGGTGAATGAAATAAATTGTAAATTGATTCACAGGAAAAGGCAAACACACAATGTTACACAAACTACATAAGAAAAGACACGTTGGAACTGGGGTAAAAAAAAACTAGACTCTCCTAGGTGCAGGGAAACTACATAAGGATTTTCCCCTGACTGAGACTTTAGCTTGCAATGTCATGGAACTGAAATCAGCCTGCAGTTCCAGATGCCACCCCTCTCTCCAGAGGTCTGGATTTTAACTCACTGGACTTGGTGCTTAGAATCTGCAAATCTGATTGGCTCAGGGTTGTATGGACTGGGCTTTGATCCTGCCCCCGTGATGAGTCCCATGACGAGACGGGTGACGCGCCTCACACGGAGGTTGCGCACAGGCGCCGTGCGGCGAGGCTTGAAGACACCGCACAGATCGGGCTTAGGCTCTGCCCCATGACACGTCCCATGACGTCTCGGGCGATGCCCCTCACACGCAAGCGCTGCGCTACGCCTACCAGGACTGGGTTCAGGATCCGTCCCGTGATGACACCGATAACCTCCCTGGCGCGCAAGCGCCTACACGCCGGCGCCACGTTACCAAGGACACGCATAGTGTTAACTCTATTTACTATTATCCCACACCTGCAGTACACTCCGCCTCTGCCTATCACCGCACTGAATGGTTCTCATCACTCATCACTCTCAGCCTGGTGCAGCCCTGCCATTGGCTGTCACTCCCTTATATGCTCAGCCATTCCTTATCCAAGTTGGCGGAGCATAACCATTGTTTTTGTGACAAAGTGCTTGCCTCAAGCCTCCTGTTGTTTCCTTGCCTTCCGCATCCTGCCTGCTGTCTATTAGCTGAACTTGACCTCTGCTTGTACCTGGACCTCTGCCTTCTCTGACCCTTGACCTTGGCTTGCTTTTTGGACTCCCACCTTCTATATCCCTGGACGCCGGCTACACACAATGACCATCCGACATCTCCAATCCCTGACCACGGCGAGTATTACGACCACTCTGACCTCTCCTACCCTGACCCGGCTACACGACTACCACTCTGCAATCCGGACACCGTTACGCGGTTGTAGGTCAGTGTATTCTGACATCCCCACCTAAACCTCGCGGTTTCGTCCTGTTTGTGGTGAGCACCCGTTACAAGGGGTTTATAATACTTCGGAGTTGCATTCACAGAACCCTGCAGCCAATCCCAGCCAATCAGAGCGGAGCTCATCTGGCTGATGTTAGAGGGAGGGGGTTTGTTGAGTCAGCTCGGGATACCCTGTGGGCGGGACATATGTTCTGGCCAATAGGAAAAGCGCCTACGATCGCCATCTTTTTCCTAGCCAGCCCATTGCCTCCCGCTGGGCAGGCGCCACTGCGCCTAGCAGACCAGAGGGTCCTCCCCCCCCCCCCCCCACAGGGGATCTCTGTTCTCCGGACCCAGTACTCCGCCCTGCCCCATGCACTTTGCACCTCGACACCTCTCAACATCCCGTCGCCTCTTTCATGTACGGATTCTATGCAGACGAGCTGGCATCTTAAACATATGCCCCAGCTTACTGCATAGATCCTTATAGTAAATGTAAAAAACACCATAAGTCATACTTTATTACAGCATACATTTTGTGGTACTTCATATTCGATTGGGGCAGCCACAAACCGTGGCACTAACACTGTGGCACTAACTGGGGTACCCCCCTTAACCTAGGGATTCCCTCGGCTACAGGGATACCTGTTCATCCCCCTGACATATTTTACTCGAACTATCTTTGGGAGTTCTGCCTACAGCACCATACTTTTGGTATAACACTCAAAATGTGTTGCAGACTTCACACTTAGACAGCTGTTTGCTCCCCCTGCTGTCTTCTAATGTAATAGACCTACAGTAGGTCTGTTTACCTGCTCCACCATGCCCCGCATCCTACTTAGTCCAACACATAAGCTGCCAGGGGGTCGCCTCACTCTGCGGCCTGGTCTGTGCAATAACTCCTCCTATTGTTCCATATAACTTCTCCTATTATCCCTATAATTCCTCCTATTGCTCCAAATAACCACTCCTATATCGCCTCCTTTTGTTCCCTCCTATTACCCCATAAAACCACTTTGCTATAACTCCTCCAATTACACCTTATAATCCCTCCTGATATCTTGTCTTATTACCCCATTTAACCATTGCCTACATCTGTTCCTATTACCCCATATAATTGCTCATTATACCTCCTCCTATAACCCCATATGGAGCCTCCCTATACCTCCTCCTATTGTCCCATATAACCATTCCCTATAACTCCTCCTATTGCCCCAATTCCTCCTATTTTTCTCTATATCTACTCTGCCTAATTTAAAGGAGCCTCATTTATACTGACAGTGCAGAAACATTTATTGGGATTCCATATTTGCTTAGCTGTCAACACTGGGTAAGACAATGATGATGTCACAATGTCACCATGATGTCACGCCTGCAGATATGTGACCTTACCCGCTCTTTCGGTAATATTGAGTAACTGCAACTAGAACTTATACAACATACATAATAATACAGGCATAATTCAGTACAGTTGAATTATAAATCACCATTTAGCCAACATTTTACAGAATTTATATGAAGTTATTTTAGAATATAAGGAATGATTATGTAACGCGGCTACGATACTGCCATATTACCTGTCTGTGCAACTCCCTATACCTTCTCCAAATACTCTATATAACCCCTCCCTATATCTCCTTCTATTATCCCATATAACCGCTACCTATAACTCCTTCTACTACTCCATACTGTATAACCAGTGGCAGACTTTTTTGCCACCCATATGTTCGGGGGCGGCTCACCGCCTTAGCGTAGTAATGTCATGGCAGCATGTGACGTTGAAGTGTCCTTTGAAGTTTGGTCGCCATGACGACGTGGCACTACAGGAGGGGGTTCATTCTTGAAAAGATAACACACATTTCCTCCCCCCAAAATTGCCATTCTAGGTTACTCCGCCTTATGGAAAGTCCGTCACTGCATATAACCCTTCTATAACTCCTCCTGTAACCCCCTATAAATGCTCCTTTTAACTCCTCCTATAACTCTATATAACCCCTGTCTACAACTCCTCCTATTGTTGCCTTTAACTCCTCCTATTACTCCATATAACCCTGTCTATAACTCATCCTGTTGCTCCCTTTAACTCCTCTGATTACTCTATATAACCTCTCTGTTATTCCATATAACCTCTCTCCCTAATTTTAAAGGACCCTCATTTATAGTGACAGTGCAGACACATTATTTGGAATCCTATATTTGCTCTGCTGTCAACGTTTACTGAGACAGTGACGATGTAATAATGTCACAATGATGTCACAACTCTGGATATTCAGCAGAGGGTCATAAAGCATAGACTGTATTGCAGAGCTTTAGAGAATTCAAACTCGTTTTATACGTGTGTATAAAAAGTGTAGACAATGATTTTATTACACATACTGTATGTTTCTTTGTCATGTCCGTCAAGGGATCCCCTTCCAGGCAATTAAATGGTAAGCACCTTTTTATCTCATTTAGTATCTCTGTTCCCGAAGCAGTTGTTTTGAGGATCACAGGGGTTGGGGAATGACGGTAGGGGAGTGGGTGGAAGAATAAAGGGTTTAAAATCCACCTGCATTCATTTAAACTATAGGGTTCCCTCTGGTTATGGACCCATGATATACTGTTCGAGACTGGCAAGGACACAGGTAAAAGTAACACTACTTTTTAGTAGCAGTAACAATTTTTTTTTATTGACACATCTAGGAACACTGCTTTCCATGACCCTATTTCTTGATTGTATGTATGTATATCTTTATTTGTATAGTATCATGCATATACATGCATGGTGTGTGTCCCACTGAAATGTGCCAGGGGGAGCAGTAATGGCTGCAATATCTGTATAACACAAGCCAAGGGAGATACCCAAATGCGTCAGTAACGAGGTGTGTTTTAAGATAGTCCTTAAAGATGGGGAGAGGCTTCATGTCAGATATTGAGGAGAAGGGCATTCCAGAGACATGGGGCAGTGAGAAGATTTAGGCTAGGTCCCCAGTGCAGTCGGCGGCTGCGCGCCTCTCATCAGCTCCTTACCTCCTCCTTGGCTGTCCCCAGTGCCTCCTCGCTCCCTGGCTCACTACACTCTGTGACGCGTCAGCCAGCAGGGGCTACAACAGGATTGTGTTCCCGTGCAGCGACGCGTCACGTGGTGTGCCAGGAAGTCTATCAGAGAGGTGGTTTGCTCCTGCTCCTGCCCCTCCCATCACCGTTCACTTTGAATCCTCCTCTTCAGCTTCTTTGCCCGGTGATCTCTTTGATGCCCGTCCCCTCGTGCAGCATTTATAGGGGGGTTAGGGGTGACTGAGTGGTGGGGGACTTTATTTACTCTTTTTTAACATAAAAGCCGTCATCACCCTGCCCCCCATCATGGCCGTGCCCACCCGCCCCGTTTTGGCCATGCCACCCGCAAATGAGAACTCTGCTTGCAGACCACAGATCATGGTCTAGCGCTGTGCACGCGATGCCAGGCGCGCATTCAACAGCCTCCAGTGGGACCGTACCCTTAGCGGGAGAGGGCTTTAGATACAAAAGGGGTAGACAGAAGAGCAGAACATCCTTGGGCAGAACGCAACAGACGGGCAGGTGTACAGCAAGAAATTAGGGCTGAGATGTAAGGAGGGGCAGTGTATATCGGCTATTAACAAAAGAACAGGATGACTGCTGTGATTGCACTCACGTCGCTATTGCTACTGTAATGTTGAAATGAAAATGATCTCTTAAAGGAGCAATCCAAGATTTTTTATTAATTTCAGCTCAGGGGACCCTCTTTTTCCGAAGATACTTATCTCAGAAGGGAGCGCCAGTATCTTCAAGAAGTATAAAGCTCTCGCTCCACGTGGGCCAATAGGAAGCCGCACAGAATGATGTCATGGCTTCCTATTGGCCTGCAGGACGCAGGAGTTTTTAAACACCGCCATTATGTAAACACTGGAAAGTGAACCGGAACGGCTACCGGAACCCACTATGAAGGTATCGCCGGAAGCTGGGTGTCCCGGAGCTGAAATGAATGAGGGTCAGCTCCGGAGACCCCCCGCTTCAACCTAATGTTAAAAAATGAAAAATGATGACAAAAAAAATGCCCAGCTTGGATTGCCTCTTTAAACTAAAACAAACTTTAATAATTGATATTAAAATAATATTGTAAAAATGGTGAAAACATGGAACAGAACTGTAAAAACCTGGTGTTGGCAGTAACTAGCAAAGTGCTGCTACTCTTATCTTATAATTAAGTGGTAAAGTAAATAAAATGTTGTATTAGGGAGGTTTTCTCATGTATTGCAGTCTAACGGCAAATCTGTGTTGTAAGGCTCTGGCTGAGCTCTAGGAGATAATTGTATACAGCTCCCTTTGTAAATATAGTTACTGTCGAACCACAGATATTTAGTCTATAAATCTGTCACTGGATACTTCGTTGCATTTCCAGCCTAGCCTGAAGACCGTGCTTGCCAAATTCCCATTGACAGTGTCAGTGCTGCATCTTTCCCTGTCTACAGCCTTATTGTGGTAAATAGAGAGGAGGAAGAGGATGACAATGAAGGATAGGTAGTAGAGAGTATGTCGCTAATCAATAGTATCTACATAACTCTATTGATTGCACTAATATACGCTCCTTCAAGAGTGCATTGTCACGAGTGCTCACCACAAACAAGGTGGGACCACGAGGCTGAAGTGGGGATATTGATAGCCACCGACCAACAACCGAGCAGCCATGTCTGGAGTGCAGAGTGGTTGTCGTGTAGCCGGGTCAGGGTAGGAGAGGTCAGAGTGGTCTAGGTACTTGCCGTGGTCAAGGAGAGGAGAGAGCGGATAATCGTTGATGCGGTGCCAGAGTCCAGGGGTAGAGAGAGAAGAATAGTCAAGTCCATAGCCGTGGTCCAAGGGTCAGAGAAGTCGGGAGTCCAGGTGCAAGCTGAGGTCAAAATACAAAACACGAACAAGGCAAGGCAACAGGAAGCAAGGAGGTAAGCACGCAACAAAGTTTATGCTCAGCCAATTTGCCAAGGGGCTGGCTGAGCATATAAAGGAGAGAGGACAAATGTGAAGGCTGCAGAGAGTGAGCACCATCAGTATGCTGTATAGTGATAGGCAGAGGCGGAGCCCGTAGCAGCTGTGGAATAAGTGATCCCGTTAACCCCCAGAGTGCCTGTGTGTGCGCGGGGACTGTACGTATTCCGTGTGCACTGTGCGCTGCCCATGTCGTCACGGAGACGGGACCTGGGGGTGTTCCCCACGGTGTCAGTCTTCCAAGTGGGGCATCGCGGGATGAGTCACGGGGACAGAGCCTGGGAGCGGTGTCTGCCCTTCCAGCAACGCAGTGCCTGGGTGTAGATTGTGGCTGGCGCGCGTCATTGGTGATGTCGCGATACGCGTGATGGGGACGGGGCCTTGCAGTGATCCTCACATGTATAGCATTAAAAGAGAGAAGTATTTGTACGAAATGTGGGATTTAATAGGAAGCCAAGAGAGGGATTTATGCAGGAGACACGCTGACAAAGTTAATACTGCAACATCTATTTTCTAATTAAAACCAATCACACAGCCATACACACGGGGTAGGTGAAAGTAATATAATCAATGCTGATCACAGCACTACTCACACGGGCATGTGTGAGTGATTCACATTAGGGTATCTTTCATCTCTCTTGTCCAAACAGCTCACATACTGTCTGGGCCAATAGCCAAAAAGTCTGTCCTGCGCTTCTGTGTAGTAGGCAAAATTACCTTAGGTGTCTCAGTCACTGGAGCAGTGTGCGAGGGAGCTCAGCGTGGCCACAGAGTTGACCGGTGCAGGGGGATGTTAAATCTTACCTCAGCTGTATCTCCGGTCTGGGACCCGCTCACCTCGTCTGCTCCTGCGTGCCGCCATCTAGAGAATCAGGATAGAAGAGAGGATTCGGCTCAACTGCGCATGCCTGAGTCCAGCGGTGCGCAAACTGTGGGGCGCGACCCCCAGGGGGGGCGCGACACTGCCGACGGGGGGCGCGGGGTTTACAGAGGCCCCGCGCGCTTCCCGAAGGCTCTTAAATTAAGTGCCGGGGGAGCTGCAGGGCCTCTGTAAACCTAACTTACCGTGGCTCCGGCGGCTTCCTCCCTGCGTCGCCATGGCAACGCGGCGTCAAAATGACGCTACGAGGTCATGTGACGTCACGTTGCTATGGCAACGTGACGTCATTACGCCGGAGCGCGGGTAAGTTGGGGTTGGGGGGGGCGCGGGAGTGAGGGGACAGCCGGCAGTGGGGCGCAGGGAAAAAAGTTTGCGCCCCCCTGCCTGAGTCAATGAAGCTCCCGGATGTTCCTCAATCAACTTTATTGATGCAACACACAAGGGCTACACCGCGATCTCCCCCTCTACGCGTTTCACCCTTACAGATAGGGCTTCGTCTCGGAGTGGGGAGAAGCGGTAACTACCTGAATTTATACAATAAAAAGCCCGCGAAAACTGGTCTAAAATATTTAACCCCTTCAATAACCTTGCCTGGTTAAATGTTGAACACATATGCCAATCCTGTATATAACGGTTATTTGAATACAGTCTATTAACCATAGATATACTCTTGTACTCTTATTGGACTCAGGCTGTATATTGAAAGTATATAAAAAAAAGTTAAAAACTGCTAATACTGCAAGTATCTGATTGGATCCCTTAAGTCAATGTCACAAATTCATTTTCAGCTTCAAACCTATGTTAATGTGCAAAAGCATTTTGTCACTATACAAAAGCATAATATTCACATACTTCATAATAAATGTTATATGATGCTGGGTGTGGGGAGGAAAAAACAATGAAGGGGGGGGGTACAGTGAGTAAGAAACAGAGACGGAAGATGAGAAACAATCTTAACAGAATCAATAAAATACACTGAACATTCTTATCAGAGGAAACAGATATACTGTCGCACCTCAAGAAAAACATATTGATTATCTATAGAAAACAACGCAGATCCCAATCAATAGAGTCCATTGGGCTGTAGAGTGTTTGGATTTATACACTATATAAGTCTCAGATGTTCTAAGATGCGAATTTTTAGGGCTCTACTCGTTAGCCCCACATATTGTTTATTACATCCGCATTTTAATAGATATATCACGAAATTGGTCTGACATGACATAAAAGTTCTGATATGGAATCTGCGTGTTTCGTCATGGTTGGAAAAATGTGTAGTTTTAATCATATTCGGACAGATTTTGCAATGTCCACATTTGAATGAACCAATTAATTTTGGAAAAAAGGACAGTCTAGTTTTATTCTGATTAGTTGATTTTAACATGCTTGGTGACAAGAAATTGCCTAGTGTAGCTGCTTTACGAAATACTACCCTAGGGCCTACACAGACCATTTTGCATAGCAAGGGGTCTAAAGATAATGTGGCCCAATGTTTATGTATTATTGCTTTAATACAATTCGCTTGCTCACTGTAATTTGTGACAAAAAAGGGCGCTTAGGTGTTCTCGACCTGTGTACCCTGCTTTGTGCGACTGACATTCATATTGATAAGCAATTCTCTGTCTGTATCCAGTGCATTCTGATACGCTAGATCCAAGTCTTTTTTATCATCATATCCCCTTGACAGGAATCTCTACCTCATCTCGTCCGCCCTGTGGACAAAGGACTCCAGAGTGGAGCAGTTCCGACGTAACCGCAGGAACTGCCCCTTCGGAATACCTCTGACCAGAGGGCGAGCATGACAACTTTTAGCATGAAGCAATGAATTCCTGGCATTTTCTTTCCTGAAAATATCTGATTGAATTTTGTTCTCAATATCTACACACAGATTCAGATCCAAAAATTGTATTTGGTATTTATCGTATGTGTGAGTAAATCTCAGATTAAGTGTGTTTCTATAGAAAACAACGCAGATCCCAATCAATATTGAGTCCATTGGGCTGTAGAGTGTTTAGTGTATAAATCCAATGTGCCTCTCGCTGATGCAGGATCTTAATTCTATCCCCTCCATGAGGAGGTAATGCAATATGTTCAATGGCACAACATTGAAAACTCTCTGAGGAGGTAATGCAATATGTTCAATGGCACAACATTGAAAACTCTCTACAGAACCCAACGGACACGTATTAAAGTGTATTGGTACCGGATGTGTCATGTCATGATTTTTTATAAGTCTCAGATGTTCTAAGATGCATGTGTCATGTCATGATTTTTTATAAGTCTCAGATGTTCTAAGATGCAAATTTTTAGGGCTCTACTCGTTAGCCCCACATATTGTTTATTACATCATTTGGTATTTATCGTATGTGTGAGTAAATCTCAGATTAAGTGTGTTTTCTGCCAGGTATTCAAAAAACTTCAAAAGCTCTGCCTCCCCACCACTCCAGATCATAATCAGATCATCAATGTAGCGTTTGTAAAACGCCACAAGATGTCTGAATGGGTTGGAATCTCCAAACACGTGGGACAACAGTTTTATCTCCAAACACGTGGGACAGCAATGGGGACTTCGTTTGCCCCCTCCTATGCCAATCTGTTCATGGGTTGGTGGGAGAGGTCCCACATGTTTGGAGATTCCAACCCATTCAGACATCATGTGGCATTTTACAAACGCTACATTGATGATCTGATTATGATCTGGAGTGGTGAGGAGGCAGAGCTTTTGAAGTTTTTTGAATACCTGGCAGAGAACACACTTAATCTGAGAGATGTAATAAACAATATGTGGGGCTAACGAGTAGAGCCCTAAAAATTCGCATCTTAGAACATCTGAGACTTATATAGTGTATAAATCCAAACACTCTACAGCCCAATGGACTCTATTGATTGGGATCTGCGTTGTTTTCTATAGATAATCAATATGTTTTTGATTCTGTTAAGATTGTTTCTCATCTTCCGTCTCTGTTTCTTACTCACTGTACCCCCCCCCTTCATTGTTTTTTCCTCCCCACACCCAGCATCATATAACATTTATTATGAAGTATGTGAATATTATGCTTTTGTATAGTGACAAAATACCGCTTCTCCCCACTCCAAGACGAAGCCCTATCTGTGAGGGTGAAACGCGTAGAGGGGGAGATCGCGGTGTAGCCCTTGTGTGTTGTATCAATAAAGTTGGGTGAAGAGCATCCGGGAGCTTCATTGAATCAGTCATGCGCAGTTGCGCTGAGTTCTCTCTTCTATTCTGGCAATTCTAGACGGCGGCACGCGGGAGCGGACTAGGTGAGCGGGTCCCAGACCGGAGATGCAGCTGAGGTAAGAATTAACATCCCCCTGCACCGGTCAACTCTGTGGCCATGCTGAGCTCCCTCGCACACTGCTCAAGTGACTGAGACACCTAAGGTGATTTTGTCTATTACACAGAAGCGCAGGACAGACTTTTTGGCTATTGTATATATAATATATATATATACACACACGTTGATATTTAATTAATAACCTTTAAGATGTGCTAGAACAGCATACTATATGTTACTCCAGGTACAGCTAGTTGGGTGGCCAGACGTCCCCTTTTTGCTGGGACAGTCCCGGTTTTTCGGTTGCTGTCCCGGTTTCCTGTGTGTCCCGGAAATGTCCCGTTTTTTTCCCCGTGTGTTCCCGTTTTTTGTAATATCCGCAGCGGTGCGCGAGTAATTAGCTGCGGTGCGCGAGTGAGCGGCGGCGCGGAGGAGGAGACTGCAGCAGCCCGGCGGTGAGTATTTTTTTTAATGCCAGGATTTGGGCTTCTGTACAAACATGCTGGGCCTTGCTGATTGGAGGATGCGGCCCGGCATTGTACAAAGTCCCGCCCCCCGGCATTTGCCACCTTGGCCAATCCCCTGCGTCCCGGCATTAAGCCCCGCCCACGGCATCATCGTTCACCGAGGCCTGGCATGTGGGAATGGAAAGGAAGGGCGCCTGGGGGGGCAGGGCCTGGGTGGGGGGGCAGTGCCTGTGTGGGGGGGCAGTGCCTGTGTGCCTTGGGGCGGGGGGCAGGGCCAGGGTGCCTTGGGGCGGGGCTTCCGCTTCCTGCTGCAGAGCACACGTGGTGTGTGTCTCTGCCCGCTCCTGGCTCCTCTGTGCGGTGTCTTTCCCCCCCCCTC
The DNA here is from genome assembly GCA_036426205.1 of Ascaphus truei. Taxonomy (NCBI): domain Eukaryota; kingdom Metazoa; phylum Chordata; class Amphibia; order Anura; family Ascaphidae; genus Ascaphus; species Ascaphus truei. Next base: position 20,068,056 of record CM071571.1, on the reverse strand, counting down.
TGCCTGCCCGGGGTGATAGGAGGTGGGTTTTTCTTCCTTTGCCTCCTGTCCTGGCGCTCCCTTCCCCCCCTGTCCCCTTGGTGCGTGAGATGGGCGCGGGGACGGGCAGTGGTGGCTGCGCAGTGTCCCCCTATTCTGCCCCGGGAACCCGTGGCTGCCCACGGGGGAGTGGGGGCAGCAGTTTGTACCTTTTGCGTCCTGGCGCTCCCATCTCCCCCCCTCCCCCCCTTGGTGCGGGGGTGGGTGCAGGGGGAGGCGGGGAGCCGCCTGCTGGTGGCTGCCTCTGTCTGTACTCCACTGTTTGTGTGTGTGTGTGTGGGTGTGTACACCAGTGTGTGTGTGTGTGTACACCAGTGTGTGTGTGTGTGTGTCCCTGTCTCCCCCTCTGTCCCCCTCTCTCCCTGTCTCCCCACTCCTCTCTCTCCCCCTCTCCCGTCTCTCTCCCCCTCTCCCGTCTCTGGAGATCGCGGTGTAGCCCTTGTGTGTTGCATCAATAAAGTTGATTGTGGAACATCCGGGAGCTTCATTGACTCAGGCATGCGCAGTTGCGCCGAATCCTCTCTTCTATCCACATACTGTCTGGGGACAGCTTACAAGAGTAGAGAAATGTCTGGGAACAGCTTTCATGCGATAATCCTCTTTGTATTACTCCAAATAAGGGTGAAATGCACAGTGCACTCATATGAGATAAGAGACTTTATTAAAACAAAAAGTAAGTATACATAGACATATATTAGTAAAAACACTTCCGGCCTCCGTATCCCTTGTTAGTGTTCCTTGAGAGATCCCCTGTTGCAGCGTTCGGTCACAGGGCATGTGTCAGAGCCATCACTGAGGGGCTACGGTAGCCTTCTGTGGTCAAAAAGAACAGCTCCACTGACAATGGACTATGCGTTTCGTGAGTTGTCTCTCGCTTCGTCAGGTCCTGTTGGTGGTATTCGGCGAATCTCTCATTATACCCCATATGTTCTAATCAGGTGTATCTTATATTAATCAATAGTGTTTAGTTAAAGACACATACAGTGCTGCTTAATATTGACATTCAATTTATCGTATAGGGTGTTACAACATTCACAGTAAATATAGATCGTAGCGCTGCAAGATAAATATAAAACAACATGAAAAGGAGACATTTATTAAATCTCGACATGTTAAAGTGCCAAGCTAGAGTTCATCAGTGTAATTGTTCCCATTAGCCCAAATAAGGCTATAAACAAAACAATGACATTACAAAGATCAGACCTGCTAAAAACGAAAAAGAATGATGTTAGTGATAATTACGAGGTAGCTTTCATTACTGACTATAACAAATTCCATAAAAGAATCCAGGAGGTATTATGCAAACACTGGCATGTTTTGTTGACGGATCCGATTCTGAAGGACCATATCTCTCAGCAACCAAGGGTTATTTATAGAAGGGCATCAAATATGAAAAATAAAGTCCCCCCCCCCCCCAAGTCTGTTAAAAAGCACCAAAGAGTAATCCTTTGCATTGGCTACCCAAGCCAGTAGTTTTTTTAAAGTGCTTTTCATGCAAGGCGTGTAAGCAAGGATCTAACGAGAAACTACATTTTAATTCAAAAATCACAGGGGAAGCTTTTAAAACCCACCGGTTTCTCAATTATCGTATCACATTTGTGGTTTACCTCCTTGAGTGCCCATGTGGTCTCCAGTATGTGGGACGTACCAGTAGGCCACTGAGTGTCTGCATACTGGAGCAAATGGGCAACATTAGGAGGGGCTTACTGATGGATAATGTATCGAAGCATTGTTCTGTAACCCACAACAAAGACCCTTCAGGCCTCATCTAAAGCCCCTATACAATCCCTGTCTGATATCACCCAATTTCTTGGCTCCATTTCCTCTCTGAATGAGAAGAGTGAGCTGCTAGTTCTAGGGGATTTCAACTTCAATTGGCTTGACCCTAAAAACCACAAAATCCAGATACAACTCAAGTCACTTAACCTATCACAACTCATTTCCCAACCCACACGGATAAACCTGAAATCGCATAACCATTCCTTGCTAGACTGGATTCTCTCCTCAAACCCCAGCAGAATCCAATCCTCTGGCATCCTTCCTGATATTTTCAGTGACCATGCAATAGTGTACTGTGTAAGGAAAATTAAACTGCCCCATTCAAGCCCTAAAGTTCTCCTCACTAGAACATTTAAAAAGTTTAACCCACAACAGTTTCTGGATGACCTTACCAACTGCCCATGGCACAGAATCGATTTAATTCCCGACCCCGATTCTGCGCTCGAATATTTCCAATCCGAATTCTTAAAACTCTGCGATACCCATGCTCCACTACGCAAAATAAGGGTACGGGGGGCCCACCTTCCATGGGTTACACCTGACCTTATAGCACTCTACCAGTTCAGGGATGCCTTGTGGAAAAGCTACAAAGTAACTGGCACTACCAAGGATCTCAATCACTTCAGATGCATGCGGAACATGTGCACAAGGCAAACAAGGCACGCAAAAGCACAATATTACGCTGACAATCTCCACCAAAATACATCAAACCCAGCTAACTTCTGGAAGGTTATCCAGCCTCCTAACCATCAACAACCAAGTAATATCACTAAGGGGGATATTACTCTGACAAACCCCACTGACATTGCAAATGCATTCAATGATTACTTTGTGGGGTGTGCCACTAACTTATTAGCGAAACGCAGCACAAACCCCAAACATGAATCTCATCCTGGGAGTATCCCTACAGTCCCACCCCCTCCCAACACTGCCCACAATTTTCAATTTAGCCCAGTATCTGAAGAGGAGATTACACAAGCGCTCCTCAAACTAAAACTAAGCAGCCAATGTGGACCCGACTCCCTACAATCTAGGTTCCTACGACTTGGTGCCCCAGCCATTGCCAAACCAATTGCGTCCATAGTCAACTCTATCCTGTCTGCAAGCCGTATCCCTAAGACCTGGAAAACTGCCAGAGTTGTCCCAATCTTCAAAAGCGGGGACAAAAACACTGTCTCAAACTACAGACCAATCTCACTTTTCCCAACTCTATCCAAAGTCATGGAAAAATGTGTCCACTCCCAATTAAGCGATTTCTACACCAAGACAAGTTTCCCCAGCCAATTCCAGTCTGGGTTTCGTCCCAAACACTCCACCATAACTACCCTGCTAAAAGTTTGCAAAGAAATCCAGTGTGGAATGGAATGGGGACAACTCAACACGGTACTGATACCTCTACATATATATATATATATATACATACACACACACACACACACACACACACACACACACACACACACACACACACACACACACACACACACACACACACACACACACACACACACACACACACACATACTGTATATAGTGCTTTGTATCTAATATACATAGGGTGCTCTGTATATGCAGTATAGATGGGTGCTCTGTATATGATATATGGGGTACTGTGCATATAATATACATGGGGTGCTCTGCATATGATATTCATGGGGTGCTCTGTACATAATATTGGGGGCCTGTTTACTGCACAGCCTCCCACTGCGGCCCCCGGCTCCCTCCCGTCTGAACATTCACAGAAGGGCAGATATAAAGTGATGGGGAATTAAAGAGCTGCTTGTTCTCCTTTTGGCTTTTTCCATTTTCTGGCTCTGCCTGGAATCACTTCTGAGGAATTTCTCTCTCTTGGGCTGAGAACGAGTTTTTCTGGGAGCTGCAAGTGTTTGTGCTGTGTCCGGATGTGCAAATCTCAGGACCACCAGGCAGGGAGAGCAATGAAGTGG
>CM071571.1:20026792-20061792 GCA_036426205.1 Ascaphus truei | reverse complement strand
TGTAATTTGGCGTCATGTTACATTTTTTCACAGGCACATGGGTTCTTGGTACAGTAGATAGTGCTATCAGTTCACTATCTCTCTGATCTAGAAAAGTTCCATTGGAGCCAAACACAAGTAACAGACAGATGCATTACCTCACAACTCCAGCTTCATCCCAACTCGTACAAACAAGATATCATTACACACGAAAAACCCCGCATTGCTCGGACGAACGGAAGACGAACAGACATCTCACAAACACCCGACCAAAATCGTAATCAACAGAAGGGATCAATCCAAATACCATTGCCAAAACTTTACATCTGCACTAAAGAAGCCCCACGCAACACCTGCTACAATACAGAGATAAAAACCTACACACGCATACCACTATGGCCATATACAAACCCTACCCTGGGGTATACGAAAATAATCAAAGAATCGCACCACCCATCCTGCAGAGGAATGCACATTAAAAGAAATCTTCCCAAACCTCCCATTCTTTTGTTAACCGGCACCACCAACTCAAACGAAATTAGTCAAACAGAAACTTCCTACGAACTAAGAACTGATAATTGCACGAACCAATGCCAACACAAACGTTGCAAACTCTGCACCAATATGCCAAGATCCCCGCCATAACCATGGAACCTCAGTAGGATCATACAGCTTCACATCACAGTAATTTTATATTGTTCAAGCAACAACGTGACCAAGTATGTACACTGGGGAAAACCAGCCAAAACTCTTCACCAAAGTCAAGAATGATATGCAACAGGCCCTCTATAAACCAACACCATAAGAAGGAGATACTGCGCACCTGTGGGACTAATTTTCTCACTACAACACCAAATCATACAATAAACGATTTAAAATCAAAATCCTCAATGAATTTTGAATGCACCCAATAACTAAACATTGACTCGAATTGATAGAAGACTCTGTGACAACAAAACAAGATGACTTAATGCGGATATGGTGTTTCCCACACACCAATCACAATTGTCGATAATCACCTGTCTTTTTCTCTTCCAATTTCTTATCCACAAGGATCCCCTCCTCCCCCCCAACTCCCCTTCCCCCCCTCCATGCTTCTACGAAGAGAGAGAGAGAGAGAGAGAGAGAGAGAGAGAGAGAGAGAGAGAGAAAGGAGATGAGAGAGAGAGAGAGAGAAAGGAGATGAGAGAGAAAGAAAAGGGAGGAGAGAGACATGGATACAGGAGAGTGGGAGAGAAGAAAGGAGAGGAGAGGGGTGGTGGTAAAAATGGGGGTCGAGAGAGAAATGGGATATAGAGAGGGGGGATGAGAGAGGGGGATTAGATGGAGAGATGATAAACAGGGGAGATAAGAGCAAGGGGGTAATGGAATGGAGGTAGATGAGATAGGGGCAGTGAGCTATGGGGGGGTGAGACAAAGGGGGATTACAGAGAGTGGTCGATCAGAGGTGTGGATGAGAGAGAAGGGGTGAGTAATAGGTGGGTGAGAGAGGGGGATGAGAAAGAGGCTGTAATGAGAGAGGGGTTTTCTTAGAAAGGAGGTGGGTGAGAGGGGGTGATGAGAGAAAGGGATGTTGAGATAGAGGGGGTGATGGGAGAGAGAGGAACGAGACAGTGGGTAATGAGCTAGAGCAGGGTGCTCAAACTAGGGGGTACGGCGGTTGCAGCGGCCCCCTGCTCATCCCCGAGGCATTTAAGTTAAATGCCGGGGTCCGCACGAAGCCTTTGCAACCTCAACTTACCGGGGTTCTGTCGTATTCTGGATGCGTCGCCATGGCAATGCGGCATCAAATGAAACCGCAGGGTCATGTGACATACGCGACGCCATGGTAACGCTCGTCAAATGACCCGGTGGGGTCACGTGACGTCCCATGACACGCTTCGTCATTTGACGTTGGGTCAGAGAAGGGGGGGCGCGAGCGCTGGGGTTGTCACACAGGAGGGCGCTGCTCCAAAGCTTTGTGCACCAGAGATAGAGGATGAGGGAGAGAGGGGGTAAAGGGATAGTGAGGGGATGGAGAGAGGGGATGAGAGAGGAGATCGTGAGAATGTGGTGGTTCAGAAAAAGTGGGGTGAGGATAGAGGGAGTGAGGTGAGTGGGGAGGGGGGTGAGAGAGAGGGAGATAGAGACTGATACAGATGTGTGGGATAAGAGTGAGAAAGAAAGAAAGAAAGAAAGAGAGAAAGAGAGAAAGAAAGAAAGAAAGAGAGAAAGAAAGAAAGAGACAGGAAGAACAGTGAAGGGACAGGAGAGGGAGATTGGGGGATAAGTGAGAAGTGTGAGCTGAGGAAAGAGTTACTGTATAGAGAGTGAGTGTATCAGACAGGCAGCGAGGAGAGTGATAGTGTCAGAAGTGAAAGTGAGGACAGAAAGAAAGTGGGAGAACAGTGAGAGGAATATCAAGCAGAGATAGGAAAATACTGCACAAGAGGGAAAGGTTCCAGGCTCCATAGGCGACTCTCTCTGTGTCATTGTGTCACCCTGTGCAGGGAGGGCCAGACATCATGAGTTTGGATGTTGCTTGTGGCACACATATGTAAATGATATGTTGTATTAAACTACACGTATACGCCACTTTTGTGCTCCATAAATGTATCAAAACGGTCATGTTTTTATTGGTGTGCAAGAAAAACTTAAGTAGATGCAAACAATTCTTACACACGGTGCAGAGAATAAGGACACGTGCACCAAATGTAAGAACAGGAATAATTACACGTACACAATGTGCTCTTTCAAAGTGACAATAACATAACATTAAGCCATGTTTTATCCCGTAACGGAGGTAAAGTGATATATATGATATATTTGTACAGAACTCAGGTCCCAATGAAACCCTTTGGATGCATGTGAGCCTGTGGAGTAGCAATGAGGAAGATACTACACAGGCTAATTGGCTCTCACTGGTTTGATGTAAAGGAAACTGCGCTGACCTCATTCAGTGGGAGCTTCTCAGCAATGGTCTTGTCCAATCTTCTGGTTTACGTTATTGTATTGTATGTCCTTATTTATATAGCGCCAAAAGTGTACTCAGCCATTCACAAAGAATACAGTACAGGAAATGGGAAAAAGGTTTATTGTGTGTCTCTGAATACCTCCCTGTCACGTGCCCGTATTTTTTTGACAAACTGTCCTGCCATGTTGTGATTGTTATACATGTTAGTGCATCAAAAGACACCAATAAAGGAAAAATATTTAAAAAAAAAAAAGAGAATACAGTACAGGGAATTAAAATACGTTATCTAATTAAGTCATCCAATTATTGGATAGTGACTAATTTTCTGGGTTTAAACGGAACTCCAGCAGCAGGTGTGTTAGGAGGTAAGATGGCAGAGCTGTAGGGGCTGCCGAGTGACAGATTGAGGAGGGTAGAGGAGAGAGCGAGTGTGGGAGTTGGTGGGGTGTGGGAGAGGGAGTTGGTGGGGTGTGGGAGAGGGAGTTGGTGGGTAGTGAGAGAGGGCTTTGGTGGGGCGTGGGAGAGGGGGTTGGTGGGGTGTGGGAGAGGGAGTTGGTGGGGTGTGGGAGAGGGAGTTGGTGGGGTGTGGGAGAGGGAGTTGGTGGGGTGTGGGAGAGGGAGTTGTTGGGGTGTGGGAGAGGCAGTTGGGTTGTGAGAGAGGGCTTTGGTGGGGCGTGGCAGAGGTATTTGGTGCGATTTGGGAGAGAGAGTTGGTGTGGAAGAGATAGTTGGTGGAGTGGGGAGAGGGAGTTTTTTGGGGGGTGTGAGAGGGCTTTGGTGGGGAAGTGAGAGAGTGAGAGGGTGGGAGCTGGTATAGCAGATGGAGTTGATAGGGATGTGGGAGATGGTGTGGGAATTGGTGGGGAGTTGGTGTAGTTGTGGGAACTGGTGTGGGAGAGGGATAGGAGAAAATGACGGCTTCTACTGTATGTAGCCCAGAGTTTTTAGGATGGGGTTTTCCCTCCAGGGCCTCGGAGCGGAGACTAGCTCGCTTTCGCTTGAATACAGCTTTAATTACGACTCTTTACAAAAGGTTAATACCCTGCTTGGAGCCACACACTGGCAGGAGATGTGCCCTCTTCTGGTGAAAAATATGCTATTTAGCCTATGGGTCTTTTTCAAAGTACAGTGGTCACTTCTTGTTGTTTCCACCAATTTCTGTGTGTTCCTCAAAAAGACACACTGGGGAGTGTATATAGTTCCCTCCAGTGAGTGTATATAGTTCCCTAGTCAGTGTGGCAGGAGTTGGAACATGGTTTCTATAGGATAGCTGGCTTCCCTCATGTGATGGTTGTAATAGACTTCACACATGTAATGTTAGCACCCCCCAAAGAGAGGTACCATAATGGAAAGTATTTTCATTTCCTCAATGTTCTGCTGGTGTGGGATGCAACATTGCGCATGCTGAATGGGACTGCAGACTTTCCAGGCTCCTGTCACAATGCCCATATGCGGCGTCACTCATCCCTCGGTCGCCAATTCAAGCAGGGCAGACATGGAGATTACTGTTGGGTAAGAATTATTAACGACTTCAGAACACGTTAATTGAAGGATTATATACTTTATCACACCCTAACTCCCATTTTCTTTAATGGGAGTGTAGGCGTGTCAAAGCGTAGCCACCTTCCTGAATGTGCAGCTTACTATAATTAATACTATTATATGTTTTTTGTTTATGTTTCCCCAGGTGACGGAGGAAACGCTTGCTAATCCTCCGACTCCAGCAGAAATATGGTATTATGAGGCACACATATCCACACGTTCTGTAATTGGACATTTGGAGTGTTGATTAGTCACTTAGGGCCAGATCCAGAGAACTCTAGGAAGTCAGGGCTCCTAATGGTCCGTTATCAAAATTTATAAGGGACGTTAGTTTCCCTGGGCTTAATCACGATGCACAAAGCTAATTAAATGCCAAAACAATGGCCGGTAGGACCCTCATTAGAATATGGCTAACATGGCGGTATCCAGCTAACGTGGGCATAAGACACCCCGGTGCTAGCTGCCAGTATCTCTGGCTCACTGGATTCTGATGAAGACGCCATTTGTATATATATAAATATATATATATATATACTTATAAATATATATATATACCTGGCATCGTCCTTTAAAAGAAAAAAATATATATATCCTCTGATGAAGTCGCCGGTACACTCGCGACAAAACGCGTAAGGGCGCTATCTACAAGCACCAAGTGTTTAGCTCATTGAGCAATTGCTGGACTGGAAGGGAACTGTGGTGCTGCAGAACGAAAGGAATGTGAGCTGTTTTAGCCGGGGGGGGGGGGGGGGGGGCGCTGAAGTGGACGCACATCACGATGGAGACACCCGGTGGCACAGAGAAAGATTTACACGCTGCAGCCACGAGACCACTGTTCCTGACCAACAGCATGACCATTGGTGTTCTTGTTCGATGCGCATGTCCTATCTCATTACTGTGAGTTTTTTGATTTTAGCTCGTGATTAATAAACCTGTATTATTTTACAGGCCTCTTTTTCAGGCATGATCTAAGTTATATATTTTATCCCAAATTAAAAGTTTAAATACAGCATTATTTTCTTTAAAGTGAATTTTGTTTTAATAAACCATGGTGATGTGGAGACTATCATTCCTTTAACGCCATGTTTTTTGGAAATTGGTACAAATTGTGCTTTTTGTGGAAGATTAGCTGCAGCCTTGTAATTATGATTATTAGATCAGAGTGAGTGGTATATATACTAGTACCCTTATGATAGTGACATTACCCTCTGATGAAGCACTCCTGTGCGAAACGCATAGAGGTTGTCACGTTACACTCTCACGTCATCACACATGCAGGCTAGAACCTCTTGGTCAGCTACGAGTGGCGCAGCTGCTTGCTGTTGTGAGCAGAGGATTTTTCCGTTTGGCTACCGTGCACGCGGCCGCGTGCTGGGCGCATCAGCGGTGTAATAGCTGTTGAGGAATCAATTTAGAATCTCCTCCTCCCGTGTGCTGTGAGCGGACGTCCGGGGACCCGGCTTGCTGGGCCCCTTCTGTAGACCATCTTTGGACTTGTCCAGCTCTCACACAGGACTGTGAGAAGTTTGCTCTTAATTATATCTCCTGTGAGCTACTATATGTGTTTGTGTGTCTTAAATTAATATATATATATATATACAGTGGTCGACAAATCACCAAAAAAAAAAACTCTACTCGCTGAACAAAAAATCTACTCGCCACCTAGTAACCACACGTGTGCTGCTGGGCCAATAGGAGCTCGCCACGATGTTAAATCCACTCGCCCGGGGCGGGCAAATGGGTAGAGGGGGGCGCGAGGAGAGAGAGAGAGATAGAGAGAGAGGAGGAGAGAGAGAGAGAGTAGAGAGAAGAGAGACGAGTAGCGATGAGAAGAGGTAAGAGAGAGGGAAGAGAGAGAGAGGAAAGTAGACTAGGCAGAATGAGAGAGAGAGAGAGAGAGAAGGAGAGAGAAGAGAGACAGATATCATAGACCAACATATATATATATATAGGATATACACACATAAAAAAAAGAATCAATAATATATAAAATATTTAAAAGCTTCTAAATTACTGAATGAGTGTCAGTGGAAAGCCTAGGTAGCCACAATGGCACTCAAATTTTCCCAAATTAAATGTTTTAATTCAGCATTATTTTCTTTAAAGTTAATTTTGTTTTAATAAACCATGGTGATGTGGAGACTATCATTCCTTTAACTCCATGTTTTTTTGGAAATTGGTACAAATTGTGCTTTTTGTGGAAGATTATGTCTAATGGTATATTCTTATTTTTTTTTATGGTTTATGGTGTAAGTTTAGATTGTGTTTAGATTGTCATTAGCCACCTTTGGCTAGCAGGGCTAATGACTAGTACTGAAGAAGAGGAGGAGGGTTATGCGGGTAGGTGCCCAAGGGTGGGCAGTTAGGCCACCCAGGGAGATTAATAGGGGAGGTTAACCCCTTGTATGTCATAGCGGTTGTGCCTCTATGCCATAAAATGGGTAGCAAGGTAGTTAGGGTGTTTGTATTAACCCATTGGATATTTTAGTGTCCATGAATTAATGGACCCTATGGCTTTTAGGGGTTAATACATAGGTCTTGGCTGATTTCTTTTTTTTTACCTAGTCCAGGATATTCACTCTGGCGTTCTACTAAGGCAACATAGGAACTGACCCACTTTCTGCTTGTTAAGGCAATAAAGGAAGCCAGGGGTGGGCCACTTCAGCACCCTGGACAAGGCCTAAAAAATTGCTGTGACCTGGCATTAGGTGTTAGAAGTTTGAAGCACCTAAAGTCAGGTTAAGCAATGACCTAAAAAAAAATGTGCGCTACTTCATGAGCTAACTTTAACGGCCTACTGTGGGTATGCGTTGGGGCGTGCATATTATTATCACTAACAGCTGTTCAAGTTAATGGCTGACCGGCTTAGCAATAAGACAGGTCTTAACGCAAATTCGGGGAGCTTTGAAGATCCCCGTTAGCACTTAACGATGCTTTAACTTCAGTTGTGTGGATCTGGGCATTAGTGTTTAAATAAATCTGGTTGTCTGCTGCAGTACAGCCGTGATAATTGGTATATGATTAATATCCTTTATTTATAGCACCGTTTATATAGCTCCCTTATCATTATTGCTTGTTGTATTATAACATAGCGATCGATGCCTGTTTGCCAAGTAACATAGCGGGATCCTGAGATCTCCCCTGCTGGAGCTGAGGTTAATACAGGAGGAGAGGGACAACTCTGGAACAGAGTCATTGCCGACATATTTGGCTGTAAGTATAAAAGTTAAAAGTTCATGAATTGCCTACTTAGCTTGCCAGGCTCCCTCACCAGCACACACTTCCCCTCCACCCATCTGCTCATCTGCTGCCCACTCCCTAAATTAATTACTTACTGCCTACCCAAACTCTTTACCTGCTTACGTCCCCTCCCCCCCAGCTCCATGCCCATTGCCGCCTCTCCCCCTCCCCAACTCCTCACCCGCTTCCCCCATGATTCTCATCCACCAGTATGGGAACATGTCTTTAGTCCGGGACCCTGGGAAAGCTGCTTGCGAACATGAATGTAAATGATCTGAGAAAAAACTACAATCACAAATGTGCAGATAATTTGAATATTTAATAGGCAGGAGTGTTACTTCCTACTCCTAGCCTGTGCAAATTATTAACCGAGTAGCAGATCATAACAAACCGTCATGAGTAAGCAGAATAAAAATATGAAACGAAAAGTGCCTTGCTGTTTTACTTCCAGAGGATGTGATTGTACGGCCTTCACACTCCCGCCTCAATCCATGCAGCACCGCTGGCTTTGGATGTGATAATGAGGGGGAAGGGTCCTCAGAGGGAGCAGGCTGCCCACTTGAGAAGTTAACCATGAACCATTGGTGATAGGCAGCCATGACCAGTAGTGCTTCCCATCACCCACCTCCCACCTCCCTTCTAGCTGTGCATTGGCTGGGTGGTATTGGGCATGGACATGTGTCAAGGGGAAGGGTATATAACATGGTACCTAGGGGGCTATACCTCCTCTCCCTTGGCACAGCTGCAGAAGTTTTTCCCGTCCACACTCCCTGTTTTGGGTTACCACCAATATTATTTATTCCGTTGGTGTGTATCTCATGGGTTTTCGGGCCTTGTTAATATGGTGTTTCAGGGTTTATCTATGTGGTGTATTTAGTTGTATGAGCAATATATACTGTACCTATTTTTTTTTCTAAAAAAAAAACAATAAATAATATGTGTGAAATAACAATTGAAGTATGTTACTTCGGGGTTTTGTTTAGTTATTGATTTGAGTGGGTTTCGTAAGGTGGCTGACTGGGTCCTAGGGCAGATGGCGTAATGCTCGCTTGGTATATATTATCATAGGGGCTGAGCCGGTTATCCAGCCAGTCGGGGGGGTCACGAGTCATGTGTATGCGTGGGCTCAATACACAGCCACGGGCAGTTTGGCATGGTTCGGTACATAGGTGATATATAATGTTTTTATGGTTTGGCGTTTAATAAAAGCTGTGGCCTTTATACCCCATATATGGTGTGGCATTATATATGAGTCAGCCTGGCTTCATCTGTACTGTATCTACCAGTGATGGAAGACCAACCACCTGGGATGTGAAATCACCTTCACCCTCCTTTGCTCACACACAGCCAGGTGCAGCTCCACTAATGGTCCACCACTCGTCTTGCTTGCCACCTTGGCATGGTCTGACAGCTTCTTCTTCAGCTACCTCTTACTGTCAGGCTAACTTTTTTCAGCATCTGTGTTCTGTTGGAATTCCCCAGCGCCTTTATGCCAAATAGGATGTTCCTGCAGATGCTATTTTTCTCAGCTGTGCTTGTACAATAACACAGCTCACTGAAAAGTTTGGGGAATGTATTACCAATCCCATTTATCAGGAATTCAAGCTACTTATCAGTGGAACAGGTACATCCTTCACAGAGGGACCACTCCCTAAATGCCGATGTGTGCTTTAAATACCGGACGTTTTGAACTTCTATTTATACTTTTTTTTTTTATAACTCATATTTTATTGAGATTTTATCATCATACAACACGGTATACATTAGTCTGCATGTAAAGCAACAAAGTTATGCCTTCCATCATATATGTAACAAAAAATAAATGAGAAAACGAAAAAGAGGGAGAGGGGCGACTGTCCCCCTCTCGATCCTCTCACTTGTCCTCTTCTGAGCTTAGATTGGTCCTTTGCGCCTCTCTAGGCAATACCTCCCGTATTTATACTTTTTTTTAACTGCTTGTTTATTTATCATTAACTATCAATCGTGCATGACATATACAGTTAAGGCGCACATGCATTATAGAGTTCTCATTGCGCAAGTGTGCAAGTATTCATTAATTGTATGTGCGTTATTATTGGGTAATGTGTATATACGCTAAAGGTTGGTAACGTGACAATAAACCTATGCAAATGAGAGGGAGTGCAGATGTTGCTTCTGCATATAATGAAGCTTTGAGGAAAGCATGTTAACGCAGGAAGCATAACTTCGGCTCCTCGTTCAGGTAACATTGTGTTATGAGTCCTGATTTGACGGCTGTGTGGATCTATCCTATTGTGTCATATGGTGTTATATTTATTTATTTATAAAATATTTTACCAGGAAGTAATACATTGAGAGTTACCTCTCGTTTTCAAGTATGTCCTGGGCACAGAGTTAAGACAAATAATACATGGTTACAAATACAGTTACATAAATGAACAGGGTATACATTATATACAAGACATTGCATGCACATTTAAAGAAAATATATATTATGGGCGTATGAAACAGTTACAGACCAGATTAAAATGTGAGACAGCCTTAGATTTGAAAGAACTTAAATTGGTGGTGGATGTGAGAGTCTCTGGTAGGTTGTTCCAGTTTTGGGGTGCACGGTAGGAGAAGGAGGAACGACCGGATACTTTGTTGAACCTTGGGACCATGAACAGTCTTTTGGAGTCTGATCTCAGGTGATAAGTGCTGCATGTGGTAGGGGTGAGGAGCTTGTTCAGATAGCTGGGTAGCTTGCCCATAAAAAATTTAAAGGCAAGACAGGAAAGGTGAACTTTGCGCCTAGACTCTAGTGATGACCAATCTAGTTCTTTGAGCATTTCGCAGTGATGTGTGTTGTAGTTGCATTGGAGAACAAAACGACAAATTGAATTGTAGAGGGTGTCAAGTTTGCTAAGGTGGGTTTGAGGTGCCGAGCCATATACTATGTCTCCATAGTCAATAATTGGCATTAGCATCTGCTGTGCAATACGCTTTCTGACCAGGAGACTTAGGGAGGATTTGTTCCTGTAAAGTACCCCTAGTTTGGCATAGGTCTTGGTTGTCAGGGTATCAATGGGAATTCCGAATGTTAAGTGGGAGTCAAACCATAAGCCCAGGTATTTAAAACTAGTGACAGGGGTTAGGGTGGTGTTAGCGTTGGTTCTAATCAGGAGCTCAGTCGCTGGAAGCTTTAAAAATTTAGTCTTGGTCCCAAATACCATTGTTACAGTCTTGTCAGTGTTTAAAAACAGTTTGTTTTGGGAAATGGCTGTGTGCATATAGGATTGTGTCATCTGCATACATGTGTATTGAGGCTTCCTTACAAGCTGTGGGAAGATCATTAATGAACACTGAGAAAAGTAGGGGCCCCAGAACAGAGCCTTGCGGGACACCACAGGTGATATCCAGGGGGTTGGAGTTAGAGCCTGAGATGGACACATGTTGGGATCTTCCTGATAGGTAGGACTGAAACCAGTTTAAAGCATGCTTCCCAATTCCAGAGCCCTGGAGTTTGTTAAGCAGGATAGCATGATCAACTGTATCAAAAGCCTTTGCAAAATCTAGGAATACTGCACCAGTGAGTTGTCCCCGTTCCATTCCACACTGGATTTCATTGCAAACTTTTAGCAGGGTAGTTACGGTGGAGTGTTTGGGACGAAAGCCAGATTGGAATTGGCTAGGGAAATTTGTCTTGGTATAGTAATCGCTTAATTGGGAGTGGACATATTTTTCCATGACTTTGGATAGAATTGGGAGAAGTGAGATTGGCCTGTAGTTTGAGACAGTGTTTTTGTCCCCACTCTTGAAGATTGGGACAACTCTGGCAGTTTTCCAGGTCTTAAGGATATGGCCTGCAGACAGGATAGAGTTGACTATAGAAGCAATTGGTTTGGCAATGGCTGGGGCACCAAGTCGTAGGAACCTAGATTGTAGTAAGTCAGGTCCACATTGTCTGCTTAGTTTTAGTTTGAGGAGTGCTTGTGTAATCTCCTCTTCAGATACTGGGCCAAATTGAAAATTGTGGGCAGTGTTGGGAGGGGGTGGGGCTATGTGGGTACTCCCAGGATGAGATTCAGGTTTGTGGTTTAGGCTGTGTTTCGCTAATAAGTTAGTGGCACACCCCACAAAATAATCATTGAATGCATTTGCAATGTCAGTGGGGTTTGTCAGAGTAATATCCCCCTTAGTGATATTACTTGGTTGTTGATGGTTAGGAGGGTGGAATATATTGTTGATAACCATCCAGAAGTTAGCTGGGTTTGATATATTTTGGTGGAGATTGTCAGAGTAATATTGTGCTTTTGCGTGCCTTGTTTGCCTTGTGCACATGTTCCGCAGGCATCTGTAGTGATTGAGATCATTGGTAGTGCCAGTTACTTTGTAGCTTTTCCACATGGTATCCCTGAGCTGGTAGAGTGCAATAAGGTCAGTTGTAACCCATGGAAGGTGGGCCCCCTGTACCCTTATTTTGCGTAGTGGAGCATGGGTATCGCAGAGTTTTAAGAACTCAGATTGGAACTAGTCGAGCGCAGAATCAGGGTCGGGAATTAAATCGATTCTGTGCCATGGGCAGTTGGTAAGGTCATCCAGAAACTGTTGTGGGTTAAAGTTTTTAAATGTTCTAGTAAGGAGAACTTTAGGGCTTGAATGGGGCGTTTTAATTTTCCTTACACAGTACACTATTGCATGGTCACTGAAAATATCAGGAAGGATGCCAGAGGATTGGATTCTCCTGGGGTTTGAAGAGAGAATCCAGTCTAGCAAGGAATGGTTATGCGATTTCAGGTTTGTCCGTGTGGGTTGGGAAATGAGTTGCGATAGGTTAAGTGACTTGAGTTGTATCTGGATTTTGTGTTTTTTAGGGTCAAGCCAATTGAAGTTGAAATCCCCAAGAACTAGCAGCTCACTCTTCTCATTCAGAGAGGAAATGGAGCCAAGAAGCTGGGTGACATCAGTCAGGGATTGTAGAGGGGCTTTAGGGGGGCGGTAGATGCCAGGGAGCAAGATGGGCTTAGAAACGGGGAGGCAGATTTTGCCAACTAGAATTTCAAAAGAGGATGGGCTTGGGGGGCAATTTAACAGTGTAAATTGTAATGTGTCTGCAATATAAAATAACACCCCTCCTCCTCTCTTTGACCTATCTCCTAAAAATTGCGTATCCCTGAATGGCGATATTTGCATCAGGGGTTTTAGGGGTTAGCCATGTTTTTGTAAGAATGATGGCTTTGGGTTTATGCATAAGGCACCATGCCCTTAGTTCGTCCAGTTTGGGCAGCAGGTCTACCGTGTCAAATCATGTCTGTTATTTTGTGTTATATTGTGTTTTTTATCTGTTTAGAAAAGAGCTGATAAAATGTAAAAAATAAATATGATATTAGTGAAAAAATCCAGTGAACGTGCAAAAAATAAAGACAGCGCAGTCTCAGCTCTGGTCTGTGATTGGCCAGGGCTGATCTCTGGCTTCTCTTAGTCTCGGTATTGTCTGGTCCCTAATTGCCTAATGCTTAACCCCAACATCTCTCAATCTCTTTTCCCTGGTCTCTGATTGGCTGGAAATTACTAGGAGATAAAAGAAATTACTATTTGGCGCTCCCCAATGCAAAACCCAAAACTAAGAATACACCACTGACTGAGGTGGTAGATAGTGTTATTAGAGATAATATCAACAGATAAACACAAACAAATGAAATGACTGTTACGATCACTCAACCTCTTAAAAAGGAACAACCAAATTCCTTCAAGAGTACACAGAGAGGTGAGGGAGAGGATAGTAAACAGTTAACCTCTAGGGGTTAATAGAAATCTTGAGTATACTTTAACCACTGTGGGTTGATAGAGTTCTTGTAGGTACTTCAATAAGTCGGTAGGTAGAGTAGAGCTGGAGAAGAAAGCAGGAGAGTAGTGGTGCAGTATTCCAAAGTGGTTTTAATACAAGATGCACACAATAATAAAAAAATCCCCCTTACAGGGCACTCACGTGTGTTAGTGCCCTATGGGCATATATGGGCAACACGTTTCGCTAGCGGTACTAGCTTCATCAGGAGTAGGAACCACGACCGGAGAACGAGTGACGTCAGAGCACAGTGCCGAGCAGAGCGTTACTCCCAGCGGCTGCTTTTGGGGGTACGCAAGGCAGAGCCAGGCAGCCAAGACGCATTACCGGGACATAAGAGGAAAGAATATCATCTAAAGATACCATTATATACCCATAGAGCACTAACACGTGAGTGCCCTGTAAGGGGGATTTTTTTATTATTGTGTGCATCTTGTATTAAAACCACTTTGGAATACTGCACCACTACTCCCCTGCTTTCTTCTCCAGCTCTACTCTACCTACCGACTTATTGTAGTACCTACAAGAACTCTATCAACCCACAGTGGTTAAAGTATACTCAAGATTTCTATTAACCCCTAGTGGTTAACTGTTTACTATCCACTCCCTCACCTCTCTGTTTGTGTGGCTGGAAATTACTCCTGGAATTGTTCAGTCCTTGGCCTCTGTTTGGCCACTTTCCTTTCCATCTCTCTCCTCACTTCCTGCTCTTTACACCTCTTCCCTGCTCTCTGCCCCTCTCCCTCTCTCTGCTCGTCTCTCCCCGTACCTTTCTCACACATCAGATTTAAGAGATCAAGGGGTTCATGCAGTAAGCGGCGGAAAGGCAATTCTCGCCAGTTTCCCGCCAAAAATGCCTACCCCTATGCAGTAAGGGGCAAGAAAGTGGCGAGAATAAAAAAAAACGCCACTTTTGTTGGCGGTTTTTTTTTCCCGCCGGTAGCGAGGCGAGAAGGCACTTTCCACCTAAAATAGACACATTTTCCGCCACGCTGTATTCTAGTAGTGGCGAGTAGCTTAGCTCAGCTATTCGCCTCTCTAGAATGGCGTTTTTATGGCGAATCAGCCACGCAAGAAAAAGTTGGCAAGTTGATGGTGAGAGGCTGCTGATGAGTGGCGGATCCGCACTTAGAAAATATTCTGGCCTTTTTCCTGGCTGGGATTGATGCCGGGGGTCTCCTGAGCTGATACCATTAATACCAGCACCGGAGCCCCCCGGCATGCATCCGAGGCAGGAAAAATGCATTTAAAGGACACTTCATTACCTTAGAGGCTAACCGCTAAGGCAATGAAGGGGTTAAACAGCCGTGCCAGGTTTATAGTGGGTAGCAGGGGTGGGTGAAGGGGGTATTTGGGCCTTGTTGTTTGTTTAGGGCTTGCGGGGGGGTTGCGGGTGCGCTTAACCCCTTCACGACTGTAGCAGTTAATACCGCTACGGTCATGAAGGGGTTAAACTCTCCCGCTACCCACCCGCAAGCCCTAAACAAACCACCGTTGGGGCTAATACCCTCTTCACCCACCCCCGCTACCCACAAAAAAAAGAAAACACACACAACAGCCCCACACTAACTAAAGAAATATATATATATATATAAGAACAAAAAAAAAAAACAGAGAGCGCACGCCCCATAGTGTAACACTGTAACATTTAATATGGGGAGGGAATGGTGGGGGGATTAAAAACACTCACAATATATAAGTGAAATTAAGGCAATTTGTGATATATAATCACCACCGAGGCAGGTAACATCTGATTACAGGTATGCAGTCCAACACCAACTGGAACAGGGCACCCGACAGTGTTCAAGATCATCAAAGTCCTCCATATAATGTGGTATCAGAGCAGGCCTCGATATTACATCCTGCACTCTATGGCCGTAAAGAGTGCACACAGTGTGATGACGCGATGTCGCGAGGTACGTCCCTGACGCGTTTTGTCGCAACCAATGCAACTTTATCAAAGGGAATGTCCCTGAACAATAATGGCAGTGCTATTATACTAGAGTGCCTCGATCGTAATAGGTGCATCAATTCGCAAGGATTCCGCCCCTAAAGGGAACCTGAATGTTATAGGAATCAGATAGTGGTGTTTAAAAAAGAATAAATGAACACTCAAGCACAAACGCACTGTCATAAATGACTACTGATAGCATATCAACATCTACTACCACAAGCAAAGCCTAAATCACTACAAACATATGTTATAAACGAACATAATTAAATATAATGATAAAAAATGTATATAATAATTATTACTCAAAATCGTAAAAAGACTAAAAATATATTATAATGTTACAATTCTAATAAAAAATACATAATCATAAAATACATTATAAAGTAACATAGTTACCCTCATATTATCAACCCATTAGTCTAATAATGTCAGTGTGTGCTAACACACCCATACACACTCAAGCACAAACATAATTAAAGTATGCACAAAGAATGTAGACCATGTGACAGAGGCTTAGGGAATAACGGATATGACGTAATTGAAAGCCTGTCACATGGTACTAGAACCAATCAGAGTAGGGATAGACTTCCCACGCTCTGATTGGCTACCGTACCATGTGAGACCGGCCATGTTTCTTTTAATGACGTCATCTTAAAGGCAATTGAAGCAAAGCCATTCTGATTGGCTGTGCTTTCATTGCCTTTATTTGACGTCATCATTTTTTTTTGTATCGGCCAAAACACATGGTTTTCACGGCCCAATCAGGGCCGTGGAAACCATGACGAAAATGTGACGTCATAGGCCTTTAAAAGCCTATATCGTCTCATTTTGAAGCCAGACGCCGAGGAGGAAGGACCTCCGGCGAAGAAAGAAGACCAGGGCGTGGCAGTAGACGGGAAGAAGACCCTGGAAGAAGATAGAAGAAACAAGAATACAGATGAAGATGGATTAGAAGTAGAAGACCCCTGGATTGTCGTGTTTTATTATTTTAATGTTTATTATTTTCTGGTTTATTATTTTATGGGTTCCTGTTCGTGGATTGGTTCGTGAGTAAGCTGTTCAACGGGAGTCGGTGAGTGGGTCAAGTAATGGTAAGTGAACTAAAGAAATGTATTTAATGTAACTGTGTTTTTTGTTGCTTTTTACATGTGTTGTTTTTTTTTTATTGTACATCATTTCTTGCCACTGTATGTATGTATGTATAGAGAGATATATACATACAGGGTAAGAAATGATAGTGTTTTAAAAGCTTGCTTTGCACTATTTTAAATGATTGTGGCTATGCTGCTATGCATAGATGTGTGTTCAATGTATTTTATAATTAGATAGATGTAATTTTTGGGCTTCTATGCTGTACTTTAGGTAATGGTGAGGCTTGCTTTTGTATATTGTAATTTTTGGTGTCCTATTTTGTATGATGGTAACTTGTTCTCTTTAACGGTTGCTATAGATAATTGTGTAATTGGTATGGATGCTATTTTAATTGTTTTGGGATGTAATTCATGTATGCTAATTGATTGATGGTTACTTTATTGGATTACATTGTATACTTCTTTTGATGTTATGCTATTTTATTTGAAATATTGTATTGGTAACATTGATTTGCAGCGTCTACATGTAGCTTACATTTTATGTAGCATGTATACAATGTAAATGCAATGTTTTAAGTGGCATTTGAGGCTTTGGATTGGCATTTGATGCTTTAAATTGGATGATTACATTTGATTTGTTTAGGAAATCGCATTGTATTTCATTGAGGATGTTATGGATAAGTGGTATTTTTATTGGAGCATGTTTTTGTTAACCCTGACACATTTATTTGTATATTGGTTCATCATGTGTGTATATATATATATATATTTTGTTTCTTTCATTTTTATTTTATTTTTTCATGATAAAGCCACTGTACAAAGGAATGTGTGAAGGGTGGGTATGTGGTCAGGATGGCTTAACCCCTTAATTACCTTTGCGGTTAGTACCCGATAAGGTGATTAAGGGGTTCATTGATATGTGAATGTCATTGCAATGTATTGGCTATGTATTATTTTGGCAACGGACCACAAGGATGATGCTGGCGACGGGGCCTTCTTATTGATGAGGTCAGTAGAATTTTCTTTATTTTACTATGCTAGTTAATATGTTTAATAATGGCCAAATAATGTATTATCCCTATCTGGATAATAGTTATTTGGCACATTATTGTACTGTATGTGGTGGGGTGGGGGGAGGGGGTATTGGCCCCAAGGGTATGTGGTAGGACTCCCTTGTGGGTAGTGGGTGAGGGTGGTTAGGCCTCAGAGGGTGGGCGGGTAGTGGGGGAGGGTATGTTGGTGATGGTGGGTTAACCCCTTAATGACTGTAGCGGTTCATAACCGCTATGGTGATTAAGGGGTTAGGGGACATTACATTAGATGTTTTTATTCTTGTGTCTGTTTTGCAGAAGTGGATGGGGCATTAGCAGGATGAAGATGAGGATGGCCTTCATCGTGGCAGCCGGACATGGGTGAGTGCTATATGTATTTAATGTATTTATTGTTGTTTATGTATTTTAAATGGACAACTGCACTATTATCCATTTGTGGATAATAGTAATGTTGCCCATTACTGTATTATATGTTGTGTATTGCTATGTTTATTGGGGGCAATTGTCCCCAATAAACATACTATTATGCGTTAACCCCTTAATTGCCTTAGCGGCTATCCGCTATGGTAATGAAGCAGCATTAATGTATTTTAATAATATTGTGCGGGAGCAGGGGGTCCCCTGAGCTGAACCGCATTGATTTGTGGCTCAGAGACCCCCTGCTTCCCGAGTTACAGGCCCCGGTTTGGGGCATCGGTTACAGTGACGACGCCATATTTATTGCGGGCACGTAGCGTATGGGACGCTATAAACATGGCGGCGACACTGCCCACCCGATCACACATACCGGGGCCTGTAACTCGGGAAGCAGGGGGTCCCTGGTCCACAAAGCAATTGCGGTTCAGCTCAGGGGACCCCCTGCTCACTGTACAGTATTATTAAAAATATATTCATGGCTGCTTCGTTACCATAGCACATAGACGCAAAGGTAAGGAATGATTGTGTATTGATATGTTGTTATTCATAGTGTAGATGTGCAAAGGGTCTCCGAGCTGAACCGCTTGGTTTTAGGTCCGGGGACCCCCTGCTTCCCGAGATACAGGCCCCTTTAGGGGGTGCCGGTATCCCTCTGCTTTGTTTACATTCCGCAGTCACGTGATCGGGACCTTTAAATGCAGAGGGATACCGGCACCTCATAAAGGGGCCTGTATCTCGGGAAGCAGGGGGTCCCCGGACCTGAAACCAATGCGGTTCAGCTCCGGAGACCCCCTGCACATGTACACTATGAATACAAATGGTTTAAAAAAGAATTTTTAATGTGCCGATGTTTGCGCAGAGAGAGCGGCGGATCTCTCTCTCCTGCAGACAGATCTCGGCAGAGGACGGCTTCTCGGCAGCTTCTCGCCAGGCAGCCGTCTCGCCACCGGTTACTAGCCATTTTATCAAATGGTGGTGGCACATTCATTCGCCAGGGATTCGGCCCTTACAGCATACAGCGAGTTTAACATGCCAAAAACATGGCTAGTTCCAAAACTGGCTAATGCTTTTTTTTGCTGCTTACTGCATGATGCCCCAAGCTGGAAATTCACACAGAAACAGGAGTAAGGGGCAGAGCACATTGTTTGTGTGTTAGGAGCAGAGCGTAGGTTTGAAGTGCAGAGTGCATTGTGCAAGGTGCAGAGGACAGAGCATAGGTGTGAGGTGCAGAGCGCCAGTATGGAGTGCAGACTGCAGGTACAGAGTAGAAATGGCCGAAATGTTTGCAGAAATTCAAATCCGCTGCGATTCTTTCATCTGCAAATTTCTTCAGATTAGTCTCAAAAAGGCAGATTCGTGTTTCCTTTCTATCACTGAAAGGGGGAGTATATAAATAGGGGTGCAGCCTCAAGTCTAAGCTGTTGTGTTGTAGGCATGGTTTGGCTGTGGACTGGTTAGGCTGCCGCTGCGGTACTATCGGTTCCAAACACCCTCTTCTTTCCCTCACAATCACGTGTGTGAGAAACACTACAGACAGGGAGTGGGAGCGGCAAAACGGACACGTGTGGATTAAAAAAAATTCAATCCGCAAAATTAAATCCACCCGCATATTTAAGAAAATTCAGCATGAATGGAATCTGATGGCGGATTCATAGTTACACATAGTTACATAGTAGATGAGGTCGAAAAAAGACGTACGTCCATCAAGTTCAACCTATGCTACATTTAGACAACAGATACTTTATACTATATCTATACTTACTTATTGATTCAGAAGAAGCCACACGGATTTAGGAGTGCCCAAACTGCCTGCGGATTTCCATGCATGGATCGGAGTGTTTGCAAAACTCCATGGAAAGATCCGCAGATCAGATCTCGGCAGGTTCCGACATCTCTTGTGCAGAGCATGTAGCAGAGGCAAATGCCTGAGGCCGCGGCCATAGTCGTGCGTGCCGCAAACAAAAGGCCTTATCTCAATGATGATGGCCATAGAGCGCGCGATGGCCGGGTCACGTGCCAATGAGGGTGAACCGCTCGCGTGACATCACTGACACGCCCCCACATTGTGTCTAGGCATCGCATCCCCATGGTCACAAATCGCCTCTGCTGCAGGTGCACGTGACTTCGCGCACTCCGTCGGCATGCGCGCCTAGTATGGCCTCGGCCTCAGAGACCTGCCGCTTGCTACAGAACAAAATAAATATAGAAAATATGAATCCTACACACACCTCTAATTCCTAAACCTATATCCCTAACACATTTACTAACTAACCCTGTCTCTCTGTCTGTCGCTCACTCTCCGCCTCTAAACAATTTGAATTCCAAACGTCACTCATCATCATCTGCATCACGATGTCATACAGAATACGTGCCCCTCTTACAAGTACAGGTGTAATACAGTATGAAGACGGCAGATGTGAGATGCGGAGAGCAGGGGCATAGCATGGGTATATGGTGCAGAACGGGCACCGGCGGGAGGTGCAGAACGTAGTTGGGTAGTGCAGGGTGCAGGTGTGAAGTATACAGCACAGATATGAGATTCAGAGTGCAGGGGTGGAGTGCAGAGCCCTGTTTTGAGGTGCATCACACAGGTGTGAGGTTTAGAGTGCAAATTTAGATTGCAGAGTGCAGGTGTGGAGTACAGAGGCAAGTTTTTAGGTGTAGAGCACAAGTGTGGAATGAAGAGCGCAGGTGTAAAGTGTAGGGCGCAGGTATGTAGTGCTGAGCACAGGTGTAAGGTACAGAGTGCAGGTGTGAGGTGTCCCTCGCACCACAGGTTGACTTAGTGACAGAAGAGGCCTATAGGACATGCACCATGTCATTCCCACCACCAAGTGACACAGTGACACAGAAGGGAAATACAGTATGTCCCATCATCACATCAAAGTGCTTGTGACATGGTAAGGTGTGTGTGAACTCAGCCTGCAGCCTGGGAGCTCCGTGCGAGGTCAGATTCAGTCCGGCCAGAAACAGACTCAGCACCATGCGCCTGAAAACAGAGGAATGTTTGGAGAGCAAACACCAGGAGAAGCAGTGTTTTCTAAGCGATTTTGTTTATTTCTCTTGGGGGTCAGTTCACTCGGCTCTCAGTCACAGAGGAGAAATAAACCCTCTGATGCAGATTCAGATATAAACACAGGGATCAGCCTTGGGCTTTATATGGAAATTTGAGAGTATGAGAGTCAGCACAAAGGGCAGCACCCCAAATGATCCTATATACACCATCTTCTTATACCAATTCCACTGTCTAACTCTTTACAAACCCACTGCCTGAGAGATCATAGTAGTTGGGTATAGTCAAAGAGAGGTTAGGCGGTTGAGTATAATGGGGGAGAGGTTGTTGTGTTTGAGTATAATAGGAGAGAGGTATAATATATGGTTAGGTGTTGTAGATGAGAGGTTGTGGTTGGGTACAGTGTGTGAGGTCGATGTGGTTGGGTGTAGTGGGGGAAAGGTTAGTGGGGTTCGGTATAGTAGGGCACAGGTCGGTGATGTTGGGTATAGTAAGGGAGGTTAATGTGGCTGGCTATAGTGGGATAGAAATCGGTGTGGTTATGTTTAGTGGGAGAGAAGTTGGTGTGGTTGGATATATTGGTGGAGGTCAATGGGGTTGGGTATAGAGGGAGAGAGGTGGGTGTGGTTGGCTGTAGTGGGGGAGAGGTTGATGGGTTTGGGTATCGTGAGGGAGAGGTTGGTGTGGTTGGATATACCAAACGCAATTAAGTGCTTCCTATCAGCCCCATCCTTGCCACTGAAAACGCCCTCGGCATCAGATTCCCCCAAAACAAAACTCTGCCATTCCCCCAAGCATTTATATATGCCGACCATGTCCCAGGCACCACTGACCCCTTCAAAAGCTCCATTACTCCCCCATTGCCATTTTCTAAAGGCTTGGCAGACAAGATACCCCTGCCATGTCTGCATCCGGTAAAAACTCCTGAAAGGTAGCAAACTGGAAATGATTATTATTATTATTATTATTAAATGAGGAAGGGCATATGCTATCCTATTTTCTACTCCCAGGTGATGTCTAGCCTTAAACCATACATTGCAATAGAAGACATTTTAAAACCACGACCCTTAATAGTCTCACCATTCCAGAAAACAATGCAGATATCCGGTTCACCCTTACCACCACCTCCATGTTGTTCGTCCTAAAAATCCCTTATCTGTTTGGCAGCTCGGTGACCTACAGTTCCACCAAGGGAAAGATTTTGAGAAATGTAAGGTTGGCCAACATTGGCTTCTACACCCAATCAACTGGCCAATGCTCCGTACTCCACCAACCATGACAGAAAGCATCAAACCTCACTGCATGTGACGCATCAGTAAACAATTTGATCTGCTAGCTCCACTGCCCTGTATAAAGCTAAAGTCCATCCATTGTAACGTTGTAAGAATGTCTCCCAATTCCTTAGATCCCCTTTTATACCCTTTGACAGTTTAATAAAATAGTGTGGAAACTTTACTCCAACCACCACAAATGCCAGATGCCAACAAAACACCCTGCCCATCAGGAGTTCAGATGACCCAACAGTAACTGACCATGGCCTTCTTAAGACCCACAAACATACGCACAAAGCCCCTAAGTTCCTCCATCTTCCTTGGAGGAAGAAATATACCAACTCTTCCATATCTATCTCGATCCTGAGGACGCTGAGGCAAACTACAGGGAACTCCATTTTGTGCCTTGCTAATGGGACTCTAAAATGACCCATCAACCACTGAAACTAAAGTAGCAACCTCATACAGACTTCCGAGGCATCCCTTCCTACAAACAGGAAATCATACAAGCAATACAGGATGCCTCCCGACCTGGTCACATCTTGCACGGCTCAATCAAAGACCGAGCTGAATGTCTCAAAGAAGAAGCATGAGATCAAGCAACCCATCGGGAGGCATAGGTCCACATAGACATCCCTGTCCCAACATGCAGTCTAGCAACCGAAAACAAGTGTGTGTGATTCACTGGTAACAAGTGAAAAGCAGACTCACTTCAGGCATTCTCCAGCAACGCTCCCTGACGCGCATCCCTCATCATATTCCTGGCCCTGTTAAATGAGGTTTATTGCACCCTACACAAATCTTTATCGATCCCATTTTTAACCGACGACCCTTCTGGAAATGATAAGTTCTGAATGAACCTGAAGGACACCGGCTCTTTTATGGGCACCACACCCAGTGGGGATATCCTTAACTTAGACGGTGGTGGATGCCAGAGGGTCCCCGCTATTCACTGTACTGCTATCTCCTTAGCTAACTTTCTCTGGTCTCTTCTCCCTGAGGCACTTCCACCTTGTAACAGGGAATCCAGGAGCAATTATCAAACCCCTCACATAACATCTCAGCTTCCACCCTATAGGGCCGAAGCCACTGTGCCATCTCAGGGACGTCTACTGGCGGCCTTTCCCTTTGCTACACCGTCTCCAGCTGCCCCTTTTCTAAACACTACCTACCTTCCTTTTCCTAAAGCTCTTTGATGCCGGGTGACTATGCCGGGTAACTGCCCCTGCACACATTGCACTCATGCTTGAAGCGGAAAACAAAGCCCCACTTAGACTGGCTATCATTAGACTGCTAGCAGATACCTTTCTAGCACCAGCCGACTGTTCCAAGTATTGCGCACCACGGGCCCCTGCCTGAAAGGGAGCAGGTCACTCTGTGGCATCATTAGCAAAACAGACACAGATCCATGTACTCCACTGTCTGTGGACTGACATCTTCTGCTGGAGGTTGCCGTTGTATTATTTCCACCAGGCTGATTCACCATACAGCTTCTAGCTCCCCCAATAGTGTCCACATACTTGAAGACAGCTGAGCACTTTTACGGCTTCCTCTTGCCTGTAATGGTTAATAGGATAGAAAAGTACTCACATTGGGAGCGCAAACCAGGAGAGACAGAAAAGATATATGGTGCAGTAGTTGGAAGGTATCAGGGGTATAGTATACAC
Organism: Ascaphus truei; assembly: GCA_036426205.1. NCBI lineage: Eukaryota > Metazoa > Chordata > Amphibia > Anura > Ascaphidae > Ascaphus > Ascaphus truei. The sequence continues at coordinate 20,037,807 of CM071571.1, read as the reverse complement.
TCACAAACATTCATGTGGGTCTGGCCTTCAGAAAATACCACCAGGTACATTGGAATATGTAAGAGAAAAGGAAGGTGTGTGTGTAGTGCAATAAAGTGCACAGACACTTTTTAAAATCACAGACACTTTTTAAAATCACTCACAAAAGTAAACATTGTAAAAGCCCAGTGTGCTAAGACTCCCGGCGCCGTTGACCTGTGCTGCTTGCCAAACTTACCATTTCTAACGTCTCTTCTCTTTTTCAGGTCGGCTTGGAGGGTGGGGCTAGGATCTGTGGACAGTCTCTCTCTTGCTATAGTTTGCACCCAATGAGTTTCGCTTTTGACGGCTTTCTCATGGGTCCATAATTCCCCCCCCCCTCCCCTCCCCCACGCCATCCCTTAAATTCGTAAAAAATGTTTTATGTGATGCGGTGTAATATATATATATAAAGATAATAATATATTATAATTATATTATATCATTATATTACACCGCACATAAAACATTTTTTGCGATTTTTTATGTTGCTTGTCTAAAAGAGATTTGATGACTAGTCTTATCAGCAGTTTTTTTCTAAAAAACAAGCAAATAAAATATATAGTTGGTTAGTGTACAATGCATAAGTTCAGGGGTAAGATATCACTAGGAAATGGGGAAAAAGAGGAAAACCATGTATGTAAATATATATAGTGTGGTGTGTGTGTGTGTGTGGGTGTGTGGGTGGGGTGTGTGTGGTGTGTGTGTGTGTGTGTGTGTGGTGTGTGTGTGTTGTGTGGTGTGTGTGTGGTGTGTGTGTGTGTGTGTGTGTGTTGTTGTGTGTGTACCTTGGATTTGGAGTGCCCGTCCTGATCTCCTCTATCGCTGACACCTGTACGGTCTGCCCCCTACTACTACCTGTAACTAGCATATGTGAGTGCCTGGTTTTCTGGACTGTTATATAATATATATATATATATATATTAACCTGATGCTAAAAGTTTGAGGTTTTGACGCCACACAAGTCGGGCGAGCAGTAACATAAGGAGGAAAGTACTATAACTTTTATAACTCCCTCTCTTATTATGTGAAGTGCTTCCCTGCGTTGGAGCAGATATTAGTCCCTTCATTTGAATAGAGCTGTTCTTTTCCAACATAGCATCTTATAGCATATAAAAACCAGGGCCGTATCTCGCCTGTTGCCGTTTTCTATATTTTAACTTTTCGTTCCTAGTTTGTAATCTGGGCTCATCCTGACAGACACAATGGTAATCATTCCTCTGCACTTTGTCCTGTATCTTCATCTGTAAAGGAAGCAGAAGGCGTGTATAACACGGTTGCCTATACATTTGCTTCTGTATACAGTATTTATGTGCATCATTCTCACCCCCCCAATCTCAGTGCCACTCAATGCAGGCAGCAGCTTGTGTGAAGTGACAGGAAAGTCTTAGGGAATCACACTGGACAAACATAGAGAAACTTCACACTAATTACGTGACTCTTTGCTGCGACTTGATAAAAGGCCCAAGCGGTCTCTGATGCAGATATGGCATGTTTGACACATATTAAAGAGAGGCAGAACAAGAAGGGGCAGTAAGAACACTCATCGGGAACAGAGGGGATGATCAGAAACTGTAATTTCAGAGCAAGGAACAATTCTGAGAGAGCAGATTAACCCAGCCTCACAGGAGTCTGAAGATTCTTTCAGCAGAAACTCCACTTCTATCTATTTACCAAACAGTATACAACAAAAGACAGGAGTGCCCAGCGTACATCCAATTGACAAAACATTATGGTGAATAAGTCTAAAGTTAAATACTCAACAATAATATTTTCTTGGTTATTTAGTTAGATCCTTTGGCCAAAGCATCATAAGCCTGCCTACACGCCAAGGTATAAACAAACTTTGCAGGTCTACACACACATGTGAGCCCCTCCTTTTACCTCTGTATGAGGGGAAAGAACCATAGGCGATCCTGTTCTTGCTGCAAAATGAAAAGACCTCCCAAGTTAAATGAGCTAGCTGGGATGTGTGTGTTATTTACCAAACAGCTAAGCAGATTCTGTAATAATAACTTTATAATAATAACTTTATTATATAGCGCTTTTCTCCCAATAGGACTCAAAGCGCTTCACAGTTTAAAAAGGAAAAGAAGAAAACATTAAGGTTATAAACAAGACCAAACCCCAGGAAAGACACAATACAGGATGGGACGGTACTGTAGCTATTAAATGCTGGACAGGTTGTGGTTCTGTAATTAATGCCTGGGTAAACACGTAGGTCTTGAGCCTGTTTTTATAGATTCCCAGAGAGCGGGCCTATCGAACTGCATGAGAGCAGACTGTTCCAGAGAGTGGGAGCAGCGTGGCTGAAAGCTCGGAGCCTAAGGGAAGTTTAGGAGATTCTGGGAACTGTTAGGAGTCTTCACTGCAGGTGGAAGTGAGCGAATGGGAGTGTAGGGAACTAGAAGTCTTTTAGATAGCTGAGCTGGTCATGTATTGTAGGGCTTTGAATGTCAACAAGCCAAACACAGCACTAAGACGACATAAACACAATCACATCCTGTTACTGGGACCTGAACCTGATTGTAAAATAGTTCTGCGAGAAAGCAGGGATATAAGGGGTTTGTGTCCCAAAGAGAAGAATATCCCTGCAATCTTCTGCTCTGGGATAATATTTATTTATATATTGTACCTAACAGGCCCGTGCAGCAGAACTCGAACCTCCATCCAGTAAGTAGAGTACAATATAATATTGGATCTTATGCATCAAAGCAAAAGTGCTGCCAACCTGGTGCAGAAATCTGTACTATATATTCAAAGATAAAGAATCCAATTAAAATAACATGAGCATTTTCTTTGACATAGCGGGAGATGTGTTTTCCCCAGGTGTTGCACCACTCTAGCCGTGACCACATGGACCACAAACATTGCGATTGCGAGAGGTAAGGGCAGACATGCTTAGAAGTAAAGGCAGACTTCCCGAGAGAGAGTGGGGACAAACATTCAGAGAAAGGAGAGGGTAGACGTCCCGGCGGGGGGACATCCTGAGAGAAGGAGGGCAGACGTCCTGAGAGTGGAGGGGCAGAAGTCCAGAGAGAGAGGGGGCAGATGTCAAAAAGCGGGGAGGGCAGACTTACTGACAGCGGGGAGAGCAGATGTTGTGAGGGCACGGAGGGCAGATATTCTGAGAGTGGGAAGGGCAGAAGCCCTGAGAGTAGAGAGGGCAAAAGCCTGATAGGCAGGAAGGCAGACATCTTGAGAGTGGTAGGGCAGATGTTCTGAGGGTGAGGAGGGCCGATTTCCTGAGAGAGTGGAGGTCAGAAGCCTGAGGTGGGGAGGGCAGATATCTTGGAGTGGGGAGGGCAGGCGCTTAGAGACAGAGGGGCAGAACTTCTGAGAGTCGGAGGGAGATGTCCTGAGAGTGAGGAGGGCAACGCCTGAGTGGGGGAGGACATACACCCTGAGAGTGGTGAGGGCAGAACGCCCTGAGAGTGGGGAGGGCTCCGGGCAGACTCCAGAGAGCAGGGGGGCAGAAACCCTGGAGTGTGAGGTGACTAAGGCTCAGGGCAGATGTTCTGAGGGTGGGGAGGAAAGATCCGGAGAGGGGGAGGGGGGCCAGTGAATCCCTCCGGAGGTTCTACACCATTCTTTCTGCTATACCAATTCCCTGTCTAACCTTTACAAACCCCTGCCGAGAAGATCATAGTAGTTGGGTATAGTCAAAGAGAGGTTAGGCGGTTGGATATATGGGGGAGAGGTTGTTGTGTTTGAGTATAAATAGAGAGAGGTATAATATATGGTTAGGTTGTGATGAGAGGTTGTGGTTGGGTACAGTGTGTGAGGTCGATGTGGTTGGGTGTAGTGGGGAAAGTTAGTGGGGTTCGGTATAGTAGGGCACAGGTCGGTGATGTTGGGTATAGTAAGGGAGGTTAATGTGGCTGGCTATAGTGGATAGAAATCGGTGTGGTTATGTTTTAGTGGGAGAGAAGTTGGTGGGTTGATATATTGGTGGAGGTCAATGGGGTTGGTTATAGAGGGAGAGAGGGGGTGTGGTTGGCTGTAGTGGGGGAGAGGTTGATGGGTTTGGGTATCGTGAGGGAGAGGTTGGTGTGGTTGGTGTATACCAAACGCATATTAAGTGCTTCCTATCAGCCCCATCCTTGCCATGAAACGCCCTCGGCATCAGATTCCCCCAAAACAAAACTCTCGCTCATCCCCCAAGCATTATATATGTCCTGACCATGTCCCAGGCACCACTGACCCCTTCAAAAGCTCCATTACTCCCCCATTGCCATTTTCTAAAGGCTTGGCAGACAAGATACCCCTGCCATGTCTGCATCCGTAAAAACTCCTGAAAGGTAGCAAACGGAAATGATTATTATTATATTTATTAAATGAGGAAGGGCATATGCTATCCTATTTCTACTCCCAGGTGATGTCAGCCTTAAACCATACATTGCAATAGAAGACATTTTAAAACCACGACCCTATATCCATCAATCCACATTCAGAAAAATGCAGCATATCCGGTTCACCCTTACCACCCCACCTCCATGTTGTTCGTCTAAAAATCCCTTATCTGTTTGGCACTCGGTGACCTACAGTTCCACCACCAAGGGAAAATTTTGAGAAATGTAAGGTTGGCCAACATTGGCTTCTACACCCAATCAACTGGCCAATGCTCCGTACTCCACCAACCATGACAGAAAGCATCAAACCTCACTGCATGTGACCATCAGTAAACAATTTGTGACCAGCCCACTGTCCCTGTAAAGCTAAAGTCCATCCTGTAACGTTGAAGAAGTTCCCCAATTCCTTAGATCCCTCTTTAACCCTTTGACATGTTAATAAAATAGTGTGGAAACTTACTACTCCAACCACACAATGCCAGATGCCCAACAAACCCTGCCCATCAGGAGTTCAGAGACCCAACAGTAACGACATGCGCCTTCTTAAGACCCACAAACACGCACAAAGCCCCTAAGTTCCTCCATCTCTTGGAGGAAGAAATATACCAACTCTCCATATCTTATCGATCCTGAGGACGCTGAGGCAAACTACAGGGACTCCATTTGTGCCTTGCTAATGGGACTCTAAAAGGACCCATCAACCACTGAAACTAAAAGTCAACCTCATACAGACTTCCGAGGCATCCCTTCCTACAAACAGGAAATCATCAAGCAATACGGGTGCCTCCCGACCTGGTCACATCTTGCACGGCTCAATCAAAGACCGAGCGGAAGTCTCAAAGAAGACATGAGATCAAGCAACCCTCGGGAGGCATAGGCCACATAGACATCCCTGTCCCACATGCAGTCTAGCAACCGAAAACAAGTGTGTGTGATTCACTGGTAACAAGTGAAAAGCAGACCACTTCAGGCATTCTCCAGCAACGCTCCCTGACGCGCATCCCTCCATCATATTCCTGGCCCTGTTAAATGAGGTTTATTGCACCCTACACAAATCTTTATATCGATCCCATTTTTAACACGACGACCCTTCTGGAAATGATAGTTCTGAATGAACCTGAAGGACACCGGCTCTTTTATGGGCACCACACCCAGTGGGGATATCCTTAACTTGACGGTGGTGGATGCCAGAGGGTCCCCGCTATTCACTGTACTGCTATCTCCTTAGCTAACTTTCTCTGGTCTCCTTCTCCTGAGGCACTCCACCTTGTAACAGGGAATCCAGGAGCAATTACAAACCCCTCACATAACTCATCACACCTTCCACCCTATAGGGCCGAAGCCACTGTGCCATCTCAGGGACGTCTACTGGCGGCCTTTCCTTTGCTACACCGTCTCCAGCTGCCCCTTTTTCTAAACACTACTACCTTCCTTTCCTAAAGCTCTCTTGAGCCGTGTGACTATGCCGGTAACTGCCCCTGCAAACATTGCACTCATGCTTGAACGGAAAACAAGCCCCACTTAGACGGCTATCATTAGACTGCTAGCAGATACCTTTCTAGCACCAGCCGACTGTTCCAAGTATTGCGCACCACGGGCCCCTGCCTAAGGGAGCAGGTCACTCCTGTGGCATCATTAGCAAAACAGACACAGATCCAGTACTCCCAGTCTGTGGACTGACTCTTCTGCTGGAGGTTGCCGTTGTATTATTTCCACCAGGCTGATTCACCATACAGCTTCTAGCTCCCCCAATAGTGTCCCATACTTGAAGACAGCTGAGCACTTTTACGGCTTCCTCTTGCCTTGAATGGTTAATAGGATAGAAAAGTACTCACATTGGGAGCGCAAACCAGGAGAGACAGAAAAGATATATGGTGCATTAGTTGGAAGGTATCAGGGGTATAGTACACTCACAAACATTACATGTGGGTCTGGCCTTCAGAAAATACCACAGGTACATTGGAATATGTAAGAGAAAGGAGGTGTGTGTGTAGTGCAATAAAGTGCACAGACACTTTTAAAATCACAGACACTTTTTAAAATCACTCACAAAAGTAAACTTGTAAAAGCCCAGTGTGCTAAGACTCCCGCGCCGTTGACCTGTGCTGCTTGCCAAACTACCATTTCTAACGTCCTCTCTCTTTTTCAGGTCGGCTTGGAGGGTGGGGCTAGGATCGTGGACAGTCTCCTCTCTGCTATAGTTTGCACCAATGAGTTTCGCTTTTGACGGCTTTTCTCATGGGTCCATAATTCCCCCCCCCCTCCCCTCCCCCACCCCCATCCCTTAAATCGTAAAAAATGTTTTATGTGATGCGGTGTAATATATATATATATAATATATATATTATATATATATAATTATATCTATATTACACCGCACATAAACATTTTTTGCATTTTTTTTATGTTGCTTTGTCTAAATTAGAGATTTGATGACTAGTCTTATCAGCAGTTTTTTTCTAAAAAACAGCAATTAAAATATATATGGTTAGTGTACAATCACATAAGTTCAGGGGTAAGATATTCACTAGGAAATGGGGAAAAAGGAGGAAAACCATGTATGTACAGTATATACTGTGTGTGTGTGTGTGTGTGTGTGTGTGTGTGTGTGTGTGTGTGTGTGTGTGTGTGGGTGTGTGTGGTGTGTGTGTGTGTGTGGTGTGTTGGGTGTGTGTGTGTGTTGTGTGTGTGTGGTGTGTGTGTGTGTGTGTGTGTGTGTGTGTACCTTTGGATCTTGGAGTGCCCGTCCTGATCTCCTCTATCGCTGACACCTGTACGGTCTGCCCCCTACTACTACCTGTAACTACGCATATGTGAGTGCCTGGTTTTCTGGACTGTTATATATATATATATATATACTATATATATATATATATATATATATATATATATATAACCTGATGCTAAAAGTTTGAGGTTTTGACTGCCACACAAGTCTGGGCGAGCAGTAACATAAGGAGGAAAGTTACTATAACTTTATAACTCCCTCTCTTTATTATGTGAAGTGCTTCCCTGCGTTGGAGCAGATATTAGTCCCTTTCATTTGAATAGAGCTGTTCTCTTTTCCAACATAGCATCTTCATAGCATATAAAACCAGGGCCGTATCTCTGCCTGTTGCCGTTTTCTATATTTTAAACTTTTCTGTTCCTAGTTTGTAATCTGGGCTCATCCTGACAGACACAATGGTAATCATTCCTCTGCACTTTGTCCTGTATCTTCATTCTGTAAAGGAAGCAGAAGGCGTGTATAACACGGTTGCCTATACATTTGCTTCTGTATACAGTATTTATGTGCATCATTCTCACTCCCCCCAATCTCAGTGCCACTCAATGCAGGCAGCAGCTTGTGTGAAGTGACAGGAAAGTCATTAGGGAATCACACTGGACAAACATAGGATAAACTTCACACTAATTACGTGACTCTTTGCTGCGACTTGATAAAAGGCCCCAAGCGGCTCTGATGCAGATATGTGACATGTTTGACACATATTAAAGAGAGGCAGAACAAGAAGGGGCAGTAAGAACACTCATCGGGAACGAGAGGATGATCAGAAACTGTAATTTCAGAGCAAGGAACAATCCTTGAGACTGAGCAAGATTAACCGAGCCTCACAGGAGTCTGAAGATTTCCTTTCAGCAGAAACTCCACTTCTATCTATTTACCAAACAGTATACAACAAAAGACAGGAGTGCCCAATGCTACATCCAATTGACAAAACATATATGGTAATAAGTCTAAAGTTAAATACTTCAACAATAATATTTTCTTGGTTATTTAGTTAGATCCTTTGGCCAAAGCATCATAAGCCTGCATACCACGCCAAGGTATAACCAAACTTTGCAGGTCTTACACTACACTGTGAGCCCTTCCTTTTACCTCTGTATGAGGGGAAAGAACCATAGGCGATCCTGTTCTTGCTGCAAAATGAAAAGACCTCCCAAGTTAAATGAGCTAGCTGGGAATGTGTGTGTTATTTACCAAACAGCTAAGCAGATTCTGTAATAATAAACTTTAATAATAATAACTTTATTTATATAGCGCTTTTCTCCCAATAGGACTCAAAGCGCTTCACAGTTAAAAAGGAAAAAGAAGAAAACATTTAAGGTTATAAACAAGACCAAACCCAAGGAAAGACACAATACAGGATGGGACGGTACTGTAGCTATTAAATGCTGGACAGGTTGTGGTTCTGTAATTAAATGCCTGGGTAAACACGTAGGTCTTGAGCCTGTTTTTATAGATTCCCAGAGAGCGGGCCTATCGAACTGCATGAGGCAGACTGTTCCAGAGAGTGGGAGCAGCGTGGCTGAAAGCTCGGAGCCCTAAGGGAAGTTTAGGAGATTCTGGGAACTGTTAGGAGTCCTTCACCTGCAGGTGGAAGTGAGCGAATGGGAGTGTAGGGAACTAGAAGCTCTTTTAGATAGCTGAGCCCTGGTCATGTATTGTAGGGCTTTGAATGTCAACAAGCCAAACACAGCACTAAGACGACATAAACACAATCACATCCTGTTACTGGGACCTGAACCTGATTGTAAAATAGTTCTGCGAGAAAGGCAGAGGGATTAAGGGGTTTGTGTCCCAAAGAGGAAGAATATCCCTGCAATCTTCGTGCTCTGGGATAATATTTATTTATATATTGTACCTAACAGGCCCCGTGCACGCAGAACTCGAACCTCCTATCCCAGTAAGTAGAGTACAATATAATATTGGATCTTATGCATCAAAGCAAAAGTGCTGCAAACCTGGTGCAGAAATCTGTACCATATATATCAAAGATAAAGAATCCAATTAAAAATAACATGAGCATTTTCTTTGACATAGCGGGAGATGTGTTTTTCCCCCAGGTTTGCACCACTCTAGCCGTGACCACATGGACCACAAACATTGCGATTGCGAGAGGTAAGGGCAGACATGCTTAGAAGTAAAGGGCAGACTTCCCGAGAGAGTGGAGGACAAACATTCAGAGAAAGGAGAGGGTAGACGTCCCGGCGGGGGGACATCCTGAGAGCAAGGAGGGCAGACGTCCTGAGAGTGGAGGGGCAGAAGTCCAGAGACGAGGGAGGGCAGATGTCAAAAAAGCGGGGAGGGCAGACTTACTGACAGCGGGGAGAGCAGATGTTGTGAGGGCACGGAGGGCAGATATTCTGAGAGTGGGAAGGGCAGAAGCCCTGAGAGTAGAGAGGGCAAAAGCCCTGATAGGCAGGAAGGCAGACATCTTGAGAGTGGTAGGGCAGATGTTCTGAGGGTGAGGAGGGCCGATTTCCTGAGAGAGTGGAGGTCAGAAGCCCTGAGAGTGGGGAGGGCAGATATCTTGAGAGTGGGGAGGGCAGGCGCCCTTAGAGACAAGAGGGCAGACATTCTGAGAGTCGGGAGGTCAGACGTCCTGAGAGTGAGGAGGGCAAACGCCCTGAGTGTGGGGAGGACATACACCCTGAGAGTGGTGAGGGCAGACGCCCTGAGAGTGGGGAGGGCTCCGGGCAGACTCCCAGAGAGCAGGGAGGGCAGAAACCCTGAGAGTGTGAGAGTGACTAAGGCTCAGGGCAGATGTTCTGAGGGTGGGGAGGAAAGACGTCCGGAGAGTGGGGAGGGGGGCACAGTGAATCCCTCCGGAGGTTCTTGCCCTTTGTTGGGGCTTGGAGTCAGTGGCGTCATTTGTTTTTGTGAGATGAGTTAGTGCTGCTTTGATCTGGTGAGTAATGCTTTTCAAAACATTTAATGTCAGGCTGATGAGTGGATATTGTGGCAGACAGGTAATTATGTGTTACTGTATTTTATAAGATCGGGTGAAGACTGAGCTTTATTTTCTCCCTGAATGATTCTGCATATTTCCAGTATTTACAGCAGATAACTTCCCAGCCTCCACGTTTTTAGCGACCGCAGAAAGAATCCCAAGTAGTTCTAAACCAGTGAGAAGATTCTGCACTCTGTCTATGTGCAGTATTAACGTGTGTTTAGACGCCATGTTCCGTTCTGTGGAACAGTTTCTCACATCGGATGCCGTGTGTTAGATTTACATCACTTCAGATGAGGAGACTGTTAGGGGAAAATAAAAGGCAGAAAGAATAGAGCAGAGAGACGCAGAATGTGATCCATTCTCATTATAATCTGTAACTCCCAAATTCCTCCTACTGCGTCATGTATCAAGGGCGACCAGCTGCAATACTGGAGCAAAGGCCACGGTGCCAGGTTTATCAAAACAAAGGCACACATGTATCAAGGGGAAGCTGGGGTAATTCTGGGGCCAAATTATCACTCCAGGTGGATCAAGAAAAAAATCTTATTTCAATTGCTTATATCCTAACCTTATTCACCAGCACTCACATCCTGGTCTTATTCACCAGCACTCACATCCCAACCTTATTCACCAGCACTCACATCCTGGTCTTATTCACCAGCACTCACATCCCAACCTTATTCACCAGCACTCACATCCCTGTCTTATTCACCAGCACTCACATTACAGCCTTATTCACCAGCACTCACATCCCGACCTTATTCACCAGCACTCACACCCCGGCCTTATTCACCAGCACTCACATCCCGACCTTATTCACCAGCACTCACACCCCGGCCTTATTCACCAGCACTCACATCCTAACCTTATTCACCAGCACTCACATCCAGGCCTTATTCACCAGCACTCA
>CM071571.1:19938043-20026703 GCA_036426205.1 Ascaphus truei | reverse complement strand
GCCACCCCTCAAACACACAGGCTCCTGACAACAATCACACCCATTCAGGTCCCAAACCACAGTCCCCCGCGAAACACACAGCCTCACGAAACACACAGCCCCTTCAAACACACTGGCCTACAAACACACAGCCCCACCAAACACAACAGCCCCACCAAACACACAGGCCTACAAACACACATCCCCCTCAAACACACAGCCACAAACACACAGCCCCTCAAACACCAAAAACAGCCTACCAACCACAGCTCCCAAAACACACACCCACGAACAACCAGCCTCACACTAACACACAGCCCCTTCAAACACACACACTTCAAACACACTGGCCTACAAACACACACCCCACCAACACACAGCCCCACCAAACCACGCCTCACAACCCAACATCCCCCTCAAACACACAAGCCTACAAACACACAGCCCCCTCAACACCACAGGCCCACAAAACACACAGCCCCATCAAACACACAGGCCTACAAACACACAGCTCCCTCAAACACACGCTCCCTCAAAGCACCAAAAAAGCCCCCAACACACAAGCCTACAACACACAGCCCCCTCAAACACACAGGCCTACAACACACAGCTCCCAAAACACACAGGCCCACTGAAACACCCACCCACGAACACACAGCCCCTTCAAACACACATCCCCCTCAAACACACACCTACAAACACACAGCCCCTCAAACACACAGGCCTACAACACACAGCTCCCAAAACACACAGCCCACTAAACACACAGCCTCACAAACACAACCGCCCCTTCAAAACACACAGCCCCTTCAAACACACTGGCCTACAAACACACAGCCCCACCAAACCCACAGCCCCACCAAACACACAGGCCTACAAACACACATCCCCCTCAAACACACAAGCCTACAAACACACAGCCCCCCACACACAGGCCCACAACACACACCGCCCCTCAAACACACAGGCCTACAACACACAGCTCCCTCAAACACACAGCTCCCTCAAACACACAGCCCCCTCAACACACAGCCTACAAACACACAGGCCTACAAACACACAGCTCCCTCAAACACACCAGCCGCCCCCTCAACACACAGGCCTACAAACACACAGCTCCCTCAAAACACAAGCCCCCTCAAACACACAGGCCTACAAACACACAGCTCCCTCAAAACACACAGCCCCCTCAAACACACACCTACAAACACACAGGCCTACAAACACACAGCTCCCTCAAACACACAGCCCCCTCAAACACACAGCCTACAAACACACAGCTCCCTCAAACACACAGCCCCCTCAAACACACAGGCCTACAAACACATGCCCCCCTCAAACACACAGGCCTACAACACACAGCCCCCTCAAACACACAGCTGCCAAAACACACAACACCACCAAGCACAGCCCTACCAAACATACAGCTTCCCCAAACACACAGCCCCACCAAGACACAGCGCAGCAAACACAACCCTCCACAACAATGAAGAATGCCAGAATGTAAGTCAATCTGGCTGGGATTTGAGTACTGGTGATAATGTCAGATTTGAGTGCTAGGAATATGCCGGCATTTGAGTGTAGATGAATAGGGCTGGATGTAAGTGCTGGTGAATAGGCCAGGATATGAGTGTTGGTGAATAAGGTTGGGATGTGAGTGCTGGTGAATAAGTCAGATAGAGTGGCTGTCTGGAACACGTTTCTTCTTCTTATTAAAACAATATATCGTCTGCCCGGTGCCACGAATGGAAGGATTGTCCTAGAAATCCCAAGGATCTCATGAAGAAAGCAAGATCCAGGCACTCGGACTTCTGTATAGAAAATGATTCAGCAATAGAACCGACGTTTCGACTGCCACGCACTCATTGTCAAGGTGAGGGCTCAGTCGAAACGTTGGTTCTATTGCTGAATACATTTTCTCATATAGAAGTCCGTGTGCCTGGATCTTGCTTTCTTCAAGTGCTGGAATAAGCCAGCATGTGAGTGTTGGTGAATAAGGTCGGGATGTGAGTGTTGGTGAATAAGGTCGGGATGTAGTGGTGGTGAATAAGCCAGCATGTTGTGTTGTGAATAGGTCGGGATGTGAATGTTGGTGAATAAGGTCGGGATGTGAGTGTTGGTGAATAAGGTCGGGATGTGAGTGTTGGTGAATAAGCCCAGGTTGTGAGTGTTGGTGAATAAGACCGGGATGTGAGTGCTGGTGAATATGGCCGAGGTATGAGTGCTGGTGAATAAGTCCAGGATCAGAGTTCTGATGAATAAAGCTGGTATGAGTGTTGGTGAATAAGGCCAGGATGTGAGTGTTGGTGAATAAGGTTAGGATGTGAGTACTGGTGAATAAGGCCAGGATATGAGTGCTGGTGAATAAGGCCAGGATATGAGTGCTGGTGAATAAGGCCAGGATGTGAGTACTGGTGAATAAGGCCAGGATATGAGTGCTGGTGAATAAGGTTAGGATGTGAGTACTGGTGAATAAGGCCAAGATGTTAGTGCTGGTGAATAAGACGTGGATGTGAGTGCTGGTGAATAAGACGTGGATGTGAGTGCTGGTGAATAAGGCTGGGATGTTAGTGCTGGTGAATAAGACCAGGATGTGAGTGCTGGTGAATAAGGCTGTAAATGTGAGTGCTGGTGAATAAGGCCGGTGTGAGTTGCTGGTGAATAAGGCCGGGATGTGAGTGCTTTGATAAGACCAGGGATTGAGTGTTTGTGAATAAGACCAGGATGTGAGTGGCGGTGAATAAACCAGGATGTGAGGTGTGACTAAGGTCGGGGATGTGAGTGCTGGTGAATAAGGTAGGATGTGAGTGCTGTGATAGTAGGATGTAGTGCTGGTGAATAAGGTTAGGATGTGAGTGCTGGTGAATAAGGTCAGGATGTGAGTGCTGGTGAATAAGACCAGGATGTGAGTGCTGGTAAATAAGACCAGGATGTGAGTGCTGGTGAATAAGGTCGGGATGTGAGTGCTGGTGAATAAGGCCGGGTGTGTTGCTGTTGAATAAGGTCGGGATGTGAGTGCTGGTGAATAAGGCCGGGGTGTGAGTGCTGGTGAATAGGCCTGGATGTGAGGGCTGGTGAATAAGTTTAGATGTGAGTGCTGGTGAATAGAGCCGGGTGTGATGGTGAATAAGGTTAGGATGTGATGCTGGTGAATAGGCCGGGTGTGAGTCTGGTGAATAAGGTCGGATGTGAGTGCTGGTGAATAAGCTGTAATTTGAATGCTGGTGAAAAGACAGGATGTGAGTGCTGGTGAATAAGGTTGGGATGTGAGTGCTGGTGAATAAGACCAGGATGTGAGTGCTGGTGAATAAGGTTGGGATGTGAGTGCTGGTGATAAGACCAGGATTGAGTGCTGGTGAATAAGGTTAGGATATAAGCAATTGAAATAATTTTTTCTTGATCCCCTGGAGGTGATAATTTGGCCCCAGAATTACCCCCAGCTTCCCTTGATACATGTGGCCTTTTTTTGATAAACCTGGCACCGTGGCCTTTGCTCCAGTATTGCAGCTGGTCGCCCTTGATCATGACGCAGTAGTAGGAATTTGGGAGTTACGATTATAATGAGAATGGCACACATTCTGCGTCTCTCTGCTCTATTCTTTCTCTGCCTTTTATTTTCCCCTAACAGTCTCCTCATCTGAGTGATTAATCTAACACACGGCACCGATGTGTGAAAACTGTTCCACAGACGGAACATGGCGTCTAAACACACGTTAATACTGCACATCAGAGTGCAGAATCTTCTCACTGGTTTAGAACTACTTGGGATTCTTTCTGCGGTCGCTAAAAACTGGGAGGCTGGGAAGTTATCGCTTAAATACTGGAAATATGCAGAATCATTCATGGAGAAAATAAAGCTCATTCTTCACCCGACTTATAAAATACAGTAACACATATTACCTGTCTGCCACAATTCCTCATCAGCTGACATTAATGTTTTGAAAACATTACTCTCACCAGATCAATCAAGCAGCACTAACTCATCTCACAAAACACAATGACGCCACTGACTCCAGGCCCCAACAAAGGGCAAGAACCTCCGGAGATTCACTGTGCCCCCCTCCCCACTCTCCGGACGTCTTTCCTCCCCACCCTCAGAACATCTGCCCTGAGCCTTAGTCACTCTCACACTCTCAGGTTTCTGCCCTCCCTGCTCTCTGGGAGTCTGCCCGGAGCCCTCCCCATCTCAGGGCGTCTGCCCTCACCACTCTCAGGTGTATGTCCCTCCCCACACTGGCGTTTGCCCTCCTCACTCTCAGGACTCTGACCTCCCGACTCTCAGAATGTCTTGCCCTCTGTCTCTAAGGGCGCCTGCCCTCCCCACTCTCAAGATATCTCCCTCCCCACTCTCAGGCTTCTGACCTCCACTCTCTCAGAATCGCGCCCTCCTCACCCTCAGAACATCTGCCCTACCACTCTCAAGATGTCCTGCCTTCCTGCCTATCAGGGCTTTGCCCCTCTCTCTCCAGGGCTTCTCCCTTCCACTCCTCAGAATATCTGCCCTCCGTGCCCTCACAACATCTGCTCTCCCCGCTGTCATTAGTCTGCCTCCCCGCTTTTTGACATCTGCCCTCCCTCGTCTCTGGACTTTCTGCCCCTCCACTCTCAGGACGTCTGCCCTCCTTGCTCTCAGGATGTCCCCCCCCCGGGACGTCTACCCTCTCCTTTCTCTGATGTTTGTCCTCCACTCTCTCGGGAATTCTGCCCTTTACTTCTAAGCATGTCGTGCCCTTACCTCTCGCAATCGCAATGTTTGTGGTCCATGTGGTCACGGCTAGAGTGGTGCAAACCTGGGGGAAAAACACATCTCCCGCTATGTCAAAGAAAATGCTCATGTTATTTTTAAATTGGATTCTTTATCTTTGATATATATGGTACAGATTTTCTCACCAGTTTTGCAGCACTTTTGCTTTGATGCATAAGATCCAATATTATATTGTACTCTACTTACTGGTGATAGAGGTTCGAGTTCTGCGTGCCGGGGCCTGTTAGGTACAATATATAAATAATAATTATCCCAGAGCACGAAGATTCGGGATATTCTTCCCTCTTTGGGACACAAACCCCTTAATCCCTCTGCCTTTCTCGCGAACTATTTTACAATCAGGTTCAGGTCCCAGTAACAGGATGTGATTGTGTTTATGTCGTCTAGTGCTGTGTTTGGCTTGTTGACATTCAAAGCCCTACAATACATGACGGGCTCAGCTATCTAAAAGAGCTTCTAGTTCCCACACTCCCATTCGCTCACTTCCACACCTGCAGGTGAAGGCCTCCTAACAGTTCCAGAATCTCCTAAACTTCCCTTAGGGCTCCGAGCTTTCAGCCACGCTGCTCCCACTCTCTGGAACACTCTGCCTCATGCAGTTCGATAGGCCCGCTCTCTGGGAATCTATAAAAACGGCTCAAGACCTACGTTTTACCCAGGCCTTTAATTACGAACCACAACCTGTCCAGCATTTAATAGCTACGTACCGTCCCACCTGTATTGTGTCTTTCCTTGGGTTTGGTCTTGTTTTAAACCTTAAAGTTTTCTTCTTTTTCCTTTTTAAACTGTGAAGCGCTTGAGTCCTATTGGGAGAAAAGCGCTATAATAAAATAAAGTTATTATATTAAAGTTTATTATTACAGAATCTGCTTAGCTGTTTGGTAAATAACACCACACATTCCCAGCAGCTCATTTACTTGGGAGGTCTTTTCATTTTGCAGCAAGAACAGGATCGCCTATGGTTCTTTCCCCTCATACAGAGGTAAAAGGAAGGGCTCACAGTGTAGTGTAGAAGACCTGCAAATTTTTTGGTTAACCTTGGCGTGGTATGCAGGCTATGATGCTTGGCCAAAGGATCTACTAATAACCAAGAAAATATATTGTTGGAAGTATTTACTTTAGACTTATTACCATATATGTTTTGTCAATTGGATGTAGCATTGGGCACTCCTGTCTTTTGTTGTATACTGTTTGGGTAAATAGATAGAAGTGAGTTTCTGCTGAAAGGAAATCTTCAGACTCCTGTGAGGCTCTGGTTAATCTTGCTCAGTCTCAAGGATTGTTCCTTGCTCTGAAATTACGTTTCTTAGCATCCTCTCGTTCCGATGAGTGTTCTTACTGCCCCTTCTGTTCTGCCTCCTTTAATATTTGTCAAACATGTCACATATCTGCATCAAGCCGTTGGGGCCTTTTATCAAGTCGCAGCAAAGAGTCACGTAATTAGTGTAAGTTTATCCTATGTTTGTCCAGTGTGATTCCCTAATCTTTTCCTGTCACTTCACACAAGCTGCTGCCTGCATTGAGTGGCACTGAGATTGGGGGAGTGAGAATGATGCACATAAATACTGTATACAGAAGCAAATGTATAGGCAACCGTGTTATCACACCCTTCTGCTTCCTTACAGAATGAAGATACAGACAAGGTGCAGAGGAATTATACCATTGTGTCTGTCAGGATGAGCCCAGATTACAAACTAGGAACAGAAAAGTTAAAATATAGAAAACGGCACACAAGATACGGCGGGTTTTATATTGCTATGAGATGCTATGTTGGAAAGAGAACAGCTCTATTCAAATGAAAGGGACTAATATCTCTCCAACGCAGGGAAGCACTTCACATAATAAAGAGAGGAGTTATAAAGTTATAGTAACTTTCCTCCTTATGTTACGCTCGCCCAACTTGGTGTGGCAGTCAAAACCTCAAACTTTTAGCATCAGTTATATATATATATATATAATATATATATAACCAGTCCAGAAAACCAGGCACTCACATATGCGTAGTTTACAGTTAGTAGTAGGGGGCAGACCGTACAGTGTCAGCGATAGAGGAGATCAGGACGGGCACTCCAAGATCCAAAGTACACACACACACACACACACACACACACACACACACACACACACACACACACACACACACCACACACACACACACACACACACACACACACACCACACACACACACACACACACCCACACACACACACACACACACACATATATACTGTACATACTGTTTCCTTCCTCCTTTTCCCCATTTCCTATTGATATCTTACCCCTGAACTTATGTGCATTGTACACTAACCAACATATATATTTTAATTGCTTGTTTTTTAGAAAAAAACTGCTGATAAGACTAGTCATCAAATCTCAATTTAGACAAAGCAACATAAAAAATCGCAAAAAATGTTTTATGTGCGGTTAATATATATATATATAATATATATAATATCTATATATATATATGATTACACCGCATCACATAAAACATTTTACGAATTTAAGGGATGGCGTGGGGGGAGGGGAGGGGGGGGGGAATATGGACCCATGGAGAAAGCCGTCAAAAGCGAAACTCATTGGGTGCAAACTAATAGCAGATAGAGACTGTCCCACATATCCTAGCCCCACCCTCCAAGCCGACCTGAAAAAGAAGAGACGTTAGAATGGTAAGTTTGGCAAGCAGCACAGGTCAACGGCCGGGAGTCTTAGCACACTGGGCTTTTACAATGTTTACTTTTGTGAGTGATTTTAAAGTTCTGTGATTTTAAAAAGTGTCTGTGCACTTTATTGCTACACACACCCCCTTCCTTTTCTCTTACATATTCCAATGTACCTGGTGGTATTTTCTGAAGGCCAGACCCACTGAATGTTTGTGAGTGTTACTATACCCCTGATCCCTTCCAACTACTGCACCATATATCTTTTCTGTCTCTCCTGGTTTGCGCTCCCCAATGTGAGTACTTTTCTATCCTATTAACCATTACAGGCAAGAGGAAGCCGTAAAAGTGCTCAGCTGTCTTCAAGTATGTGGACACATTGGGGAGCTGAAAGCGTATGGTGAATCAGCCTGGTGGAATATATACAACGGCAACCTCCAGCAGAAGATGTCAGTCCACAGACAGTGGATTACTGGATCTGTGTCTGTTTTGCTAATATGCCACAGGTGACCTGCTCCCTTTCAGGCAGGGGCCGTTGGTGCGCAATACTTGGAACAGTCGCTGGTGCTAGAAGGGTATCTGCTAGCAGTCTATAATGATACCAGTCTAAGTGGGGCTTGTTTTCTCCGCTTCAAGCATGAGTGCAATGTGTGCAGGGGCAGTTACCCGCATAGTCCACCCGGCATCAAAGAGCTTTAGGAAAAGGAGGTAGTAGGTGTTAGAAAAAGGGCACTGGAGACGGTGTAGCAAAGGGAAAGGCCGCCAGTAACGTCCCTGGATGGCACAGGTCGTCGCCCTATAGGGTGAAGCGGTGATAGTTATGTGAGGGGTTTGATAATTGCTCCTGGATTCCCTGTTACAAGGTGGAAGTGCCTCAGGAGAAGAGACCAAGAAAGTTGCTAAGGAGATAGCAGTACAGTGATAGCGGGGACCCTCTGGCATCCACCACCGTCTAGTTAAGGATATCCCCACTGGGTGTGGTGCCCATAAAAGAGCCGTGTGTCCTTCGATTTCATTCAGAACTTATCATTTCCAGAAGGGTCGTCGGTTAAAAATGGGATCGTAAAGATTTGTGTAGGGTGCATAAACCTCATTAACAGGGCCAGGATATGATGAGGGATGCGCGTCAGGGAGCGTTGCTGGAGAATGCCTGAAGTGAGCTGTCTTTTCACTTGTTACCAGTGAATCACCACACTTGTTTTCGGTTGTCTGAACTGCATGTTGGACAGGATGTCATGTGGCCTATGCCTCCCGATGTTGCTTGATCTCATGCTTCTTTTTGAGACATTCAGCTCGGTCTTTTGATTGAGCGTGCAAGATGTGACCATCGGGAGGCATCCTGTATTGCTTGTATGATTTCCTGTTTGTAGGAAGGGATGCCTCGGAAGTCTGTTAGAGTTTGCTACTTTAGTTTCAGTGGTTGATGGGTCATTTAGAGTCCCATTAGCAAGGCACAAATGGAGTCCCTGTAGTTTGCCTCAGCGTCCTCAGGATCGAGATAGATATGGAAGAGTTGGTATATTTCTTCCTCCAAGAAGATGAGGAACTTAGGGGCTTGTGCGTATGTTTGTGGGTCTAAGAAGGCATGTCAGTTACTGTTGGGTCATCTGAACTCCTGATGGGCAGGGTTGTTTTGTTGGCATCTGGCATTTGTGGTGGTTGGAGTAAAGTTTCCACACTATTTTATTAAACTGTCAAAGGTATAAAAGGGATCTAAGAATTGGGAGACATTCTACAACTTTACAATGGATGGACTTTAGCTTTATACAGGGCATGGAGCTAGCAGATCAAATTGTTTACTGATGCGTCACATGCAGTGAGGTTTGATGCTTTCTGTCATGGTTGGTGGAGTACGGAGCATTGGCCAGTTTGATTGGGGTAGAAGCCAATGTTGGCCAACCTTACATTTCCCAAAATCTTCCCTTGGTTGGAACTGTAGGTCACCGAGCTGCCAACAGAATAGGGATTTTTTAGACGAACAACATGGAGTGTGGGGTAAGGGAACCGGATATCTGCATTTTTTCTGGAATGGTGAGACTATTAGGGTCGTGGTTTTAAAATGTCTTCTATTGCAATGTATGGTTTAGAGCTAGACATCACCTGGGAGTAGAAAATAGGATAGCATATGGCCCTTCCTCTTTAATAATATAATAATAATAATCATTCCATTTTGCTACCTTTCAGGAGTTTTTACCGGATGCAGACATCAGGGGTATCTTGTCTGCCAAGCCTTTAGAAAATGGCAATGGGGAGAGTAATGGAGCTTTTGAAGGGGTCAGTGGTGCCTGGGACATGGTCGCATATATAAATGCTTGGGGGAATGGCAGAGTTTTGTTTTGGGGGAATCTGATGCCGAGGGCGTTTTTCATGGCAAGGATGGGGCTGATGAAGCACTAATTGCGTTTGGTATATCCAACCACACCAACCTCTCCCTCACGATACCCAAACCCATCAACCTCTCCCCCACTACAGCCAACCACACCCCCCTCTCTCCCTCATATACCCAACCCCATTGACCTCCACCAATATATCCACCACACCAACTTCTCTCCCACTAAACATAACCCACAGACCGATTTCTATCCCACTATAGCCAGCCACATTACCCTCCCTTACTATACCCAACATCACCGCCTGTGCCCTACTATACCGAACCACCACTAACCTTTCCCCCACTACACCCAACCACATCGACCTCACACATTGTACCCACCACAACCCTCATCTACAACACCTAACCATATATTTACCTCTCTCCTATTATACTCAAACACAACAACCTCTCCCCATTATACTCAACCGCCTAACCTCTCTTGACTATACCCAACACTATGATCTCTCGGCAGTGTTTGTAAAGAGTTAGACGTGAATTGGTATAGAAGATGGTGTATATAGGATCATTTGGGTGGCGTGCCCTTTGCTGACTCTCATACTCTCAAATTTCCATATAAAGCCCAAGGCTGACCCTGTGTTTATATCTGAATCTGCATCAGAGGGTTTATTTCTCCTCTGTGACTGAGAGCCGGTGAACTGACCCCCAGAGAATAACAAAATCGCTTAGAAACCTGCTTCTCCTGGTGTTTGCTCTCCAAACATTCCTCTGTTTTCAGCGCATGGGCTGAGTCTGTTTTCTGGCCGGACTGAATCTGACCTCGCACGGAGCTCCCAGGCGTGCAGCTGAGTTCACAACACACACCTTACCATGTCACAAGCACTTGATGTGATGATGGGACATACTGTATTTCCCTTCTGTGTCCTGTGTCACTTGGTGGTGGGAATGACATGTGCATGTCTAATAGGCCTCTCTGTCACTAATCCACCTGTGTGTGGAGGGACACCTCACACCTCACTCTGTACCTTACACCTTGTCGCAGCACTACATCCTGCGCCCACACTTTACACCTGCGCTCTTCATTCCACACTTGTGCTCTACACCTAAAAACTTGCCTCGTGTACTCCAACACCTGCATCTGCAATCCCTAAATTTGCACTCTAACCTCACACCTGTGTGATGCACCTCAAAACAGGGCTCTGCACTCCACCCCTGCCACTCTGAATCTCATATCTTGCTGTATACTTCACACCTGCCCCTCACTACCCAACAACTACGTTCTGCACCTCCCGCCGGTGCCGTTCTGCACCATATACCCATGCTAGGCCCTGCTCTCCCGCATCTCACATCTGCGTCTTCATACTTATTACCCTGTGTAAGAGGGGCACGTATTCTGTATGACATCGTGATGCAGATGATGATGAGTGGACGTTTGGAATTCAAATTGTTTAAGGCGGAGAGTGAGCGACAGACAGAGAGACAGGGTTAGTTAGTAATTGTTAGGGATATAGGTTTAGGAATTAGAGGTGTTGTAGGATTCATATTTTCTATATTTATTTGTTTCTGTAGCAAGCGGCGATGTCTCTTAGGGGGGGGGGGGGGTGTGTTTGTAGGCCTGTGTGTTTGAGGGGGGTGTTTGGTGAGGCTGTGTGTTTTGGGTGAGGCTGTGTGTTTGGGGAGCTGTGTGTTTGAGGGGGCTGTATGTTCGAGGGGGCTGTGTGTTTGAGGGGGTGTGTTTGGTGAGGCTGTGTGTTTTGGGAGCTGTGTGTTTGAGGGTGCTGTGTGTTTGGTGGGGCTGTATGTTTTGGGAGCTGTGTGTTTGGTGGGGCTGTTTTGGGGGTACTGTGTGTTGTATGCCTGTGTGTTTGAGCGTGCTGTGTGTGGTGGGCTGTGTGTTTGAGGAAGCTGTGTATTTCTGGGGCTGTGTATTTTGGGAGCTGTGTGTGTTTCCATGTTCGCTACCTCCTTTACACTTCTATCCCTCCATTACTCCTGCCCTCCCCTTCCCTTACCCCCAGAGCACAGATCTCTGAGCAGGTCCTCTCTTGTTTCCTAGCCTCACAAGCAGTAATTTATACCCTCTGCTGAGATCCTTCCTGTTAATGTGTATAAAGCCCCTTGTGGGAGAAGACCCCACAGCTCTAAGGCCAGGGGGCTGACAAACACCAGCGTCTTATTACATATCATTCCAGCTTCATGTCAAACCCCAGAGGCAGGAAGTTTTGAGAATGATCTGCGATATCAGAGGCGGGAACGTCCGTGTGCGCTCTGTGTGTGTTACGGGAGCCACAGTGCACCCATTGTGCTGGCTTCATTCCGACGTCTCACAGCACCAGACCTGTCATGCATTGGCACAGAATTTCAAGGTAAAACTCTCCTCTCCCAGTGCTCGGGGACTCTCAGGTCTGGATGATACCCATCCGCTTTGCTGAGTTGAGGATTTGAATTTTTTCCCTGCAGTTGCAATGCATTTTCTTTGTCATTGAGATGGCTTCTGGCAGAATTGTTATTTCCAGAAACATCCGACCTTCGTGTTGCGGTGAGCAGCTCAGGGACAGAAACTGGAGGACGATGTAAGATATGTATGTTGCTGGTGATGTTTCACCATCTTTTCCCAGGTGATACTCACAACACAAAACCTAGGGGCCCATGTCCCCAAAGATCCATTAAGTCAGGGCTCATAACGGGCCGTTATCAAAATCATTAAACAAACTTTATTGTTCCTGAGGTTAACTCGAATCCACAAAGGTAAATATATGCAAAAACCGCCGCCATTAGCATAGGCATAATATCACGTTACGTTAGCACTGCCTTGCGTTAGCTTCAAATAACATGACGTCAAGCCTGCCTTACTCAGGTGGCGTTGCTCCAATCCAGACACTCAATAGGTGTTTAATTCAAGTTAAAAAGAGAAGACAGGAAAGGCAAAGAGCCCTGTAACGATATGTTATTTACAGCGGTAGCAAGACCTACTGTTCCTGGTATCGGGGCAAAATTCCACCTGCGGGAAGACATGATTTACCCCGGGCTAGCAGCAGAAAGCCTACAAAATGACATGCCGCAGTTAGGTGGTTTTTTTTAAATTTTAATTCCAATTTCGGTGTCTGTCCGCCAAATGGCACGGTGAATATCTTTGTTGATGGCCCGAGATGAAGCTATTGAATGGCACAAATTCCGCCAAACATGTGGAACATGTTTGCATAATGGGCACCGTTATCTGCCTGCGCGTGTCATCTACAAAGATGAGACTGAGTCCATGTGGGATGCAGAACTCCTCGTGTGTTTGTGTGAACACTCAGTACTGTGCTTTTTTTACGTCTCTTCTGCATGTTTACTCCAAGAAAACAAAAAACAGGTTTTGATTGCAAACAAAGACGTGTCGTTTTTAAAGGTTAAAGGCAGCCACCAGCTCTTCACTTATTGAGTTTGGTCATAATGGAGCTTTAGGGGCTTTTTGACGTACTGTTTTGCTCTGTGCTTTTCACACATGCTAACAATGGCCATGCAAGTATTTTATTCGTTGACTGTAATCCAGATGGTTGTTGCCAGAGATGCAGAAGTAAAAAAGGCTGACGGCACTCCAGTAGACTTGTGCATATAGACGAGTAGGTTTATTGAGGGATTCCTGTTTCGGCCCGGCTTTGGACTAGAGTGCCGTCCCCCTTTTTTTGCCTCTGCATATGGTCCTCCCGTGTTGTGGATGGCTGCTCACCCGTGGCAGTCCCGATGGAGGTATTCCATTTCCCTATGTTACATGTTCCCAGAGATGGACATTGAAGTGGAACCAGTACACCAAAGGTGTCATACCGGAATGTTTGGGATTCCTTGAGGGTATCATGCCTGGGAAACCAGTTCAATGGTTGAGTCTTTTACTGAGGTTTGTGTCTTTTCATGTGCATTATTGTTTTCGGTGGATTTTGTGGATTTAAGGTGAGACACATTTTTGTGTAACCCCTCACAATTGGTATATTGTGTCCTATTAGTACAACTCTGCGGCATATACTTGCTGTGATAGTAACCAAAATGTCCAAAGCGCACAAAGTGTGTATAATTACATTTGTGAATATATACAGTGTAAATACTCAATAATGGGCCATAAATTATAGCTGATAGTGCTAAATACAAGATAAGGTCCAATGATTGGGCTAGACAAACACGTGGTAAATCACAGTGCAAAAACAATATAAATATATTGTGATAGACCAATATTGGTGCCAAGAATATAAACTTCCGTTTGGGAATCAGAGAGTCTGCAGCTGTTCGTAAAAGGATGTCAGGCCATCACAATCTACATGGACAAAAAGAGACGAAAGAAAGCGCAAAACCTCTCATTGCGTAGTATTTTCTGAATATGCATTGGTTAAAAAGGTAAGATATGCACGTACACAAAATTTATAAAAATTTGCATTTCTAAAAACATTGATGCAGGTGTCAAGGTGTATTTTTCCCTCCCAATACCGGATGCCTGGAGATCGTGGTAGACTTCCTCTCAGATGGTACTGGCATCTGTCTCAGCCGCTCGGTGTCCCAGAGATGGAATAGTCCTCTCGGATAGAGGAAATCTCCAACAGCCGGCTTGCTGTCTGGTAGCGCGCAGCCGATGGTACTGGCATCCCCGGCCGCTCTCCACTGCAATGAGGGGTGCCATTTGCCCTGGTGGAGGAAATCCCCACCAGCAGATTGTCTCTCTGGCGCCGCGCTCACCGGATATGTCAGCGTCCTCAGCCGCTCAGTGCTACAGTAGCAAGATTGTTCACTTGAGCACAAGGGAACCACCACAGCTGATGCGTGCCTTGTGGCGCACACCTGGTGACGTCGGTATCCTCACCAAAACCTGCAAATGATACCAGGCAGCTACTCACAAATGTAATCTCAGTGAGCACAGTGTGGCTACAGTGATATGCAGTGTAGCAATCCAACAAAATTTCCAACACGTTTCGTGGCTGCCTGGCCACTTCATCAGGGGCTAAAGTTGGAAACTCCCATCATGCTTTTTAAATCCCACCAAAGTCTCTGATTGGTTCTTAATCACACAATGCAATCATATAGAATTAAAAAGACAATGCCACATAATCAATCAATATTTATACGTAAAACTTAAATACACATATAGAGAACATTTCAAATATATAAATCAGCCGTGTACTGTAAGTGATTATCAATATGACTGGATTCAACAGTGATACCCTTGTGATTCCCTTTAAAGGAAATACAGTATTTTTTAAGTCATAGTTTTCTTAATATTTAATATAAAATTTACATACTGTATACCTCCTTGTTTTAGCTGTCTCTAAATGGAGATTCCTACTTGCGAATATATATGTATTGTGAATAAACCGTGTTATCTCTATGTTTAATAAAAAGAAAGAAAAATAAATCTTTTTGGTACCTTTATACAGAACACGTGCCAGGCACCCCATGTGAGGCTGTAACTAGTGGTCACGGGATTAGTATATCTGAAAATCATACTTAAATGTAGCCTTACACTCATCCAGACCCTGTAAAAGACATACAGACGAAGAAGACATTATTTCACTTGCCACCCCTGTGATTTCATGACCCACACAATGCATCAGCGGGAGACGTGGCCACGCGCGAAGGAGCAAGCGGCACATATGCGCTCTTTCACCCACGGAGGTGTGCCAGCATGTGCAATAATGTCTGCAACACCTGGATTATAGGGTCTGGATATGAGTAATGCCAAGTTTTGCTATGATCTAACTAACCTCTGGTTAAATTCCTGCACTAAGGGCGCCTTGTGGCTATGCATTGTCTGTGTTTATCATTAGCACCAATGTCCCTCATAGTTTACGCAATGCCCTCTGGCCCCAAAACAGCACTTAACACTGTGTTATTGAGCTTTGATGATACCTGTTAGCACTCAACGATGCGTTAGCTTCAATTAGCCCATCGTTAAGTCAATAATGGATCTGGGCTCTAGAGTGGAGTCCCATATATAATGAAGAGAGATAAAGGGAGATAAGGGGCCTCACTTAGTGATGATATAAGGCATGTTACAGATTATTCACTTGAACAGGGTTCAGCTTTGAGCTTAGCACTGTTTAGCAAATATGGCCCCTCCACCTGAAGCCTGGTACATTATTGTGAATTGAAAGTGATTCTCTAGAAAGCTAGTAGCATGGCGCTTAGATCTAATTCGTCATGATTCTTAAAATAAGAAAATATTCAATACGTGAAAAAAATACCGTGCATCAAAATATTAGTGAACGGGACATAAGTGAAAAAATATTATGTCATTTAAATACAGACAAATCAGGTGTGCGACTTCAACCCAGAAGTGGATTGCTTTCTCAATCCTTGTATTTTCTCAGCTGTCCAAGTAGAAATGGGGAGTGCAGGTGTATGTGGAAACAAACATACATACAATAGTGCAATATGTCTGGTGATTTTAAGGTAGTTAATTCCTCCCGTATCCAATTAAATTTGTACTCACAAATTTCTATTTCTTTAAGTGTGCATAAAGGTAGCTTTATACTGCTGTGCCCAGCGTTTTCACAGGTGAAGGTAATCAGGGAACACAGGTTACCGGGTGGGACCTTGATGTAGTGAGATAAAAGATCGGAGATAGTGCAGACTGATAGACTTTATTCAAAATTATCATATGATAAAACACACTCACGTGGTGTCAGATCAAATAAGGCATTTTATAGATCGACGCCGGTGGCTGGAAACTGGAGCGATCTCCTTCTTCCAAAGCTCTGCTGGGCTCACGTCGCCCGTCTCCGTGCTTCCGGGATTGGATCCCCATATGATCAACAGGAGGCAGGTCTGTCGGTTAGCAGGCAGCACTGTTTGTAGCGTCCCACTTGATGATTACACTCAACGCGTTTCAACTTTAACAAGTTTTCATCAGGGGACCAAACACTCCATCAAACTTTAAAACCACCTCGGACAATTATTGCCCAAATGTCTCCTTATCAAACAATGTATACATATATGTAGCACCCCTTTGGGACTGCTATATAATTTAATGTGTTCACTGTGTGGGGTCACTCAGGTTACGCCCCTCCCTATCATGTGATGCAGGATGTCTATGTGGAAGGGATTGCCATTCCCCAGTATGTCTTGTGACCTGTGATGTTACCATAGTGAGATAGAAGGTTTATTGGGTATAGCTTTACCAAACGTTCCAGAAAAGGGTTCTTCAGAGTTCAGACTCGGGCCTCACCGTGAGTCCTGTAAATAGATTTGCATGTATAGCTAAGTGTATTAAGAAGTGTCCTTTCACCGTTTGTTGTTTTCAGACGTGTTTGAAACATGCCCTTTGTGTAAGCACCAGTAGTAATGGTCCAAGATTGTTCACACTACTGAAAAGGAGGAAGCATGCTTTTAGTTAGGAGTTCTCAGCATAGTAATATAGTCACATAGGTATGGAAGAAGTATGCAGTACATAGTTTGCAAGTTGCTTAACCCACAGCCCGAAATGTATTCCATGAAAGGTCCATCTAATATGGGGCAATACTGACTCTATGCAAGAGACTGGCAATTTATCCGGTACTCTGGGTAACAAGCAAAGTACCTCCCCAGTGTATGAGTGAGAGCTACATAGGGGATAAAGCCCAGATAAGTCAAGTAGCTCCCTAATGTAGTAATGAGAGCTACAAAGGGGATGAAGTTCAGAGTATTATGTTTTGCAACGAGTTCCTGTAAAGTGAGATGTATGTCAACACAGTACCTGTGGAGCATTATAGACAGATGTCAAATAAAGCATTTTTTATGTTTTACATATGTTCCTGGTACCCATCCTTTTTCTATCTGCTTATCCATGTCCAGCCTGCACCTACCCAGCACTCTGAACAGGTATGAGAGACTGAGCACTGCCATGTACAGTATATAGTCAATCTGATGTAAACTCCTTTGAAGCCGGGTAAGGAGGGTTACATATGTTCTCCCTCTTATTTGCCTTTACAAATATAAAAGAAATAAACAGATGCATAACAAACATGCAACATTCAGATCATTTTCTTGTACCGTCCGCAAGAAGTGCTGATCAGCTGTCCTTTTCTACTTTGTTCCCCAAAGCCTAGGAATAATCCGGCCAGTCAGAAGCTGTTCCAAACTCTCACCTGGAACCAAACAGATATGCTGTCAATCAGAACTCAGTAGGGGAGAGTCCCTGAGGGGTCAAGACCCCCACAAAGTGAGCTACCATTATCTCATACGTGATGCAGCCTTCCCACGTGATGTGAATTATACTACATGATGCAGGATGGCGAATATGTTATCAGATCATTGGGAATCCAAGCCTTATATTCTTTCATCTCACTGTCTTCCTCCGTGTCTTTTCATGCTGTCTCCTCTCTGTCTCTTTTCTTTGGATCTCTCTGTTATTCTACCTCTTTCCCTCTGTCTCTCAATCAAACGTCTCTTTATTTCACGTTCTCTCTCTCCATCAGTTCTCTGTTACACCCCCCCGCGTTCTCCCACCCCCCTATTTAATAATAGGAGAAGCCTGGTGATGCACCTTAAGGGGCTGTGACCCCCTTCACTTGATTTGATCTGCTTTCACCTGAGCATTAACCCCCTCTCCCCTTATTAAACAGGGGCTTTTCTTTCATATCATGTCCTTTCTCAATGTTCTAATTCTCTCTTTCTATTCCTAAATGTCTTCCCTTCCCTTCTTCATTTTTTTCAACCTCTCTTTTCTAGATGTGCCCCTTTTGTGTACTCTTTCTTTTCACCTCACCACTCTGCTCCCTCCACTTCTTCTTTCTCCCTCCACTTCTTCTCTCTCCCTCCACTCCTTCTCTCTATCTCCACACTTCTCTTTCCCTCCACTCTCTCCCTCTCCCTCCCTCTCTCTCTCCCTCCCTCTCTCTCTCTCTCCCTCCACTTCTTTTTCTCCATTCCTTCTCGCCATTTCTTCTACCCCCATTCCTCTTCTCCCTCCATTCCTTCTCTCTCTACTCCTCCCTTCCCCCCTCCATCCCTTCTCTCTCCACTCCTCTCTCTACTCATTCTCTCTCCATTCCTTCTCTCTCCTTATCTCTTCTTCCAAAACTTCTCTCTCCTCCCCATTCCTTCTCTCCTTTTATCTTGTCTCTCTCCCTCCACTCCTTCTACCTCCCTCCTTTCTCTCTCTCCATCCACTCCCTCGCCCCCCTCCTTGCCTTTGCTCTCGCCATCCCTTCTTTCTCTCCCTCCATTCCTTCTCTCCCTCCTCCTCTCTGTCTCTGTCCTTCACCTCTCACATATGCAGTTTGTTCGGGATGCCGTTGAGATAAATGAACTTTACATGCAGACATAACTCGTCTTGAGCCAGGAACACTTAAAGTTTCTATAAACACAGTGTACTGATGTTTTCTTCATTTCAGAAATGTCATTTTCCCCTATTTTGCACGTTGTGTTTGAAATAATATTTCTGTTTTTCAGTTTCAAAGATTTACTAAGAAGGATGTAAGGATGGAAAGGTTTTCTGAAAAATGTGCAGAAAAGCAAAGTGAGGAAGAGCTGTTTATAAACTCCAATAAGAAACCCAGACAGAGACATAAAATGCTTGCAGCAGATCTAGAGATTCAGTCAGAGGTTCTCAACTCCAGTCCTCTAGGGCCACCAACAGGTCAGGTTTTCAGGCGATCCCCGCTTCAGCGTAGGTGGCTTAATCCGTGGCTCAATCACTGAGCCTCTGATTGAGCCACCTGTGCTGAAGCAGGGATATCCTGAAAACAGGGTTGTCAGGTGGGTTCTGCAAAAATGCTGGACACAATGGTGAAAGGTGCAACACGTTCACATGCACACCTCCCCGCTCCATGCTGTTTCCTCCTCTCCTTGGCCCCACCTCTGGGCTCCTGAGACCTCCTCCTGATTGGCTACATGACTCCGCAGCAGCAGCCAATAAGGATGGAGGAAGCTGCCCAGCCCCCTAGCAACAGCCCTGCTCAGGGTCATCCTGCGGCCTTCCGATACCGGTCAGGTCACTATGTCCAGAGAGTTAATACATGTCCAGTATTACCAGTATTACCTCTAATTTTTTTTACTGGACAGTGTGTCCAAATACAGGACAGTCGTGTCCAATACTGGACACCTGGCAAACCTACCGCTGAAAACCTGACCTGTTGGAGCCCTAGAGGACTGGAGTTGGGAACCCCTGGATTAAGGGGTTAACAGTGACACAGTGGGTTTGTGGGCCTAACATTAATAAAAAAAAATGTAAGTAAGGAGCACTCAAAAAAATCGAAAGAAAAGATCAAACCACTTACTGTATCTGTCCAGGGCATCAGTGGATAGACAACAAATATCTATCTGGTCTGAAGATGACGGAAGTAGGCAGGAAAAGTCACCATTTTTTTAACGTTGTACTATTTTGATGAAATGCGTTGATCTCTTTTATACTTGGCGAGAGCAGTGGCTCCTTGGGCTCTCTACTAATATAGAGAGCAGAAGGGGACATAAACCGAGGCATTCAGAGATGCCTCGAGAAATTAAAGTGGAGTAGTACATGCAAGGAACCGACTTCCAGCGGTGGAGAAAAGGCAAATCCCGTAAAGAAAATACGATATGAATAGGGCAGGAGAAGGGAAACCTTAGGGGAAAAGACAGCAATCCAAAAGCTCGTATCTTATTTACAGCAGTAAAAGAGAACGCAATCCTCAAAGCAGGTTGTAGAGTAACCTAACTCCTAATGTTCCTTGTCTCTATTTATACCCTCTTTTTAGTTTCTACGTTTAAAATTCCCAGCCGTTAGAGAGCAGCATCAGGGGGAGAGGGATGGGGAGGATGGGGGAGCAGCAGAGGAGATGATGGGGAACTAAGACCACGATTATAGTCCGGGCTTCAGCACGTGCGCATGTGCTCACCGCATCGTGGGCGCCTTTTGCCCGCGCGATGTGTGATCTCGGCTGCAGGAGATTGGGGAGGCGTGGCAGACGCGTCACGAAGCTGGTTTGCTCTGATTGGCTGAGCCGCTCACGTGACGCTGACGTCACGCCACCGCGCTTGAAAATACACATTTTTTTTGTCTTTTCCAAAACGCGGTCCCGCCGTTGCACTCTCGTGCGTGCGGCCGTATAGGGATTAAGTAATTTGTGTTTGTCGCGCGCGCTAGCACAATCGCGCTGACTGTAAGCTCAGCCTAAGTGTGTGACCCAGAGTCATGGAGTGAGTGTGTTAGAAAGAAAATGAGAGAGTGAGTGGGAGTGTTAAAAAGAGAATGAGGGAGTGCTAGAAAAAGAAGAAGAGGACGGGCAGGAGTGTTAGAAAGAGAATGGGAGTGAGTGTGTTAAAAAGAGAATGAGATTGTGAGTGAGAGGGTTAGAAAGAGAATGAGATTGTGAGTGTGTTAAAAAGAGAATGAGATAGTGAGTGAGTGAGAGTGATAAAAAGAGAATGTGATAGTGAGTGAGAGTGTTAAAAAGAGAATGAGATAGTGAGTGAGTGTTAAAAAGAGAATGTGATAGTGAGTGAGAGTGTTAAAAAGAGAATGAGATAGTGAGTGAGTGAGTGAGTGAGTGTTAAAAAGAGAATGAGATAGTGAGTGTTAGAAAGAGAATGTGATAGTGAGTGAGAGTGTTAAAAAGAGAATAAGATAGTGAGTGTTAGAAAGAGAATGAAAGGGTTAGTGAGTGTTAGAAAGAGTGAGTGGGAGTGTTACAAAGAGAATGTGTGAGTGAGAATAATAAGAATGAGTGGGAATGTTGAGGTTCTGTATTACACCGAGCTACAGTACATTTGGCTGGCTGCACATAGCACACTATCGTATACAGTTATACTGATGCAAGACATGGAGCACAATTACATCTGATACACTGACACAGACAAAATGATGCAAATTGCATCTGTTTTTGAGGAAATGCTGCAGATTCCCAGGGTTGGAACTGGAAAAGAGATCTGGAGATAGAGGTTCAGAAGAGACAGAGAAGGAACCAGAGAGAAGGAACAAGAGAGACAGAGCAGACAAGCATAACTAAAGAACATACTGTAACAGATATATAAGGGCAGAAAGGAGACAGCCCTGAGCAGAGCTGAGATATAGAGAGGCAGAGCAATGCCGACATGGGACATTTGGTTGTGGCCATTTTACCGCGACTAATGTCCACCAGCGTTTGGCCGCAGAAGGATCCTTTGTCACAGCCGATCCGCCACTAAAACCTCTGCTTCCGGCCACCTCTAAGGAAAGTTTTACTACTGGTTAGGGGGTTAATTTAAGGGGTTTTAGCAGTTAGGGTAGGGTGTTAATTTAAGGGGTTTAGCAGGTAGGAGGTTAGGGTTAGGGCTGAGGGTAGGGGGTTGTAGGGTAAGGGCTTAGGGTTGGGGTTTTTAGCGTGAGAGCTAAGGGTAGGGGGTTTAGGGTAAGGGGTATTAGGGTAAGGGGTTTTAGGGTAAGGGTTTTGGGTAGAGGTTTTTTAGGGTTGGGGGTTTTAGGGTGAGGGCTTAGGGTAGGAGGTTTAGGGTAAGGGCTTAGGGTTGGAGGTTTTAGGGTTGGGGGTTTTAGGGTAAGGGCTCAGGGTAGGGGTTTTTAGGGTAAGGGGTTTTAGGGTAGGTTTTTTTTTAGGGTTGGGGGTTTTATGGTGAGGTTTTAGGGTAGGGGGTTTAGGGTTTGACTTAGAGTTGGAGGTTTTAGGGTTTGGTTTAGGATTGGGGGTTTTAGGGTAAGGGCTTAGGGTTGGGGGTTTTAGGGTGAGGGCTTAGAGTTGGGGGCTTTAGGGTGAGGGCTTAGGGTTGGGGGCTTGTGGGTGAGGGCTGAGGGTTTTAGGGTGAGTTGGGGGCTTTAGGGTAAGGACTGGGGTTTTAGGGTATGGGCTTAGGGAAGGTGATTTTAGGATGAGTGCTTTTAGGGTGAGGGCAAAACATAGGGACTTCCCTTAGCAGTGAAGCAGCTGGCGATCATTTGATCGTGGTGGAAAGGCTGCGTCCAATTATCCTAGACCGGAGCAATGCAGAGGCTGGATAGCGAGAAGGACAACATTGTAATTAATATGGAATTTAAAAGGGAGCGAGTAGAGGAGGCGACACAGACCCCAAAAGTTTCGGTTCAGTGGTAATTATTGCACTTTGCTGCACACACATTACAGCATTTGCTATAATGGGCGTGCGGTGTCTGTACAATATGTCATAGCTGTGATGCCCAGGGTCACATGGTTAACACCTTTACATGCTCCTGAACACGATGCGGAAGGCGAGAGACGGGGCCGTGACAGCAGATTAACATCTTCTATTTTAAGAAGGCGACTCGGAGTCTTTGTGGGTCGGCCATGGATTCAGAAAGACAGCCAATCATCAGCACACTTAGCGCAGGCCCTTCATGCTCAACATCCCATGAAAGCACAAAGTATCCGATCACCAAACAGTCCACGTGGGCACAGGAACAATGAGCAGAGGAATGCCGGCCACGCTCGGCTGGCACTGCGAGGGGGGCGAGTGACAGGCGAGGGGGTAATTACAGGACGTCACCTAACACACCAACTGTGAGTGGGATCAAAGTGGGCATTTTATCAGCATGACTCACGGAGCTGAGGCTGGGCACAGACAGACATGGGAGGGGGATTCAGCTGAAGCCTTATCAGACAACGGGACACGCACTACAGGCAGAGGTCAACTTCTCCCACGGGATGTGAATGTCGGGAACTAAGAGGGTGTCAGCACAGAGTGCCAGAGCTGGGATACTGGGACAACACGCAAAGTCGCTGAGTATCACCCAGCACTAATCCTGTGTCAGATATACAGATTACTTATACATCCACCGAAATATACCTTCATTATCAGTGTGTCCTCTGCCCCCTACCACCCCAGGATCTGATCCTCCTCGATTCACCCAATGGGAGAGAGTAATATCTTCACCAAAACTCAGCATGTGACAGGACACATAGAGGGACTTGGGAGGCCACCTTTCTAGTTGTGTGACAATGACACGTGACAATGAGTTGTACCAGATTCTGCGGCCATCCCTTTTTTTTGTCCCTTTTTTTAGCATCAACAAAAATAATCAGCCACCAGTGAGGTGGAAGAGGAAAAGAACCTGATTAACTAGCCGGTTACTTATGCCCCAGACAAAAGCAGCTACAGCCTGTATTCTTAGTTACAACTTCTGTGGGTCCCCACCCGCCTTCTGTTTGTCATGATACACCGCTCTATTCAAATAAATGGAGGCAAAACCTTGCAGGGGATCTATGAGGCCGGCCATAGTGCGTGCGAGCGCGAACGCGAGGAAGCGCGCCAGAGCGGCAGATCTTTCAGCCAACAAAAGTTGTTGATTTGGTTGTGCAACGGCCCGGTGATGTGGGCGGTTCAGCCAATGAGGACGCACCGCTCACGTGACATCACGGCCCCGCTTCTGCCAGGCCCCCCCTATCGCGCATATCATCAAAATCCTATGAGCCACGGAACGCTCCAGCTACAGGCGCGCGCAACGCTATGCGCTCCATCGCCCTACTATATCCGATGCCTAACTGTTTGATTGGAAGAGGTCCTAAATATATTTATTATACAGATGTCATTGCAACCAGGGCTATGTTCCCACCGGTGAAATAGCGAGATAGCCTTGACCCCTCCAAATCAAAGGACGCTTTTCCGGCTTGAGAGGTGTATGTCCCACTACAGCGCTCAATGACGCCAGCTACATCTGTATGATATTTATGATGTAAACAGGTAGGGCTGAAGTGAGGAGGAGTGGAGTTTGTCTTGTGAGAGGAATGAATTAGCATTGCTATAGTATTCCTCTTCACAGCTCTGCATGTGTGAGGACATTCAATGGCAGTACAGAGGTTACGGGACACACTATGTGAGCAGGGGTATTACCAGACATTACGTAGTAGAATGAGAGGCATGTGATCTATAAATAAAGTATTTACTCCCCATGAGCTGTGACACCAACTCGCCTTCACTGGACTAACTGACACAGAGCCTCAACCCAGCAAGACCCAACTGACCCATTCAACACAGTTGAAGCAACCAACTTATTATGACTCAATTGAACCAACTCAAGATGACGCAAGAGGTGAGCCCACCATGTCATGAGAGATCAACTGAGCGTGACCAATCAAACTGACTACAGTATATTCCAAGGGACCCACTGACCATAAGAAAAAACTCACCATGAGTTTCGGTACAAACTCACTGTGATTTCAGGGTTCAATCTATCAGCAAATATGTACTAATAATGTTTTTCTAATATATTACCGACAGTGGATGCAGTACTGTACATAATGTTTTTGGTTATGTAGAGCTCGTAGTTTTGGTTCCCCGATGCTCAGGGCGATAAAGAGCAGACTTACTAAGTGGTGCTACTTCATAAGAAACCTTTTGGACTCCTTATGACCCGTTCATTCAAATAGTGCTGGAAGGTGTATTATGGAATAGCACCGCTTAGTAAATATGGCACATTATTTAAAAAAAAACTATGTGTATCGGAGAAGCATCAGTTACCCACAAAACTGGCTGAAGGTTGAAAAGGGAGAATTATACTTATCAATGAATCAGAAATGATACGACACCCTCTCGTGGAATCAGCTGGTGGAAATGATCCACTGGGTGAGAAGTGTAACCAATTCATCATAATTATTAGAATGAGTCTATGGCAACATTCTTACAACTCACGCACACAGATGTCGCAGACTTCATTGTTCCCCCGTATATCTCAACTTACCCCGTCTGCCTCAAAATATCCCACAGTCTGCATAGGATTCAATGGTAATGTTGTGCAGAATACACCACAAAAACAATGGAGACGGCTACATCTGGTTCTCTTAAACTCGCTAATTGTGAGAGCTCTCTCATGGAATAGAATGCACATATATGACAATAATGCACATACACATACGTGAATATAATACAGATACACAAACATGAATATAATGCAGATACACATTCATGAATATAATGCACATACACATACATGAATATAATACAGATACACATACATGAATAGAATGCAGATACACAAACATGAATATAATGCAGATACACATTCATGAATATAATGCAGATACACATTCATGAATATAATGCAGATACACAAACATGAATATAATGCAGATACACATACATGAATATAATGCAGATACACATACATGAATAGAATGCAGATACACATACATGAATATAAAGAGCAGATATACACAAAATGAATATATGCAGATACAAACTGAATATAATGCAGATTACACAACATGAATAGAATGCAGATAATATGACATAAAACATGCAATACAATACAGATATACATACAGATACACAATGAATATAATGCAGATACACAAACATGAATATAATGGCAGATACACAAACATGAATATAATGCAGATACACATCAGAATAAATACAGATAACAACAGAATAGAATGGACAATAATGATAGAATGCACATACACATACATGAATATAAATAGATACACATACATGAAAGAATGCAGATCACATACATGAATAGAATGCGATAACTATACATGAATAGAATGCAGATACACATACATGAATAGAATGCAGTACCATACATGAATAGAATGCAGATACCATACATGAATAGAATGCAAGACGCATACATGAATAGAATGCAGATACGCATACATGAATAGAATGCAGATACGCATACATGAATAGAATGCAGATACGACTACAGAATAGAATGCAGATACGCATACATGAATAGAATGCAGATACGCATACATGAATAGAATGCAGATACGCATACATGAAAAGAATGCAGATACGCATACATGAATAGAATGCAGATACGCATACATGAATAGAATGCAGATACGCATACATGAATAGAATGCAGATACGCATACATGAATAGAATGCAGATACGCCTACATGAATAGAATGCAGATACGCATAATACATGAATAGAATGCAGAACGCATACATGAATAGAATGCAGATACGCCTACATGAAAAGAATGCAGATACGCATATGAACGAAGCCATACACATACATGAATAGAATGCACATTACACATACAGAATAAATGCAGAAAACATACATGAATAGAATGAGATACACATACATGAATAGAATGCAGATACGCATACATGAATAGAATGCAGATACACATACATGAATAGAATGCAGATACACATACATGAATAGAATGCAGATACACATACATGAATAGAATGCAGATACACATACATGAATAGAATGCAGATACGCATACATGAATAGAATGCAGATACACATACATGAATAGAATGCAGATACACATACATGAATAGAATGAGCAGATACACAACATGGAATAGATGCAGATACACATACATGAATAGAATGCAGATACACATACAGAATAGATGCAGCTACACATACTGAATAGAATGCGAGATACACATACATGAATAGAATGCAGAACAATACTGAATAGGAATGCAGATACACATACATGAATAGAATGCAGATACACATACATGAATAGAATTCCAAGGGAACTTCACTTTCTCAACTCCCATAACCTACTAGACCCTATAAAATTGGGAACTGAAACCACACTCACCAAAATAACTAATGACCTTCATATTGCCAAATCTCAAGGAAACTACTCCATTCTGATTCTTCTTGACGTTTCTCCTGCTTTAAATACGGTTGACCATCTTCTTCTCCTGCACATTCTTCACTCTTGGCATCCATGGCACTGCCATTAGTTCTCCCCCTAGCTCTATCACCGTTCATTCAGTGTATCTTATGCCAACTCCTCCTCCATCTCTATGGATTTATTTACTTATCAAAATGTTTTACCAGGAAGTAATACATTGAGAGTAACCGCTAATTTTCAAGTATCTCATGGGCACCGAGTTATAACAACACATGGTTACATTAAATGAACAGAGGTTATACAGTCAATTCCCAGACATCTCATGGATCTCTCTGTAGGTGTATCTGAAGGCTCGTTTTTAGGCCCCTGACTCTTCTCTCCACAAACCCTCTAGCTGGGTGAACTCATTAACTCCTTTTGAATTCCGCTATCATCTTTATGCTGATGACACACAACTATACTTATCTGCACCTGACCTTACACCTGCAGTCCAGTGCCTTTTAGTAGTCTCAGCCTTGATGGCCCTCTCCAACTTCAAACTTGATATGTCTAAGAAAGAGCTCCTCATACTCCCTCCCAAACCAGGCCCCATTGTTCCCTTCTTCATTACAGTCAGTAATTCCAAGCAGCCTCACAAGTACTTTGTCTAAGGGTATCATTCAACTCGTCTCTCTCTTTCTCCCATCATTTAATCTATTACTACATCTGACCATTTCTTCCTTCGCTACATTGCTAAGATACGCTCCTTCCTATGCTCCACTAGCACTAAAACACTAATGCATGCCTTTGTTCCCTCTCGTATTATTACTGTAACATTTTAATCTGGCCTCCCTGTCTTACACCCCTCTCCCTTACAATCCATTCAAATTTCTGTTCTTCTAGGCGCGGATCTGCTTCGGAAGTCTCTCTGCTGGCTTCCTATTCATTTCCATATCAACTGCAAAATTCTCCTCCTTTCTTTTAAGGCTTTCCACTCCTCTACACCTGCATATTTCTCAACTGCGATCTCTCGTTACACCCCTACTCATCTCTTGCGCTCAACCCAACGTTGTCTCATCTTTGCCCCTTGTACATCTACAGTCATCTCCTGTCTTAAATGTTGTTTTCCACTAATCTTTTCCTGCCTACTGTATGGAACAATTTCCCACTTAATATTCATCACTCATTCTCATTCCATTTTTAAAGCCCAACTGAAAATTCCCCTCTTAAAAGAAGCCTCCCATTAAACTGTTTACGCCTTCACTGCAGCAGACTCCAGACTCATGTGACCTCTCTGACTAGCACTTCTAATACATGCACTTTTACACCTACAGTGTATATCAGTCTCCCGATATACCACTTTCTATTTTTATTTATAAAAATGTTTTACCAGGAAGTAATACATTGAGAGTTACCGCTCGTTTTCAAGTATGTCCTGGGCACAGAGTTATAACAATACATGGTTACATTAAAAGAACAGGGTTATACAGTCAATTCACAGGCATTTCATGGACAGATAGAGTTGGAAAATTGGGTACAGGGGATAAAGGGCTGGTGAGTTTCAGATTGAAATAGAGAAGCTTTAACATCACCAAACATCAGCGAACAGCAGCAAAAGGTCCACACCCTTTAGCTGTGCTAAAGGCTGTCCGCCTTTGGGGCAATGCAGATGTACACTGGGGGTGGTTGAGATTCAATGCAGCTGTGAATACAAAGTTCTTTGTCTTTGGCTTAGATTGTAAGCATTTTGGGGCACGCTTGCCGACCACGCATGCACGATCAGCACTTGCAAGCTGCTCGTGTGCGTGTGCGATCAGTACTTGCCGACTGTTAAATGCGCGAACAGCGTCTGCCGGTCACTCATACATGATCAGAGCTTGCCGGTTGCGCAAGCCCACACGCAGTCGACAAGTGCCGATCACGCATGCGCAGTAGACAAGTGCTCATTGCACATGCATACGAGCAGCCGGCAAGTGCCGATCGCACATTCGCGGTCCGCAAGCACTCTTTACGCATGCGTCATCAGCACTCGCCAGGGGGATACAAAACCGGGACAGCACCTGAAAAATTTGGGACAGAGCCCTAAAAACCAGGACTGTCCCGGCTAAAAGGGACATCTGGTCACCCTACTTATGTTCTTACTTACTTTCTGTTCTCATCCGCACTCTTTGTACTTTATTTTCCCTGTATTGTAATTTTGTAAAGTGCTGCATAGACTGTTGGTGCTGTACAGATACAAATTATACATACATACACACAAATACATACATACACACACATACATACATCAGAGTATAATGCAGATAAGTCAGGCACTTTTGATTGATATATAAATATATCATATATTATATCATTATATACTCTGTAGGTTAGAAGCCACCAGTGACACAGTTCTGTATAGTAAATCCCTGATATTGAATGTTCCTTTTACTTCATGCTGCGTGTCATGTTGTGTGTCTGTGTTATGGTATGTAAGTGGAGAGGAAAATATGTGTAAACACATCAGCCTCAAATAGCGCCCCTCGGGAAATGTCACCCGCATCACACACTCTATTTGATGCATTGAAAAGAGATTACACACGTTCCCCCGACATTACTGCTGCGACCATGGACATGCAAAACCCATGTAGTGGTGTGTCAGAGCATGGAACTGCAGGGGTTAATGCATACGCAGGGAAAGAGCCTGGCAGTGCAGGGGTTAATGCAGGAGTGGGGGGAAGAACCTGGAAGTGCAAGGGTTAATGCAGGACTGGGGGCAGAGCCTGGCAGTGCAGGGGTTAATTCGGAAACAGGGAAGAGCATAGCAGTGCAGGGATTAATTCTGGAGACGGGGAAAGAGCTGGTAAGTGCAGGGGTTAATTCAGGAGTGGCTGAAGAACCTGGCAGTGCAGGGGTTAATTCAAGACTAGGGGAAGATACTGGCATTGCAGGGGTTAATGCAGGACTGGGGAAGAGCCTGGAGTGATGGGGTTAATGCAGTAGCGGGGCAATAGCCCGGCAGTGCAAGGGTTAATGCAGGAGCGGGTAAAGAGCCTGGCAGACCAGGAATTAATGCTGGACCGAGGGGGCAGCCTGGCAGTGCATTATGTTAATGCAGGAAGGGGGAAGAGCCTGGCAGTGCAAGGGTTAATGCAGGAGCGGGGAAAGAGTCTGGCAGTGAAGGGGTTAATGCAGGAGCGGGGAAAGAGTCTGGCAGTGTAGGGGTTAATGCAGGACCTGGGGAAGAGCCTGCCAGTGCAAGGGTTAATTCAGGAGCGGGGCAAGAGCCTGGCAGGGCAGGAGTTAATGCAGGACCGGGGGAAGAGCCTGGCAGTGCAGTGGTTAATGCAGGACTGGGGGAAGAGCCTGGTGGGGTAGGGGTTAATGCAGG
Source organism: Ascaphus truei (assembly GCA_036426205.1). Taxonomy (NCBI): domain Eukaryota; kingdom Metazoa; phylum Chordata; class Amphibia; order Anura; family Ascaphidae; genus Ascaphus; species Ascaphus truei. The sequence goes on along the minus strand of CM071571.1, from coordinate 19,996,131 downwards.
AGCGGGAATAGAGCCTGGCAGTGCAGGGGTTAATGCAGGAGCAGGGAAAGAGTCTGGTAGTGCATGGGTTAATGCAGGAGATGGGCTAGAGCCTGGAAGTGCTGGGGTTAATGCAGGAGCGGGGGAAGAGCATGACAGTGCATGGGTTAATGCAGGAGCAAGGAAAGAGCCTGGCTTTGCAGGGGTTAATGCAGGAGTGGGGGAAGAGCCTGGCAGTGCACGGGTTAATAGGGAACAAGGGGCGTGTCGGGCAGTGCAGGGGTTAATGCAGGACCAGGGGGAAGCCAGAATGTGCAGGGTTAATGCAGGACCAGGGGGAAGCCTGGATGTGCAGGGGTTAATGCAGGAGCGGGGGAAGAATCTGGCAGTGCCAGGGTTAATGCAGAACCTGGGGGCGCGTCTGGCAGTGTAGGAGTTAATGCAGGACCAGGGGAAGAGCCCAGCAGTGCGGGGATTAATGTATATGCCAGCATTGCAGGGGTTAATGCATTATGATGTTCCATGCCGGGTTCTGATCTGTGTGTGGTCAGAGGGAGTTTTATTAGAGAGGAAACACATGCAGAGCACTATGTATAACACAGAGGACCCTCTGACCCCACAGAGACACCCTCCCCAAGAGGTGCCCCTACAGCCAGTCCCAAAATAGACTGCAAAACAAAGAGCAACCCCCACCCCTCCCCCTCCCACAGCGTGCACCAGCCAAACAGAGACAGCTGTGAGACCAACATCTGCAGAGCAGAGCTGCCAGCAGCGTGTGTGTGGCCGCAGGTGGCAGTGGGAGGGAGGGCTTGGCACTAGAGTGAGGCAGAGGAATGGGCAAGACAGGAGGCACCGGGCAGATATCGGGTATTGGAGAGAGAGAGAGGCAGCGAATGTGGCACTGAGGGGTGCAGAGTGTAACTCCACTAGTTACAGCCTCACATGGGGTGCCTGGCACGTACTGTACTGAGCACCAAGCAATGCACTCAGTGAACTGCCCATGGGACACTCAGGGGCAGAGGGGCAGAGGGGCATCTCCACGTGTCACTGCATAGATCCGGCATGATCCGTGAATGTTGTCGTCATGTGTGTGCGTGTGCAGAACTTGGAGAAGAATTTAGCAACAGGTGATGGAAAGGTATATTGACAGGTTTTGACTATAGCGAACGTAGAAAGGTGAGCAGAGTACTATAGAAGGAGGAGGAGGGGCAGATTGGGGTTTAAAATAGCTCTAGCAACCAGGCTGAGTATTTATAGCCTGGGGTCCAGCTGAAATGAATTAGCTTTATTCAAAGGGGAGTGAGAAAAACAGAACTGGAATTGCTCCCTGCAGAGATGAGCTGGAGCTCCTTTAAGGGACGGCCAATCTCACCGCAATCAGCCCGAAAAACCCCATTCCAGTCAATGGTGTAATTGGCCGTCTCTGGTTATAGTGCATGACCCCCTAAGTGCACTTAGCAACAAGACCTTGTGCCCCATGTACACGCAGGATGTGTTACATATAACCACACATCTAGAACCAATCTGGGGAATTCCCACTGATTTTGTTTGCAGTTTTCCATGTGATTTTGGATTTTTGTTGAATATTCTCCTATTGAAGCTGCAATCTGTGGAAGAAACAACATGTCTACTATATTAGGGTATAATGGGTACAGTATATATTGTCTTAGTGTTTAGTGCACTATTTGTTTACTGTGTATATTGTATTATTGTATATGGCATATACTTTACATATTGTGTATATTGTGTATAAAGAACAAGACGGATGCCGCAGAATAAGCGAGGGAGGGGAGGGGGGAAGAGGAGTCCTCGGATCTAGGGAACCCCATCTCCCTTGGGAGCACGCCAGCAGTAGGTCGGCTAGGAAGGGGTTAGTTATGGGAGAGGAAGAGGCGTAGTTAGAAGGATTGGGAAATGAAAAGCCGCCCTTTCCTTACTCTTAACCACGATTTAAGGAGATTCCCCACCTGGCGCCTGGGACGGTGCCGCAGGAGGAAGAGGGACAGCACCTCAGAACCTCCTGCAGCAGGAAGCAGTCAGGGGCGGCAACTGGGATGAGTGCGGGGAAGGGGTCGGCAGTAGTGGCAGCAATGTTGTCATTGGGGGAGACATACGGGATATTGGGAACTGGGGCTACAAAGCTGCAAGTGTGGCTGAGCAGAATCGTTGGGAAGGCCGGAGCAAAGGGCTTGGAGTGGCTGAGAAGTCACTGGTGAGCAAGTGCTGGTCAGGGTTCAGAGGGGGTGGCATTGTATAGTTATATAGTAGATGCGGTTGAAAAAAGACATGTCCATTGAGTTCGATCAATATTCAATTTAGATGACAGATACTCATTCTATATTTGTATTTTTCATTTATTGATCTAGGAGAAGGCAAACAATAAACCCCAGTGAAACATTATCCAATGATGTCTCATAAGGGGGAAATACATTTCTTTCTCCCTGAATTGACATCCTTCCCATGTTTACTTATTTGGTATACCGCTGTATACCTTTCCTTTCTAAAAAGATATTCAACTTTTTTTTTTTAAAGATACCTACAGAATTGTATCTGCCATTAGTCTACATGGATAATAAACTCCACATTGTAACTGCCCTTCGTGTAAAGAGCCCTTTCATTTGTTGCTGGTGAAATCTCTTTTCCTCCAATTTAAGGGATGTCGTTTGTACTGCCCTTGGGATGAATATATTTGTATATACCGGTACTGTAGTATTATATCCCCTCTTAGATGCCTTTTTTTGTAATGTAAACAACTGGAATGTAGCTTGCCTTTCCTCATAAGTCAGATTTTCCATCTCCTTTATTAATTTAGTGGCTCTTTTCTGTACTTTTTCTATTTCTATAATGTATTTTCTATGGAGTGGTGCCCAAAAAGTGTACTCTACAGTATATCCAAGGTGTGGTCTTACTAATGATTTATACAGTGACATAATTATGTTTACTTCCCTTCCATCCAAACTGCATTTAATGCAAGATAAGATCTTATTTACCTTTGCAACTACTGCCTGACTATTGCTAAGCCTGCTGTCTTCAAGCACTCCTAAATCCTTCTACATCAAGGAATGACCTAATTTTGCCCCATTTATTTTGCAGGGACAGTAGCCTGTGTTTTCTTGTTTCCCAAATGCATAAACTTACATTTATCAGTATTAAACCTCATCTGCCATTTACCTGCCCAAGTTTCCAGTTTATCCAAGTACTTCTGGAGAGAAATTATATCCTGCTCTGATTTTACTACCTTACACAATTTAGTGTCATGAGCAAAGACGGAGACTTTTATCTCTATGCCAACCACATAGTGGTTAATAAAACCAGTGGACCCAGTACTGAAACAGTGGACCCAGTATGGAAACTTGAGGTACTCCACTTACCCAACTCCACTTTAGCCCAACCTGAAAGGGGTCCATTTATGACAACCCTTCCGTTGACTTTCAACCAGCTTTCAATCCAGGTGCAAATATTTTTACCCAGACTAATTTCCTCTTGTGTGGCACCGTATCAAAAGCCTTTGCAAAATGCAACTGCATTAGCCTGGTCTAAATTCCTACTTACCTACGCAAAGAAATTGATAAGGTTAGTTTGGCACAACCTATCCTTCATAAATCCATGCTGACTGTTACTAATAATGTTTTTTGATTCCTGAATATTATCCAGCATTAAACCTTCAGCCAACGCTTTACAATGCAACCCTGGGGGACGTTTTTCGACACCGGAATGCGTTATCCAACGCTCACCGTCACTGATTAACATGGGACTCACTTTACAACGGCTTCGCTATCCAACGCTACTTCCAGAACGGATTCCGTTGGATAACCGAGGACTGCCTGTACTGGATTTCCCAAAACAAACTGTTTTGAACCCTGCCTGCCCTTCCGCCCGGGCTGTCTGACTTCTCTGTTGCTCTATGCCTACCCTGCCCTTACCAACCTAGGCTAGCAAGCCTAGCATATATAGCAAGTTAACATGTCTAATACCAGTTTTAATGATACTAAGAAGAGGTGGACGTAGTTGTGGTGTTTGGGGTGGTGGATGTGGTCATGATGATGATAAAGTTAAATCAGTGAAAGGTGGTGCTATTACTCACAGTCACAGCAAGTACCCTAATCCCACTGCCAGCTGTTGCAGCCACACATCAATCCCTATAACAACTAAATTGGAATTGGCACGTGGCATTGCAGGCTGACCAGCCACCAATTTAACATCTACTGTAGGTTGTCGCTTGGCACTTTGGCAGTAGGGCTTGGCTTGTTGAATATTATTATCATTTATTTGTGAAGCGCCAACATATTCCGCAGCGCGGTACAATGGAGTACAGAGTTATGTATCTTACATAAATTACATACAAGTGAGGACAAACAAAGATGTAATGAGGGCTCTACTCATGAGATCTTACAATCTAGAGGGAATGAGGGACAATGTTGAAACAAGAAGGTGAAGTGGCTGCTCATTGTTAGATGGAGTGTATCTCAAGTTGGAATATGGCCCAAGAAAGTAGAAAAGAAGAAGAAAGAAAAAATATCGGAGTCTGCTCTGCTATCAATGCAGGATCCACCCCTTGTATGTATGTATGTATGTCTTTATTTATATAGCGTCATTAATGTACATAGCGCTTCACAGTAGTAATACACGTGACAATCATATAAATAACAAATAATACAAATAACAGGTCATGGGAATAAGTGCTTCAGATATAAAAGTAACATTTCGGAAGAGGAGTCCCTGCTCCGAGGAGCTTAAGTTTAATTGGTAGGTAGGGAGAACGTACAGAGACAGCAGGAGGGAATTCTGGTAAGTGCGTCTGCAGGGGGCCAAGCTTTATGTATCATGTGTCTAGTATTATCCACGGTGCTATTCGTATGCTTCTTTTAACAAGTGGGTCTTTAGGTGGGTCTTAAAGGTGGATAGAGAGGGTGCCAGTCGGGTATTGAGGGGAAGGGCATTCCACAGGTATGGGGAAGTCAGTGAGAAAGGTTTAAGGTGGTAGAGGGCTTTAGATACAAAGGGGGTAGAGAGAAGACATCCTTGAGCCGAACGCAAGAGTCGGGATGGTGCATAGAATTGAGTGCGAGATGCGGGATTTGATAGTAAGCCAGGAGAGTGATTTCAGCAGGGGAGACGCAGAGACAGATTTATGAAAGAGTAGAGTGATTCTGGCAGCAACGTTTATGATAGATTGTAGGGGAGACAGGTGAGAAGCAGGAAGGCCGGACAGCAATAGGTTACAGTAATCGAGACAGGAGAGAATGAGGGCCTGAGTCACAGTTTTAGCAGTTGAGCAACAGAGGAAAGGGCGTATCTTTAAAATATTGCAAAGGAAAAAGTGACAGGTTTTAGATACATTTTGAATGTGAGAGGAGAATGTGAGAGAGGAGTCGAGTGTGACCCTTGGCAGCGTGCTTGGGCTACTGGGTGAATGATAGTACTTCCAAAAGTAATGTGGAAGGAGGTAGTATGGCCAGGTTTGGGAGGAAGTATGAGGAGCTCTGTTTTTGCCATCTTAAGTTTATGTCAGCGGAGGGCCATCCAGGATGATATCGGAGCGAGACATTCAGAAACTTTATACAGCAGGTGTAAGGTCGGGGGTAGAAAACTAAATTTGTGTGTCGTCAGCATAGAGGTGATATTTAAACCCAAGAGATGTGATTAGGTCACTAGAGAGAGTGTGTACAGAGAAAAGAGAAGAGGTCCCACGACAGAGCCCTGGGGTACCCCCACAGAATAATCGATAGAGGAGGAGGTGTTAGCAGAAGAGACAATGAAAGTACGATGGGAGAGGGATGGGAGAGGTAGGAGGAGATCCAGGATAGAGCTTTGTTACGAATACCAAGAGTAAGGAGAATGTGAAGGAGAAGAGGATAGTCCACTGTGTCAAATGCTGCAGAGAGGTTGAGTAATATTAGCAGAGTGTAATGACCTCTGTCTTTGGCAGCATGGAGTTATTTTAGTGATGGCTGTTTCAGTCGAGGGAGCAGTGCGGAAGCCAGATTGTAGAGGGTCTAGGAGAGATTGAGTGTTGAGAAAGTGGAGCAAGTGAGAGAATACAAGATGTTCAAGGAGTTTTGAGGCAAAAGGCAGGAGGGAGACAGGTTGATAGTTAGAAAGACAGGTAGGGTCAAGCTTGCTGTTTTTGAGTAATGGTATAACTATTGCATGCTTAAAGGAGGAGGAAAGGTACAGAGTAGAGGGATGAGTAAAACATGTGTGGGATTATAGTAGGAGCAAGAGGTTTTAGGAGATGGGAGGGAATGGGGTCAAGAGTGCAGGTGGTAAAGGGAGAAGAGGAGATCAGCAGTGAGATATCCTCCTCTGAGACAGTGGAAAAAGAGTCAAGGAAGGCAGGAGGAGAGTTAGGAAGCGGTGTAGGATGGAAGGAGGAAACACAGGGGTGTTCCGATGTATGGATTACACCTTTTCCTTAAAATAGTCAGAAAAGTCCTGAGGTGAGATGGAGGAAGGAGAAGCAGCTGTGGGTGGTTTGAGCCAAGAGAGTCAAAGACAGAGAAGAGTTGGTGTGGGTTAGATTTGTGCGTGTTGATTAGTGAAGAAAAGTTTGTTTAGCTTGAGGGAGGGCAGAGTTGAAACATGATAGCATAAATTTGTAGTGAAGGAAGTCTGTGAGAGTGTGAGATTTCCTCTAGAGGCGTTCAGTGGAACTAGTGAAGGAATGCAGCATGCGCGAGTGGGAATTTAGCCAGGGTCTGGGGTTAGAAGGGTGAGGACGGCAGAGAGAAAGCTAGGCATGTAGATCAAGAGAGGAGGATAAGGCAGAGTTGTAGTTCCTGACCAGGTTGTCAGGGTCTGGAACAGAACTGAGAGAGGAGAGGGAGGAGCATAAAGTGGAATCAAAGACTGGTGGGTTAATAGAGTACATGTTTCTGCAGAAACGAGGGGTTGATGGAGATAGAGAAGAGGAGAAGCGAGAAAGTAAATGAGATGAGGTGATGGTCAGAGAGAGGAAAGGGGAAATGGAGAAATCAGAGATAAAAAAGTTTTTAGTGAAAACCAGGTCTAGGTAGTGGCAAACCTTGTGGGTGCTGGCTGCTGTCCACTGTTGAATTCCAACAGAAGAGGTTAGAGAGAGAAAGCGTGCAGCCCAAGAGAGAGAGGGGTCATCAATGTGGCAGTTAAAGTCCTCAAGGAGACGAACAGGAGAGAAAGAAAGAGAGCCAGGATTCAAAGTGAAAGAAAGGCAGAGGGGGAATGAGTAGAGTTAGGTGGGCGATAGATGACAGCCACGTGGACAGGGAGAGGAGAGAAGATCTTCATAGAGCCTCAGCGGAGGGAAAAGCAAGAGAGGGAGGAATAGGAAGGGTATGGTAACGGCAGAGAGAGGAGAATGGGAGCCCCACGCCTCCACCCCTGCCATCAGGACACGGAGTGTAAAAAAAGGAAAAGAAAGGCCACCATAAGAGAGGGCAGCTTCCAGAGCAGTCAGACTGAGTGAGCCATGTCTCAGTTATAGCAAAGAGGAGCAAAGAGTGAGAGAAAAATAAGTCAATCTGATGCCATCAGATTGGAAGAAGCCAATCAGTCCTACATCTATTTTCATAGCTTTTGATTTTTTAATTGTTTTTTTTATACTCCAATTTTTTTAGTTTTTCAAAAATTCAAAGGGGTACAGAAAATAAAATTGAGGGAAGGGGAGGGGTACAGAATGTTGAAGTCTGCGGAACAAGAATAGAACATGTATTTAGACAAACAGATTACAGTTCAAAATTATACATCATAATAAAATTACCTTTGATGAAATAAGACGATCTTTAGGATCCTCCAGTGAGCATCTGGATCTATTGTTGTTTAAGGCCTAGGCTGATAATTCACTAAATATATTAAGTTCAGTTTAGGGCTTTAATCTCAAGATCTCGCTTTTTTTTTTCAATTTCCCTTGATTTATACCTACTAATATGTATATAATCGCATGAATACACACACATCTATCTATCTATCTATCTATCTATCTATCTATCTATCTATATATATATATATATATATATATATATATATATATATATATAAATTGCTTGGTTCAAATGGTTAGTATGATATTGGGGGTGGTCTCCCAATGTCCCTACAGAAGTCTGGCCATGGCTGTCAAATCTGGTTGTATATATCGTAATTATGATTAACCAGGCTAGTGAGGTCACTCATCTGGCATGCAAACCATATTTGTCTTTAATCTGAGAAAGGGATGGCACTGTTTGTTTCATCCACTGGGACGCGATCACACACTTGGCTGCCGTGGCTATCTGTGCTATAAATTGATTCTCACTTCTGCTGAGCATTTCTGAGGGTCTATTTAATAGGAACAGCCAAGTGTCAAGAGCGCATGATTGGGAAGCCATCCTCTGGATCCATCTGTGTATTACAATCCATATCCCTTTAACTTTGGGACTTTCCCACCACACATGGAGGTAGGTTCCATGGTCACCACACAGTTTAGGGCAAAGTGGGGAAGTGCCAGGTGAAATCTTTGACATTCTGATGGGAATATAGTGCCAGGGAAATAAGACCTTGTAGGCATTCTCTCTTATCGTGGTGCAGTTTGAGCTTTTGGCCACCATTTCAAATATGCTCTCTCATTCCTCTGTCTAGCACAGATCCAAGATTCTGTTCCCATTGTTTGATAAATGTAGGGTTGCTATTTGTTTTTCCACTAGCAAATGTATCATAGAGGGACGAGATTAAACCTTTGGAATATCCTGTTTCCAGGCAGAGATTCTAAAAAATGGTTAAGGAGTCTCTTTATTTTAAAGAACCCTCTAAGCTGCATAAAATGAAATGCCTCTCCTATGCACTTTGTTTTGTCTGGTAAGAATGTTTCTATTGGCTTCAGTCTATTCCTACTCCCAAGATCTCTCAGGCGTGTCACTCCAGTTGCCCGCCAGTGTTGGAAACCGGTTCTCGATAGTCCTGGGGTAAAGTAAGGGTTATTGTATAGGAATGTCATTAGGGAATCAGAGTGTGTAGGGCCTTTTCTAAGGGCATGTATTTCCCAAAATTTCATGGAGTGCATTATAGTGGGGAGTATGTCCACCTCTTCTTTTCTTATTGATTGCGGTAACCATAAAATTGTTTGGGTGCTTACGGGACTTATTACGTCAGATCCCAGCTGCACCAAATGTCTACGGTCTGTGTCCGCATGCCAATTGACCAGGTGACTAGTTTGTGCCACTTCATAATAAGAAAGGAGGCACGGCTGTGGGAACCGTCCTGATGTAGTCGGTAAAACTGGTGATTTTTCTTTGAAGGCTAATGAAATTGTTGGTTACTAGGGGTATAGGAAGAGTCTGAAATAGGTATAACAGATGGGGGAGTACTGTACATTCATTTTGATGGACTGAATCCTGTCAACCCAGTATATCTTGCATTTTGACCAGTTGTTTAGGACTCTATTTATTGTTTGGATTATTTCTGGGTAGTTTGCCTCATATAAAGTCTCATAGGATTGTGTAATGCTTACCCCCAGGTATCTGATGTTGGTTGGTTTCCATTTATATTCGACGTTGAGTGCAATAAGTTTGACAGTGTGAGGCGGGAGATTAATATGGAGCACCTCTGATTTATTATTATTTTTCTTGAACCCTGAAAATTAGTTGAATGTACCTAGTTCTTTGGTTAAGGAGGGTAGGGAAATCAAGTTTCTGGATATAGTTAGGAGTATTTCATCTGCAGATAAGGATAGTTTGTATTTAGATTTTGACATGTTGATCCCCCTTATATCTGTATTAGCTCTAATTTTGGCCCCCAATGGCTTCCCTGACAATGCAAACAAGAGGGGGTAGAGTGGACACCCCAGCCTTGTACCTCCCCTGATGTTGATTGTCTGATGCCGTTCCAAAACAAGGCACTGTAGTTGTTGGGGTTGTATATAGAGATAATATTGCTGTGAGAAATAGTCCGCTGATACCGAATGCCTCCAAGCTGGCTCTCATCTACTCTAGGTCCAGTCAATAAGTTGGTAGCCACAGACATCGAACAGGTTAATGTTATTTCTATCATAGCCTATGATAGAAATAGGATCGCAATGCGGAGAATTAACGCATTATTAATGGCTGCGTTAATTACCACATTGCGCTTTTGGTCGAATATCGCACCCGCTAAATTATTACCGCAGTTTGATGTATACCAACTTAAAATTGCAGTAATAACGCATGTCATTTTTATTTTTGCAGGTGCGATATTATCTCCACTAACGAAGTTTGCTGTATCCGGCCCATTGTAACACGTGTGAAGTTTTTGGCATGCTTGGGCAAAGATACTGTACAATCTGTACTCCAAATGCAATAAATAAAGAAATGAGTCCTACTGCACGGAAGCAGCAAGACTTACTGTTTTCAGTGCCGCACAAAACCAAGTGTAAATCCCCGGCTTTTATTTGCAATCCGCGGCTCCCTTGCCGCTCCTGAGTATAATAGGTGAAGATATTCAGTGTGCCATCTAAACATACTGAATTGCAAAGACATAAATCACCCCACAAATAATTCTGCCGGTTGACCGAAGCCGAACCGTGGGCAAGCTGCAGTGAACAAAGCGCTCACGTGGCTGTATCACACACCCCGCTGCGGTCATCTGGCTACATCTTTTATTTTTTTATTTTGGTCTCAAATTTATCTCTGTGAAAACCAGTGTAAATCACTGAACACTGACACATGGTCCAGTAGCACAGAGTGATGATGAGTGACTCTGAAGGAGTAATTCAGTAACAATAAGTAACTAAGATAACAGAGCCGGTTAGAGGCTGACTGTCTGTCTGAAGTAAACGTAATAGTGCCCAGCTTTGCGGCTGCAGAATTAGCACAAAATGGTTGAGACAGAAAAAGGGTGAGAGACAGAAAGGGGTGAGAGAGAAAGGGGTGTGAGGGAGAGAAAGGGATGTGTGAGAGAGAAAGGGTGTGAGAGAGGGCAAGGGTGAGAGAAAGGGGTGTGACAGAGGGAAAGGGTATGAGAGAGAAAGGGTGTAAGATAGAGACGGTGTGAGAGAGAAAGGAGGAAGAGAAGGAGGAAGAGAAAGGGGGAGGAAGAGAGAAAGGTGGGAGAGACAAAGGGGATAAATAGAGAAAAGGGGGGTGTAAGAGAGAAAAGGGGGTGAGAGAGGGAAAAGGGGGTGAGAGAGAGAAAAGGGGATGAGAGAAAGCGGGCAAGAGAGAGGTGGCGAGAGAGAAAGGGAGTGGGAGAGAAAAGGGGGGTGAGAGAAAAGGTGCAGAGAGAGAAGGGTCTGAGAGAAAAGGAGCTGAGAGATACAGTAAAGGAGCCAGGCAGAGTGAGGGAGAGGGGGTCTAACATTGGGCTGGGTGGTGCAGTTGGTGTAACTTGCTCCAGGTGCAGAAATATCTAGTTGTGCCTCTGTCCTTGGGTAATGAATATAAAAGAAACAAGCCTAAACCAATGTGGCTCAATAAACACGTAGGGGAGGAAATGGAAAGGAAGAGACAGGCATTTACAGTAGATTATTAAAGTCAGAAGGGATGGAGGCATCGCATCAGAATGATAAGGAATGTAACAAAAGTTCCATAAGGGCAATCAGATCAGCAAAAGCTTTAAATGAACGAAGGATTGCAATAAAAAGAAAGACCAACACTAAAAAGTTTTCCGAGTACCTTAATAACAGAGAGATTAGAAAAGAGAATATAGGACCCTTTCAGTGTGAGATGGGCAGGCACATTAATGGAGCTAAGGAAAAGGCGGAGGTATTAAATAAATTATTTGTCTCTGTATTTACCAAGGCGGAGTCAATTGCAAAAATATTGGAACCGGAGGAAGCCACATCCTTTATATTAATGAGCAATTGATTTACTGAGGAAGTACATTGGCGGCTTTATAAGATTAAGGTAAATACAGCCTCTGGTCCCCATGGCATGCACCCAGAGCTACCGACAGATTTCCCGGGGTTGGACTAGTATTTCAACCGCCACCCCCCACCCACCCCTCCCCTGGGCGTCCCGCCCGTGGCTTGCGAGCCCCCCCCCCATTTCACACATTCTCGTGAGCCCCCTCCTCTACTCCCCCCCGTTTGCCCATGTATTTCTTTTCTCCCCCGTTACATAATCCCCCCCACAATAATTACATCCCACAATGCCACACAATCCCCCCACAAAATGCATACAGCACTACCCTCCCCCAAATACATACTTACAACACTAACCCCCCTACAGAGAAAAGTCTCCATCTTTGCTGATGACACTAAGGGCCTCATGCAGTAAGCAGCGATAAGACACTTATCGCCAAAAAAGCCTACTGCTATTCAGTAAGCCCCGATAAGTCGGTGATAAGAGAGCTTTCGGCAAATTTGTTTGCCAAAAAAACACCAAACGCGCAGCGTGAAGCCACTTGTCAAACTTGTGCTATTCTATAAGCCCCGGTTAGCTTATCGAGGCTAATCGCCGCTCTGGAATTTATATTTCCTCTCCAAATCGTCTCGCCAGGAAAAGTTGGCAAGAAGGTGGTGAGAAGCTGCCGATATGCGGCTTAGAAAATAAAATGCATTTTTCCTGCATCGGATTGATGCCGGGAGACTCCGGAGCGGATAGCCATTAATATCAGCACCGGAGACCCCCGGCATCAATCCGATGCAATAAAAATGGCTTTACAGGCAACTTCATTACCTTAGCGGCTAACCGCTAAGGCAATGAAGGGGTTAAGGTACAATAGCAGCTTTATTGGGGGCAGAGGGGGTGAGTGAAAGGGGTTCTTGCCCTTTCACTCACCCCCTCTGCTCCCAATAAACATTACAATATGTAATAATCACCAATACATAACCCACCCCCTGTAGCCCCACATAAAACCATTATTTATTTATTTTAACACAGGATTGATAACATAGGCCGGAGGGTGTCCCCGGGTGGTCCCCATGGGTGTCTAGGGATCATCGGGTGTCTGGGGGCCCTCGGGTGGTTCCCATGGGTGTTCGAGGGCCCCACAGGGGTCCCCGGGTGGTCCCCGTGGGTCCTCGGGTGGTTCCCGTGGGCATCCGGGGGTTCTCGGGCGGTCCCCGCAGGTCCCCACTGGCCTACAGTACCAACCGTATTGTAAAATAAATAAAGATGGCATACATTTCAATAAATACACCTCCCCCCCCCCCCCCCCCTCCAAACACATCATAAAGTACAGTAATGGGCAAAATAACTATTATCCAGATATGGATAATTGCTCATTTGTTATGAATAAACAGGCACACGATCTTAATCATCAAGGAGGTTTAATATGCCACAAAGTTGGTATTTGTGGCATATTAAACCTCCTTGATGATTAAGACCGTGTGCTTGTTTCTTCATTACACTGGATCATATTGGGACTTCAGGAGCTCCCCAGAACCAGCGCACCGGCAGCTAAGTGCCCCACCTCTATTACCTATGTGACTGAGTGTGTGTCTCATCCTCTATCTGTAATAGCTCATTTGCCCATTATTAAATCAAACATTAGCCAGCCAGCATAAATAAAGTAAATAAAAACTGTTCTACTTACCCCTGCCACCATGAAGGGCATCCTCGTCAGCATACTGCAGGGCCATGTCCTCCGATGCCAGCAAGAAAACATACAAAAATACAATCTAATGGCCCCTAGCCCCTTAATCACCTTAGTGGTTCATAACCACTACAGTAATTAAGGGGTTAACCCACCATCCTCTACTACCCACCCAGGAGGCCTAACCACCCTCCCCAGGCAAACCCCCTCCACACATTGTTTGGGGGGGTACAGCGGTTGCAGAGGCCGCGTGCACTTCCCCAAGGCATATAAATTAAATGCCGGGGGATCGTGTGACGCCTCTGCAACATCAACTTACCTTGGCTCTGCTGGTGTTAGGACTCGTCTCCATGGCAACGCGGCGTCAAATGACACAGTGGGTCACGTGATGTCACATGACCCCACGGCATCTCTTGACGCCGCATCAATCAAGGTAGGGGGGGGGCGCGAGCATCAGAAGAGGCAAGGTAGGGGGACGCTTCAGCAAAACTTTTCAGTCTTCTGAGCTAGTCTACAGGACGAACCAGTATAAACAGGCACTTAGTAGCAGGAAAATAACGTTTATATAGGCAGCCAGAGAGGATCTGAATTCAGAGTAAGAGGAACCACGAGGAGATCCCAAATCAAGGCCGGAGCAGCAGCATTTCCGGTGGACGTACAAGGGAACTACAGACTAACAGTGAAAGCTATTAGGACATGTCAGGAATGAACTTGACAGTAAGTTAGTAAAATCAGAGCAGGATGTAATTTCTCTTCAGAAGGACTTGGATAAACTGGAAACTTGGACTGGTAAATGGCAGATGAGGTTTAATACAGATAAATGTAAGGTTATGCATTTGGGAAACAGGCTACTTACAAATTAAATGGGGCAAGATTAGGTCAATCTTTGATGGATTAGGAGTGCTTGTAGGCACAGTTAGCAATAGTGCCCAATGTCATGCAGTAGCTGCAAAGGCAAATAAGATCTAATCTTGCATTAAACAGAGTATGGATGGAAGGGAAGAAAGCATATTTATGTCACTGTAAAAAAAATTGTAGTAAGACCACACTTAAAATATGGAGTACAGTTTTGGGCACCACTCCATAAAAAAGACATTATGGAACTAGTAAAAGTATAGAGAAGAGCCACCAAATTAATAAAGGGGATGGAAGGTCTGACATGAAGAGAGGCTAGCGAAATTAGATTTGTTTACTTTAGAAAAGAGGAGTATAAAAGGGGATATGATAACTTTACACAACTATATTTAGGGGCAATACTGTATATGCAGCTTTCAAAATAACTATTCGTCCAAAAGGCCGTACAAATGACACAGGGTCATCCCAAGGTTGGTGGAAAGGGGATTTCATGAGCAACAAAGGAAAGGGCAGTTAATGTGAAAGGTATTACCCATGGAGACTGTGATGGCAGATACAAGAGATATCAAAAAAAGTTTGGGCTTATTAGAAAGGGTATACAGGGAAATACCAAATAAGTAAACATGGGAAGGATGTTGAACCAGGGAGAAATCTGATTGCCCTTATTGGAGTCGGGAAGGAATTTGTTTTTCCCCACCTTATTAGACATCATTGGATAATTTTTCACTGGGGTTTTGTGTTTGCCTTCCTCTGTATTAATATCATGTAAATACAATTATAGGATAAGCATCTGTCATCTAAATCTAACATAGCTTAAATTTGATGGAAATATGTATTGTTTCAACCTCATATTCTAGGTAACTGTGTATAATGTGTTTAGTGTGTAATGTAGCTTTTTGGCTACTGGCAGCCTTAAGTGTATAGTTATGTATATTAAGATTGTCATAAAGTGACATAGTGCCGTAAGGCAGTGTTGTAAAAACACAAATAGGTAACCATAGTTACCATAAGACACAACAAAACGATGGAGCATATCATTACTACATATATGCAAAGTGTATAGTATCAAAACCATTATAATCACAATAGGTGAAAATTAAGCAACAGAACGTATTTAACAAATGCACCTATCATATATATATATATATATACTCAAAATACATCATTGTCGTGACCCGGAGAGCATAAGTTTGTCTACAATGTTTTGCAGTTGGACTTTGAGATATGTTAGGCCATTATATTCTCCCTTAAATCTGGTATTGCAGCCAGGAGTGAAGATGCATTGCACTGATGGGAAATATTCTACTGACTTTGATACCATCTCTCAGCCCTCTACCATACACATATCTATGACACATACCATGAGTGCTATAACAAGGAATAAATGCTGCACACCACAATATAACAAAGACAGTTACCGGTGCTCCCATCAATGAACGATCGGCTGCATCCAATCCACGGCATACAAAAAGGAATGAAGATGGGGCACACGGATTTCCAAAATAAAGAGATTTATTAAAGCATACACAACGTTTCGACCCAATAGGTCTTTGTCAAGTGCAAAAAGTGGCTAGCCACTTTTTGCACTTGACAAAGACCTATTGGGTCGAAACGTTGTGTATGCTTTAATAAGCCACATACCGTGAGTGCACCTTGACTTGGACTAATATAAAATGAGTACAGAGCTGCCGGGGGCCTGGCCAGCGCTGGAAATCGGGCCCGGACAGAAGTCGACTGCAAGGCCCCAGCTTCGGCCCGGCCTTCACTGGAAGCCACACCCTCGCGTGGGCCAGTCAGGGACGGAAGTTGGGCCCGGTCAGAAGTCGGGCTCAACTTACACATCCACCCACGGGCTCAGTGCGGCACAGGAAGCCTCCCCCCCCAAAGTAAGGTAAAATGTGTGTGTGTGTGTGTGTGTGTATTGGGGGAGGTTGAGTGTGAGAGGGGTGGGGGGTAGTGAGATGGGGGAAATACATTGGGTAGGGAGTGGACTAGAGGGGGGCGTTTGAGAAGGGGGTATAAGAGAAAGAGGGGGGGCTGGCAAAGGACACAATACGGGGAGGGAGCGGTGGAAACTGGGCTTCTGGGAAATCTGTTGCGGCCCTGAATGTGTATAGTGTATAATGTGTATAGTATATACTGTGTATAGTTTATGTGTATAATGTTAATTATATATAATGTATATAGTATGTATAATGTATCTTTTTGGGTACTGGATATTTCATTGTGTGTGTAGTGTATAATGTGTATAATGTTTATAATGTGTATAGTGTGTAGCCATGTCTGGGTATGGCTAGTATTCTACCCTGTCCTGACATATCAGTCCTGGTACCAGCAGGCAGTTGGGATCAATCCTGGGGTTTCCCCACCAAAGCAGTACCCTTGAGTGACAGGGGAGGCAGTGGGATAATGTCTGTGTTCTACCCAATCAGTGGTTCAGACATGGTATCCTCCCCCTGCTGTGCTTAAGGGGGTTGCATCCTACATTATAGTCAGTTGGTCTCTACCATTGAGAGAGACAAGGTGTCACACCCAGGCTGCTGTGCACTGACAGGCCCAGGTTCCCTTCCCTTCGGGGGAGTGAGTGATCACCCATACCTCTGGTCCTGCTAGAGGGCTGGGGAAGAGCTAGGACTCCTGCGGGGGCCCTTGACCCATAGTGCAGGTCCAGGGACCATCCGAAGTTTGAAACCAGAGCTGGACTGCATTGGGCAGAGCTGCCTATGACTGTGCTGTACAGAGAATAAACCCATTCCAGTTTTATATACCTCCTGCCTGGTGTGTAATCTTTCTGGGGGGAGAGGAAACCGTTCTACTGTGGGAGATTACCTTCACAGATATGAAGCCTACAGTAGATGGAGGCGCTGAGTACCATGGAGTAAATGTTGGGTATGTACCCCAGAAGCCTGTTCTGCTGTCCCCACTGAACAGGAGGGAAATGCTGCACTCCTACAAAGAAACAAAATCAAATAAATACCGGTGCACCTGGTTCAGGAATCTCTGGGTGGTATTCCAATGTCTGACAGGAAGGAAAAAACCTGGGCACTGCGGATTCCTGCTTAGAAAAATGTATTGTAAGCCAATAATGCCTCAAGGGCCTTTCTCAAATGCAAAGTGGCATAATAGACAAACAACACTCAAAAGATTCTTAAATAGACCCCACCACATGTGTCCATGATTGCCCCATGTCATAAATTGATGAAAACACAAGAAGACAGGAAGGAGGAGTGATGACGAACAAAGGGGAGGTTCCCGTCGTCATGGACACACTGTGGAGTATGTGAGGGATCATTAGCTCCGCCCTACGTCTGGAGGGACTGAAGGGAGCATGAACATCAGTGGAAGGGCAAAACGGAGCTCCCAGGAGGCGGAGTCACGTCGGAGAAGGGACGTGATGACGTTAGACGCACCGCAGGACCAGGAGATCGGATGACGCGCCGTGATGACGTCACGGATATCGCGAGATTTGCTGAAGGGGATCTTCTAAACGAATGAGGAGAAAGAACTGCCCCCAGCATCACTGGAAGTGACGGACTATCTAAGATGGAGGACAATCACTAACAATCATGGACACATGTGGTAGGGTCTATTTAAGAATCTTTTGAGTGTTGTTTGTCTATTATGCCCCTTTGCATTTGAGAAAGGCCCTTGAGGCCGAAACGTCATACATTATTGGCTTACAATAAATTTTTCTAAGCAGATATCCGCAGTGCCCAGGTTTGTTCCTTCCTGCTGTCCCCACTACCATCGGCGGACACCTCAGTCTCTTGTGAACCTACAGGTAATGTATAATGTGTATGTAACCCTTTTAGGGTACCCCCCCCCCCTAAGTGATATGTGGGGTACTCTCCTTTCTGGTTACTCTCATAGGGTTGTGCTGTAACCTGCTGGTAACAGGAGGGCTGAGGGCTCCACGGTGGTGTGGGGAGAGCCAGGACAAGGAACAGGAGGGACAGATTACATTGATGTCTTCCTTTGGTGCAGGGCTTCCAGCCAGCGAGGGTCCCCTTTGGATCTTCAGGGATAGACCCCAACTGACACTCATTCATCCAGAGACAGGAACACACACACACACACACACAGCAATGTTTTTTCTGTATTTATTTAGCAGTCAGCTCCAGGACAGAGAATAGACAGTTCACATGGTTCTTATCATCATCATCTGCTTCTTTCTCTACCTCCTCTAAATCAGAGCCCTGATTTAGGCAGCATGATTCCCTTCCCTCCCAGCCCTGGCTGGGAGGGAGAGACAGTTCTTCATCTAACTGACTTCTCTCAAACTCTCTCTTAACTGACTAACTACTCACTGAACTAACTGATAATTTTGGAGGATGTCCCAATTTGAATATCTTTGGGGAGTGTCTCTAACTCTGACTCATAGCAAGCCAGAGCCGGATACAGATTGGCCCACACACATCAGGGGGCGTTCCAACCAATATCCACCCCTTAGATTGACATCCTCAGAGTTGCTAGGCCTGCCCTTGAATACTGATACATTATTCAAGGCTGGAATACACACACACAGGCCTAATAAAGGAATTAACCTTTCCACTGCCTGCACTAACAGGACTGACAGAAGAAAGGCCCAGGAAAAGAAGTAACTGCCGGGAGGCTATGTTACATGTATTTGTGTATAATGTGTATTTATCAAAGAAGAAAGGTCCTGGATAGGGTTGCCAGGTGTCCGGTTTTCACCCGGACAGGCCGGTAATTCCGATGTCTGTCCGAGGAAATATGTCCGGTATTACCATTATAACTTGCGAGGGTAGCGGAAGGCAGGCAGTGGAGTGCGCGAGGGCAGAAGCACGAGTGCAGCTGGAAGGCAGCCTGTGCTAAGACTCAAGCGGATGGTGGCTGGGCACAGTCAGGACTGTGTCCTGACTGGAAGAGAGAACAGCCAATCGGAGGACAGCGGGGGCGGAGCCCACACCCAGTGCCCCAGAGACAGGTCCAGTGATGTCTGCGTCCTGCTAGGAAATAAGGTAAGGACACAATATATGGATGATGTTGGGGGGCCAGGATGAGATGATGACGGGGGGGGGGGAATAAGAGGGGGGGGGGGTGTGATGGTGATGGGAGGCAGCCTGGGGGAGATATGATGATGATGATGGGGGGCCAGGATGAGATGATGAATAGGGGCCAGGATGAGATGATGATGAGGGGGGATAAGATGGTGATGGGGGCCAGCCTGGAGAGATGAGATCATGATGATGGGGGCCAAGATGAGATGATGATGGGGAGGTGGGAGTATATTTTATATGTATTGGGGAGGTGGGGGTATTTTTTAAATGTATGGGGGAGATGGGGATATTTTTTAAATGTATTGGGGAGGTGGGGGTATTTTTTAAATGTATTCGGGGGCATGGGGGTATATTTATATGTATTTGGGAGCGTGGGGGTATTTTTATATGTATTCGGGGCCTGAGGGTATTTTTTTATATGTATTCGGGGGGGCGTGGGGGTATTTTTTATATGTATTCGGGGGCGTGGGGGTATTTTTTATATGTATTTGTGGGGCATGGGGGTATATTTATATGTATTTGGGGGCGTGGGGGTATTTTTATATGTATTCGGGGCCTGAGGGTATTTTTTTATATGTATTCGGGGGGGCGTGGGGATATTTTTTATATGTATTCGTGGGGCGTGGGGGTATTTTTTATATGTATTCGGGGGCATGGGGGTCCAGTATTGTGTCCACTATTTTTGGACAAGCCACCTGGCACACCTAATCCTGGATACAATGGGGTTTTTTTTTGCTTTGATAAACGCAGTGCATTTCTTTTTTGGTTCCAGTTTAGCAGCCGGGAGTTTTTATTTATTACCTTTTCATTTTTGGGGCCTATATACTAAGATCATATTTGAACTTTTTTTTTTTAGTTTGAGTAGTTTATGCATTCATAAAAAGTGTGTCGTGGATTTGGGCGGCGGCGGCGGCGGCGGCGGCGAGCTCATCTATCTGCACCATTATTAAAGAAAATAGGTATAAACTTATGATGAGATGGTATTTACCACCAGATAGGTTAGCACAAATCTATAAAGGAGCGAGCGCTCTGTGCTGGAGAAATGTTGAAGTGACCTCGTTGCCATGGAGACGGACGTGCGACGTCACTCTGCACGACACCGCGGCGTCATTTGACACCGCGTTGCCATGGCGACGCGTCACAGCAACTCTTCTGAATCCCAGTGCGTTGCAGAGGCCTCACGCGATCCCCCGGCATGTAATTGAAATGCCTTGGGGGAGAGCGCGGGGCCTCTGCAACCGCCCACACACCCCCAGAAAATCAAGCACCCCCCCGTTGCGCACCGCTGCACTTGGGTGTTCGATGTAATTGTACCAATGGACCCCGGTAGTATTGGTTTTGGGGAAACCGGTGCCCAATGTGCCGTTTGCTAGAAATAAATCAATTGCCCACCTCCTGACTGCAGCTAGATGTACAATAGCACTGCAATGGAAGCAAACTAATATACATCATTTCAGGGTTTTCAAGAAAAGGTGCAACGTGTTTTAGAAATGGAAAAATTGGCGGCATTTATGAATAATACTACGGAGAGATTCGGAAAAAATCTGGAATCCCTGGTTAAATGCTTTCCCAGAAGATATAGCATCATTACGAGATTTACATGTGTAAACTATCTGAGAGATACTAAAAATTATAATTAAACATTTGTGTGAGCTACGGTTAAAGTGTTTGAAAGTTATAAACTAAAATACACCAAAAACAAAAGAATCAGGAGACGTAGTGTAGTGTCAACGATTATTCTAACACAAACCTGGGGCAATCTCCAAAAAGACCCATGTACATGCTGGGTACATGCTGGGTACATGCTGCAACATTTCACACATTTCTGCAGACAGAGTGCCAGGAACCACTGCTGTGCTAATCCGATGGGCCATTAGCCTCTGCAGAAATGTCACTGAAATGTACCCAGCATGTAAACTGGCTGGTTTAAGGCAAGTTTTAGAATACTTGTTGGCTTGTCTGTATTATGGTTAATACCACAGGTACCCCTTGCCCATCCTCCTCCCCTTCCCCACTCCCACCATATATTCCTGTTTTAAAAAATATATATATTGTAAGTGTTGTTAATATTATCTGTTAAGTATATTATCGTTGTTGTTGTTTTTTGTTGTTTTGATTATGTTGGGTGTGGTTTTGTAACTTGCCCCCCCCCCCTCCCTCCCCCTTCTTTTTTCTGTACCCACGCCCTATTTCTATGTTATTCAAAAACAAATAAAAACTGTCTGGAAAAAAACCCCCAAAAATGTGTGTCGTGTGTATGTAGGCTTCATACGTAAATATGACACATAATCATTGAAATTCATTTTGACACATTACGTTGATTACCTGATGGATACAATTTAAATTAACAGGATTATTGGTCTTATTTAAAACTAGTATTAATAAATAAATATATATTTATATGTTGTTTTAGTACAATATAATTTATAATAGCCGTAATGTAAAAATAAAACACTTTGTTCACCTATAACATTAAACATCCATATGTAACATGTAACAACTTAATTCTGCGCTAACAGTATAAACAGACTTTTTAGAGTTTGCACCCTCCTCTCCTTGGCCCCACCCCCAGGCACCTAACACCTCTTCTTGATTGGCCGCATTACCCAGCAGCAGCCAATCAGGATGAAGGAAGCTGCCCAGCCCCCCTGGCAACAGCCTTGGAAATCCTGCGACCCCCTACCCCCGAGCAGGTAACGTGCCCAGTATTACCTCTTATTGTTTTTTTGCTGGACAGAGTGTTCAAATGCAGGACAGTCCGGTTCAATACTGGACACCTGGCAACCCTATCTGTACGCCCAGATCCAACCGTTTCGGAGAAAAAATGAAAGACATGAGAAAAAACGCGGATGGCGCAGAATGAGAAATGTTAGGTTAGCATAGGACGTGTCAGCGCAATTTAAAATGCGTTTTCCCTGCGCCAATTTTTCACCCCAAAAATATTTGCGACACAGTTCGTAGGTCTCTTTAAGTCCCAGAAACCAGTACATTCCAGTGTTAATAGCATCAAGTGCTGGTTAATTGCATCATAAAAGTAAAAACGCGTGGAGAAAAGCGCCCAAATATTTTCCAAACCAGTTCTCGATTTGTGACTGAGTTGTAATTTACGACTTTGTGCTCACTCAGACTTTCCGAACATAAGTCAGCGCTGTCACAATTCCAAAAAAAGGTCAGGAACATTTTTCTCTGGAGGAATTGTGCTCGCAGTGTGTACCGGGGCTGAGGCAGAGGGAGTCGGTGTCGCTGCCTGCAAGTTGGGACACAACGTTAATGAACGAGAAGGAGAAAAACAACTTGGATTCTCCATAACCTTCGCACGCCTGCAAAGTGGCATCTGGCAGAAATCTTTCCTGGGGGTGAAACATGTGGCTGCGGCCGGGGAGATGTATGTGACATAATACAGGAATCCAGGCTTCACTGCACGTAGGGGAGAAGGGGGCAGTGAGTTAGTGACACGGCCGAGGCTCTAAGTGAGAAGCAAAGACATGAGGCACAGCACAAAGTGTAAACACTGCTCACTACATAGAATTGCAACCTATTGGGTCGTCAATAAACCCTCAGAGAGGCGCCGAGCCCTCACATGTCATATCTAAACTTATTCCAGAAACCTAGTGAAATAATACCGCGGATCCTGGAATTTGCAGATTCCTGGTGAATTGTACCCATTTCTGCCAACGTGACATGGTTTTTCAGTGATGAACGACATTGCCTTTCAGCGTGTCTCACATGTAACAATTCCCTTGCTCGCTCTCCACGTCTGATGCATGTTTATTACTCATGTCATGTTTATACAAGTTCAGAACTAGCAGCTTTTATTGACACATAAAAGGAAGGCAAATGACTACAAAAGATGACGAACTTGATACATTACAATGTCTTTGTCCTCATTATCTCTCGTCTCTTCTCGAGAGCTGTCTGCTCAAGGCTATCTAGCCACACAGGGGTTAACTGCACAATGGGAGTGTGGTTTGTATAAATGAATTAAACATTGTACTTTTAAAGGAGCATTTAAAGCAGCAGTTCAAGCAGTATCCTACCTGTGTTTTTTTTTTTAATTAATCTGCTCTGTACTATGAGAAAATACTTTAAAAGCATTTAAAAAATAAATAAAAAAAAGAATGTTTTACAGACATTTTTAATGTTTCTAATGTTAGGAAGCATTGCCAAAGTGACAGCCCCCTCCATTTCTGATAGGCTCTGGCTCTTGAGCCCCGCCCTCTCTCTAGCAGTGCACCAATTGTATTTAGTAACTGCCCAGTCAATCATATTCTAGGAACTACATTGCCCAGAATGCTGTGCAAGCACTAAATTAAATAACCCTGAGCAAGCGCTCTATTACAGGAGAACGGATCGATCTGCCGCTTAGCTAATCACTTGTCAGATTGTACTGATGCACATATTGAATTGGAAAAAAAAATATATATATATTTTATTTTAAACGGCAGCTTGAACTGCAGCTTTAATGCACTTTTTGTATATTTTTTTAACACAGGATTAAGCAGTGGGTCTCCGGAGCGGAATCCCATTCATTTCAGCTCTGGAGATCCCCTGCTTCCCGAGATGCAAACCTCCAAAAGGGGGGTGCCGGTATCTTTTCAAAGTTTAAAGCTCTCACGTCACATGGGCCAATAGCAAGCCGTGACATCATCAGGTTCGGCTTCCTATTGGCTCACAGGGAGCGGGAACTTTGAAACGCGACCATTATGTGAACCCTGCTAGCCAAGTGGCTACCAACAACCCCTATGGAGGCAAGTATAGCAGGAAGCAGGGGGTCCCCCGAGCTGAAATAAATGGGGTTCAGCTCCGGAGACCCCCTGCTTCAATCCTATGTGAAAAATATTTTTTAAAACCACAGAAGAAAATCACATGCTTGGATTGCCTCTTTAAAGTATACTACGAACCATAAAAAACAACTCAAACTATGAAACACACAAAGCAAATGGTAAAAAGTAGAGATGTACCGAGTAGTGATTTATTCGGTACCCGGCGGATTTTCAGCTACCCGGAAATTACCCGGGCAGCCAGCTGTCCAATAGGAACGCTTCTACTCCTGCTCCGGTCACACGGTTCCCCAGCTCACACTGCTATGGAGTCCTGCAGCTCCCTCGCGGGCTGAACACACACTGCTGATGCTGCCACCGCCCCAGGACCTCTGCTGACCTGCCTAGATGTTGCCACCGTCTTCCTCCACCCCCGGGCACCCGGCCGGGTAGATCATTTGATTTTGGCCAGGAACCCGTTACCCATTTTTTTTTTAAAGTAGGACCCGGTCCAACACTAGTAGAAAGTGTTTAAGTGCAAACCTCACATATATTGGTAAATGGCACTGGGGCATATGCTTATCATTTCCCATGCATTGGTAATGATTTTCAGCTCCAGATTAAGAGGAGGATTTTAGCATGAGAATCTTGGTGCTACTTAAAAAGGGACACATTAGTGAAAGGCCTTTAATTGTATACGTTGGGATTATCTCTTCTCTTTGTTTAGTGAATCCAGTCTCTGAACAATCTGTACATGATCTGAGGATGTGGATCCATACGGCGACGCTAACGAGGAGAAGATTTCTATAGATGCATCTTCTTTTGATCTTCTCCGTCTGTTGTCAACTCCTCCTGTTGGTAGAAAAATAAGAATATCCACATTCCAGTGAATTACAACCATCATGTAACACAAGGTGCCTTGTGAATAAATGTCATCAAAAGCCCATTGACTAAAGGTTCAATCACTGGTTCTCACACACTAAAGGAGTCCCACCAAACTCTTAATTACTTTCCAAGTTTGCACATGTTTTCGGAAGTTTTGATGTCTTCTCCTGGCTGGGAAGGAAGCCGGTGAGAAGCTTGTGCTGATCAGATAATATCTGGCTGTAAAAAGGATACAACGTGCTGTCTTAACCACATTTACTATAAATTGTGAAGAGGGAGGGAGGTCCATATTTGCATAAAACACATGTAACCCTCCCTGCTCGGCCACGAGGGAGTTTACATCAAATGTCTCATAACTTGGCTTGCTCAGTGTTGATTACCTTTTTAACAGTGAGTCTCCACATCTGGGATCCATTCAATATTAGTTTTCGGGTATCAGGAAAAGTTTGCGATTGACTATTTGGTCCCATCAATCTGAGAAACTAGCAATTCACCGTCTTTAGCAGCATGTACAGTTTCTGCGGTGGAAAACACACAGCCTCAGTGACATTTTTTAAAATATGTATATTCTTCAAGCAGAGAGTTCAAAAAACAATAAACTCGCAAAACAGACTCCGCTCGAAAACGAGCAAAAAACACAAAAACAATATTCCTTTTTTATTTCGCATGTTCAGCCCCATGTTGGGCGCCAAATGTAACCCTCCCTGCCTGGCTCCTGGGGAGTTTACATCACATGTCTCTTAACTTGGCTTGCTCAGTGTTGATTACCTTGTCAGGGTGCTGGATTTGTGCAGGCTGGGCGTTGGTAATGCAATAATGGAACTTTACTCATACAAACAGCATCTTAATTAATCACCATCGATAAAGTCTCATTTACACGGTACAGATCACTTCGGGTATTGTATCATTACTGTTCTCTGTATGTGTTGTATGTGTTGTATGTAACCTCTTCCCTAGCTGTCCCCTATTTCAGCCCGCTAGGAAGGTGCTGAGGTTTGACTAACTCCTGTTACCTAAAGAATCCCTCTGCTTTGTCGTGTCAATAATGCTCCATCTCCTTTGGGCCCCTCCTGGGCCTTGCCCTACTCTCTCTTTCTGTGGTCAGTGCCCTGTCGCGGGTACTGAATGCCATCACGTGTCCTTCTGGGGGAGATTCAGCTATGGGCCCTCCTGTGGGGGTGGTCCAACTATACCTCGGGGCTGCAGCTTGGGGAGCCCCCTCTGGGTATAGGCTGCCTCTCTGTGGACCTTTAGAGTAGTGTGGAGCCATTCCTGGGGACGCAATCTAAACAGAGCACTGTCCCCCAAATAAAAAACATTAAAACGAATGCTTACCCTATGCTACTGCACCGACACACTTTATTCGAGCAAATACCCGGTATGTACCTGGCAGATACCTGGAATGCGCTGCTCCTCACCTCTGACAAGCCCCGTTGCATTTGCCTTCCCAGCCTGGGTTCATGCCTGGCTGACGGGCGGCTGATCTGTTAAATGATAATGATTAGGATTTAATAGGCTGCAATGCTTCGCGTGTCTACCAGATGGCATAAATTCATGAATTGTAATGCAGTATATATATATGTACTGTGCAGTATTGCAACCAGCGGGAATAAAATGCTTCAATCCCTGCCGGAAAATACCTCAATGCACTCGGGCAGAAAACAGTCACAAACCTCAATACACCCGGGTATACCCGAATTCGTGGAACTAGCCGAGCTCGAATAAAGTGTGTCGCCAGTGTAGATATATCTATATTATGAACCTATATACACGAGTCACAGTGAGATCCCTCTTCTTCAACTCCTCCTGGTACCTGACCTTCTAGAAGCTTCTCCTTCCTATATATATCCTGGAATGACATCAATAGGCAGAAGAGGGCGTGACTATGCCTAGTCACCCCGCACCATTTGATGGGGAAGGGAGTTTACTCTGTGTGGACCAACATTGTTAACCCCTTAAGACCCTAGTAATCCCAAAGGGGGGTTATACTCACACAGTTTTATTTATTTGCGTGTGATTTATAAGCTTCTGGTGTGGAGGCTGAAATCTGGTCTAAAATTGATGGAAAATTGACGTTTTGTTATTTGCACTGGGTTCACCCAAAAGTCCCTGTCTCTCTCTCCTCAAAGCACTAATTATGTTGTTGCAATTTGTACGAAAAAAAAATCAATGTTGCTTTGAGTAAACACAAATATTATACATTTTTTTGTGTACTACTTTTAAGATGGCTTCCAGTGTTACACCTATTTTCCCTAATACAAATATAAATTGTGAGCGTACAGTACTGCAGCCAGGGATTCTGGATAAAGTAAGCCCTTGAGCTATAGGGGGAGGGGCAGCATGACATAAGGCCGAGTATCCCCTCCCCAAGGAGCCGTGAGGTCAGGCCAGGGGGGGGGGGTTAAGAAAGGGGTACTTAAGGTAGGGTGAGGGATCCTATGTTTCTCTCTTCTAGGATCTACTGGAGCGAAGTCACCTGGGTATCCTGGTCCCTGGTATCCTGAGAGATGTCAGTGCAGTGCAGAGGACGATTGACACGGTCGAATGGCCCAACAAGGATGATGGTGGTTGAGGTCGGCGACGGAGATTCATGGATACGGGAGCTGCAGGAGGGGGCGAGGCGATCCCGAATGGCTGCTGGCTCACGTGGTGGCTCGGCGGTGAGGCAGGGATTTCGGCAAGAGTGGGTCACCCCGGGGCATAGCAGCAGAGGTGGATGACGGGAGGTAGAACATTTTTATTTTTTGTGTATTTTCAAGCTGGCAGGGATTGGGCGGTGTTTTTGGCCCACGTATTTTGGCGGATTGGCTGGGGAGGGGCGACTGGTTTTTGCTTGGAGGTGAGTTATGCGGATTCCGTGATCCGCGGATTGTCATTTGATGATCCTCTGGCGGATGACAGATTCTGCCGGCTTGGCTTTTTTAGCGGTGTCCATAGATTGGGGTCAGGAACGCGAGCGCGGATTGAACTCGAGGGCGAATTCTGTTAAAATTTTGTTCAAGGTCTGTGCAGATTGAATATGTGGGCGGATTTTTTGCAACAGGAATGAATTTTGGGCAAAGTTTGTGCAGATTGAGCGAGAGGGCAAATTTTGGTTCAAGGTCTGTGCGGATTGAACAAGTGGTTGTATTTTGTTTTAAATTAGTGCGGATTGTACAGTGAGGGCGCACTGGGGGGTTAAAATTGAGTGTGAGGACAAATTTTGTTTTAAATTTGCGCGGATTGGTCATATGGGTGGATTTTGTTAAACATCTGCACGGATTGGATGCGAAGGCAGATTTTCTATTCAAATCTGTGCGGATAGAGACTTGGACAAATCCGTTGACAATGTGAGGGGGGTCATGGAGTAGATATGGGCAGCTTTAGAGCGCTCACAAAGGGGGGGCAGGTAGGGATGGAGGTGGGTAGCAGGGGATCAGGAGAGGAAGGGAGTAGCAGGGGGGTGGAAAGGGCAGATAGTGCAGGGGAGTAGGTGGTCCCCTCTCCGCCTGGGTGTAGGGGGTCAGTAGGGGGTGTGGAGAACATACCAAGTTCAGGATGGACTTCATGAGGCGTGGGGGGATGGGGTGGGGGGTGCTGTAAGATCAGCAGTAAGAAGCAGGGGGATTGTGTGAGGGTAGAGGGGCCCGGGGCAGTGGGAAAGGCAGAGGGCAAGATGTTTAGAACCTTAAGAGAGTTCTTCCTACAATGAGGGTGTAGGGGCAGGGTGTGGAGAGTGTTGGGGTGGGTCAGAGGAAGAGATGTGGGGGGTAGCTGGAGGTAGTATAGGGCGCGGTTTGGGGCAGGGGTTTCTAATGTGGGGGTGGCACCTCCAATTGGGGGGAGGGACCCTCGCCGGTGGTGGTGGGACCCCTGGTGGTAGTAGGGGCAGCAAATGGGGGGACTAACAGGGGAGCGGGGGAACAGGGTTATCAGTAGGAGGGATTGAGGGGTTAGCAGGGGTGGCTGTAGTGGTAGCACCAACAGGAGAGCCCAAGAAGGGGGTGGCGGCAGCAACGGGGGACAAGGAGGAAGGAGTGCAGAATGTTAGTTTTAGGGACGCTTAACAAGCCCGTTGAGGATGCACTGTGAAGGAGCGGGTATGGAAGGATGATTACCTCAATTTGCTGACATTATTGCCAGACTATATGGATAAACAAAAAGAGATACCGGCGCCTACTGAGTCCAAAATAGATGGAAGTCCAGTTGAAATAGTCCCAATCCCAAGATGATCTACAGTCACTAAATCCTTAGGTGCTCCGTTAGGACTTCTTGCAGGGGAAGTGGAACATGGAATGAAAGAAGAGAGAAATTTAGTGCAACACAGCTATACAGATTACACAGACATATAAATGCAAACTGGCTGCCACATGGGGACAAGACAAACAGACACAACTAGACAAACAACATTAAAGCAAAGCTATTGATAAAAGTTAATTTATTAACTAAAAATTATATGGAAGGACAAGATGCTGATGTGCCGCTTCGGTGGGTTAAAATCTAGATAACACTCACAGACTATATGGAGCCACGATTTGGGGGGCCTATAGACTTATGGGGGTTCGTGGTGGTGGAAGTACGATAGGTACATCAGGCAGAAAAGGGTGTTTAAGAAACAGTTACGATGGGACGTGAATGATATGGACCTGTGGATGTCTCAGATGATGCCACATAAGACAAACCCCTTTCAGGCCGGGGCCATCAGCTCGCAACATGCAGGACAGTTGCTTCAGAAGTGGTTTCTGGATCCCTTTTAGTGAGGTGGAGGTTCCCCTCTATACAGTGAAGATGGAGAACAGTCTCCAGGCCAGGAAGCTGGTGGAGCTGAGGGCTTTGGTGAGGGAATGTATGGCTCTTAAGAAGCCCATACTGAGGTGGTTCCAGTCCCTGCTGGGCCATCTCAACTAGGATCCTACCAATGGGACGGGTCTTTGGCAGGCAGCTGACGTTTGTGATGGCAGGGGTAAAATCGCAGCACCACTTTATCAGGGTATCAAAGCAAGTCAAGGGGGACATGCAAGTGTGGGACACCTTCCTACTGTAGGGCATTGCAAGGAGTAATGGACAGTGGGAATATAGAGCTCTTTACGGATCCAGCTGGATCTGTGGGTTTTGGGGTATTTTTTCAGGGTCGATAGTGCGTAGAGCAATTGCTGGAGGAGTGGGTGCAGCAGAAATTTATGGGGAAGTTAACATTCTTAGAGCTCTTTCCGCTAGTGGTGGCAGTAGAGCTGTGGAGAGCAGAACTGGCCAATAGGGAGGCCATCTTCCGGACGAACTACATGGGAGTGGTGGGAGGCTATCCTAAAATGCCTGAATCATAATATATGGTTAAAGGCAAGGCACATCCAGGGATTGGAGAACAAGATATCAGATGCCCTTTCTCAATTTCAGTTTGTGGCATTCCGGGAGTTGGTTCCGGGAGCGGCTACGATGGGGGAGCCCTGCCCGCGGAGGTTATGACAGGAAGCAGTAGAGTGATGGTGCTGGTGAGGGCTTCGGTAGCCCAGGGCATGTGGTCAGCTTACACCAGGGCTTGGGAGGAATGATGGGCCTGGTTAAGAAAAGAAGATTTAGGGCACAGGTATAGAGGCAGCCAGGGATAAACTGTTGAGGTTTTTGGCAAAAAACGGGAATTGGCAGGTTCAGCCTCAATGGTAGCAATATTTTTAGAGTCTCCTTCTTAAAATTGACGGGAGAAGTTAAAAAAATAATCCAGGAGGTAATGTTGATGGAGAAGCTATCAGCCTTCCTGAAAAGGACAACGGTATCCTTCTATAAAGTATGGGAACCATGGCTGACCCAAACAACGGATTAAGACTGGCCTAACCCCAATAAGCAATAGGTGTGACAAGGGAGGAATCCCTCATGGGACCCTCCTTCCTTCACCCCCCACCCCCCCCCCCCCCCCCCTCCTCTTTCTTCCCCTCTCTTTCTCTGTTTCCACCCTCACGCTAGCCCTGTCGACCCAGGACGAAGGGTCAGAGGCAAGTTGAGACTATCTCTGTTACCAATAAAAATGAGAAAAACCCTGTATTAGGCCAAGATATGTTTGTTTGTAAAAGTGTTTATTACATTACCCAGGGGAACAGCCACTTTAAGTGCACTATTTATACATTTGAGGGGTCCCTAGCAGGTTACTTAACCTACTGGGTCAACCCTCTATGTTGCCAGGCTGCTCCCATACTAGTCAGTAGACTCATTTGCTGTTCATCATATGTGTTAACCCCTTATGGTTTGTTATCATGTTGCTGATTTAAATGGACTTCATATACCTGGAGTGAATCTCTGCAGCACAAGGAAATTTGAAGGGGCTCTACCCTTTCATGAGTGTTTTTATTACATAACTGCCTAATAAAAAAATTTGAAACAAAATTGACGTGAGAAAGGGATTATACAAAGGATTTTGTGATATGGGTGGTGGAATGTTGGAAAAGGGTGACCAGATCCAAGAATGATAGGGCCCCAATTTCATCAGCAATGTTGGAAAGAATAGTAGGGACAACATGCGAAGCATGTTTTTCTAAGTACGAAGCGCAGCTGTTTAGCGTAGCATTTTGCTTGGCCTTCTTTGGTGCCACGCGCATTAGCGAGATAGTCAGCACCTCGAAGAAAGGTGGGGGGTTGGAAAGAGAGGATGTAGAGTGGGATGCCAGGTCAGTGCGGTTTAGGATTAGGAGGTCAAAAGCGGAGCAGGCAGGGACAGAGAAATGGGTTCACCTGGGGGGTTGGCGGGCAGTATGATCTGTCCGGTAAGGCACGTAGGGGAGTATTGGCAGTGCAGGTCCCAGGGTGGTGACACTTCCTTTTTGATACATGAGGACGGGACTGCGGTGTTCCGTTTTCAGTTTGTAAGGGTTCTAAAGAAATGTGCAAAGCTAGCGGGTTTTGGGGACTTGATAATTAAGTCCCACTCTTTCAGAAATTTGGCGGCATCCGAAGCCACAAGGTTGAGCCTAGGGGAGGCAGCTATTAAAGAGTTGGGAAGGTGGTCGTCGGGGAATTTTAGGGGTTATGTTAGGCCCTGTAGAAACTGTTAAAAAAAGAGTTCGGTCGTTGATTTTATTTGTGTTTTTGTTCAGGTCAAGCACCGCTGCAAGTCTGGCTGTGCGGGGATTCATATGTTCACTGGGCAGGGAAGCGAGCTGAGAGTAGGCCAGGAGGAAGGCAGCTGGGGATTAGGGCAGACTTGGCCAGGATGTTGTGGGTTGGCAATAGGGGCATGCGTTGGGATCAACTGCTTCCCGAGTTACTGCGTAGGGAGAGGGGGAGGGACCCTCCTGATATCATTTTGCTGCATGTCGGGGGGAATGATTTGGCATCGGTCCAATCATTACACTTAATGAGGAACATGCAGCGGGACTTCGTGCAGTTAGTTGTGAGATCCAGGCTTATGTTGCTAGTGTGGTCGGAGGTATCTCAGAGGTTGCGCTGGCGTGGGGCTAGGAAGGACGCAGTGGTAGACAGATCGAGGAAGAAAGCTAAGGCAATGACGGCATTTGTGCTGGAGTTAGGGGGGATTGCACTGAGGAATGTGGACTTGGAGGGAAGGCTGAAAGGCCTGTTTAGGGAGAATTAAGAGAACCTAACCGATATAAGGAACGATATCCTGATCTTCGTTTGGCAAAGTGCACTGGAGAAGACAGTGAGACTGATGGTGGCTCGTAGGGCCAGTTTAAGGCTCGTTAAATTACCTTGCTGGTGGTGGGAGTAATGTTACTCTGGTTACTCAGTCAGTATTGGCTCCTGGAGGGAGGTTGCAGACCTCCTAAATGATTAGTTGGAGAAGGTGGTACCATTCCATGCTTTTGTGGCTGGAATGGTGGTGACCTTCCGTATGGGGGCTCAGTGCCATTCGGACTAAGGTACTGAATGGCTAGATGAGCACGAGCTGAGGGTATCCTTCGAGCTCATTTAGATGTGGGTGGAGCAATCTGGCTGGGTCCTTAGTTAGGGATAAATGTTACATTTATCTTGTTGTAATAAAGCTGTGGCCATTATTTTCTCCCAAGAATTTGTATGGTGTGTTTATCGGGAATGGGAGAGGGGTCCAGTTCGAGGCATGGGTACGGCATGACATGCAAACGAGCACACAGTGTCACCCGTTGCTTCTTATCCATTTTAACAAGGAGCCCTATAAACTTATGCCTGCCACATTACACAGCTTTTCAGCACAGCCTAGTTTCATATTGCAAAGCCAGTATAACTATCTGATGACACCCAAAAGTTTGAAATAGCTGTGTGTGAGTAGGTTTTAATGCTCTGCACTTCAACCCTTTTTCCCCCTAACAAATCCAACATTGTAGTTTTATGTTTTTGTGCACATGAAGAATTAGAGGAGAGGACGCCAAACTGGGTCTTCTGATCCCGGTGATAATAAGAATTATAAGATAAAGGAGGGGTGGGGGGGGGGGGGGAGTGGAGAAACGATATAATCGGCTTGTAGTCGTCTTTGTAAGAATGTTATTAAATGTGACTCATTTTTATGTGGATTTGACCCTCTTGCAAACCTGCAGTAATAAGAAGATTTTGAGATCCAATGGGTTAAACTCTGCAGCTCCTACCCTGGGGAAGAGAAATAAAATCCACTGAAAACAATGAGATGAGGCTGGAAATGTTCTCATGAAAACTGAGCCCAAACTCTAAAGACTTTTCTGCTTCCAATATTCTTAAAAAATAGTAACATCTTTATACTGTTTATTTTTCCAAATGTTAAGTGGAAATTGTGTTAACTTAATAAGCACAAATTTTACTTGTGTGGCAAGAAAATCAGCAGCGCTGAATCCAGAGCTTGTCTTCTACTTACAATGTTATTATTATTATTATATAGAGCTGACTTTGTAGAAAATAAAACAGGGGGTATATCAGTATAAAAGACGAGTGCAATAGGCACATATTAATAACTACAATGTGGCCCTAAAGGACTTACTATGTAAGAGAATAATTTCTGCCCTATAACGTCTGTTATCAATGTTACACCAACACTATACCAACATGATACCAATGTTACACCAACACTATACCAACATGATACCAATGTTACACCAACACTATACCAACATGATACCAATGTTACACCAACACTATACCAACATGATACTAATGTTACAAGCCCCACACTATCCCCCACCTGATAACCATTTTATCCGCACCAACACATACCCACATGATAACAACTATTATCACCACACGATCAACCCTTCCTCACCACCCTTACACCTACGGATCACCCCCTCTCCCCACACAGATACCAATGTTAACACCAACACTATAACCAACATGATACAATGTTACACCAACACTATACCAACATGATACAATGTTACACCAACACTATACCAACATGATACCAATATTCAAACCAACACTTACTACACATGATACCAATGTTACACCAACACTATACCAACATGATACCATGTTACATAACACGCAACACAGACAACAATGATACGCATATGTTAACAACGCCAACACTATACCAACATGATACCAATGTTACACCAACACTATACCAACACTATACCAATGTTACACCAACATGATACCAATGTTACACCAACACTATACCAACATGATACCAATGTTACACCAACATGATACCAATGTTACACCAACACTATACCAACATGATACCAATTTTACACCAACACTATACCAACATGATACCAATGTTACACCAACACTATACCAACATGATACCAATGTTACACCAACATGATACCAATGTTACACCAACACTATACCAACATGATACCAATGTTACACCAACACTATACCAACACTATACCAATGTAATACCCACACTATATTATACCAACATGATACCAACACTATAACAACTCTATACCAATGTAATACCAACACTATATTGTACCAACATGATGCCAATGTTACACCAACACTATACCAACTCTATACGAATGTTATACCAACACTATATTGTACCAACATGATACCAATGTAATACCCACACTATATTGTACCAACATGATGCCAATGTTTTACCAACACTATACAAACTTGATACCAATGTTATACCTACACTATACCAATGTTACACCAACACTATACCAATGTAATACACACACTATATTGTACCAACACTATACCAATGTTACACCAACACTATACCAACGTAATACCCACATTATATTATACCAACATGATACCAATGTTACACCAACACCATACCAATGTTATACCAACACCATGCCGTTATAGCAACACTATAACAACATTATAACTAACAACCTATCTAAACTATACCAAAATGATGGCAGTGGCATCAGTGTGTTCCCAGCTGGGTCCCATGACCTTTTGATCATTTTCATTTGCTACGTTTGGCCCTATTTACTGCTAAAACAAGCTGACTGTAAGTGAATGAGAGTAGAATTTCCATGTATTATACGAGAGCACACAGTATTTCTTTATATATCCAAGCGTCTTCATTTTAAGTAGTTTTTCGTTCTTTTAAAAACAGTAACAACTTAATACAGCTCATTTTCCAATGTATTGTGGAGAACACCTTCCTTTAATAAGAAGAGCGAGTGATTATGTGGTTAGAAGAACAGGGCATCATGAGTTCAGCGTTTTCTCTTTGGTTGGAATATTTCTTCTTTAAGAATGGCTAATTCTAAGACTAACAAAGAGCTCGTATGAAGGAAACAGAGTTTGACATTAGATTGGATGGTATTTTTTTCGAGGACACGTCAAAATATTATGATTAGAAACGACAAAATCACAGTCAGGAGAGACCGCAGGCAGAAGAAACATTACCGAAGGATTTAGGGTGGAATGCGTGGAAATTAAAGATTGGGGGGAGCTTGAGTGTAAAGTGTGTATGGGGGGGCCTGTGTATAAACAGACAAACCATGATACTGGTGGTGATATCGGCAGGGATTCTGGAAGTGTCTCTGCCCTTCAGTCACATGCAGTCTGTGTCACACAAGTATACATACATTATACTGTACACACACACATGTACAGAAAGACAACGCATCAGTTGGTAAATATGTTTACGGTAACAGGAATGGGCGCGGAGACAAGAATGTGAACATTTCAACACCATTCATTATTTACTTCTTCAAGAAGAATCCAACAGAAAATGGACATGGAGTTGACCCAATGGAAATCAGAAAGGAGGAGAAGTGGAGAAAATCCTTGCAAAACTCTTTAGATGCTACATGAAGAGCAGGAAAATTGTAGGACAATGGCGCAACGCCTTAGTTATCCTCATCCACAAAAAAGGAGACAAAGACCTCCAGAACTACAGACCAATCAGTCTACTTCCAATCACTTCAAAGATTTTTGTCAAGATACTCACTGGATGGGCACCCAGCTGGCCAGCCACCTCACCTCCATGCCCACACATGGTCTGGGCGCCACAGGCCGATCTCCTCTCACCCTGCCGTAGTCCACCCAGCCACCACAGACCTGTTCACTCTCCTGCTGCTCCTGCAGAAGCCACCCACAGGGCTGCTGAAGGAACAAAGAACAATAAACCCAGAGCAGGAAAATTGTAGTATATGGCGAGGAAGGGGATACTGCTCCCCGCAGGGGGCAGCAGAGATTAAAAGTACCTTTTGGTAAAGGCTTGACACTTCAGTCTGAAAAAGGACAGAGGAAGCACTGGTGCGGGCCTCTGGTGAACGTGACTTGGAAGGGGTAGGCAGCCAGCCGAAGTGCGCTCTCTGAGGCTTGTACTGTTTACCACACGTATTCATTCTACCAGAAAAGCTGTACACTATGTTTAACACATTTTTATAAATAGTACTTTCCCAAAATGAATGTATCTGACGGGCCAAAGAGGCAGCAGTCTGGGCGTAACCTTTATTTAAGGGAAAGCCAGTTGCCTCTTCCGTCACAATGGCCACTAGGAGAAGATGATACTCTATTGTACAGTTGCCCACTCCTGTGCGAGAACTGGAGCCAGAGGGATTTAGACTGATGATCTACAGAAGCAGGCCTCTCAGTCTCGCCCTCTAAGTGTACTAGCTCAGGGTACTAGGACAGTACACATCAGTACCCAGCATCATTATATGATGCAGGTTGCTAATAATCAGGCTCTCCATTTTCTCAACACCTATTCTCTCCTAGACCCTCTACAATCTGGCTTCTGCACTGCTCACTCCACGGAAACAGCCCTCACTAAAATAACTGACGACCTCCATGCTGCCAAAGACAGAGGTCATTACACTCTGCTCATATTACTCGACCTCTCTGCAGCATTTGACAAGAACGTGAAACCCCTCCTCTACTCCTTCACATTCTCTATACTCTTGGTATCTCGAACAAAGCTCTATCCTGGATCCCATCCTACCTCTCCCATCGTACTTTCAGTGTCTCTTCTGCTAACACCTCCTCCTCCTCTATTGATCTCTCTGTGGGGGCACCCCGGCTCTGTCCTGGACCCTCTTCTCTTTTCTCTGTACACACTCTCTCTAGTGACCCTAATAACACTCTTTTGGGTTTAATTATCACCCTGCTATCTGACGACACCAAATAACTTTTCAACACCTGACCTTACACCTGCTGTACAAACCAAAGTTTCTGAATGTCCTCTGCTATATCATCCTGGATGGCCCCCGTCGCCTTAAACTCAACATGGCTAAAACCGAGCTCCTCATACTTCCTCCCAAACCTGGCCTACTACCCTTCCTTCCACATTAGTTGGAACTACATCATTCACCCAGTAGCCCAAGCACGCTGCCTAGGGGTCACACTCGACTCCTCTCTCACATTCGCCCCTCACATTCAAAACATTTCTAAAACCTGTCGCTTTTTCCTCCGCAATATAACAAAGATACGCCCTTTCCTCTGTTGCTCGACTGCTAAAACTCTGACTCAGGCCCTCATTCTCTCCCGTCTTGATTACTGTAACTTCCTGCTGTCCGGCCTTCCTGCCTCTCACCTATCTCCCCTACAATCTATCCTAAACGCTGCTGCCAGAATCACTCTACTCTTTCCTAGATCTGTCTCAGCATCTCCCCTCATGAAATCCCTCTCCTGGTTTCCAATCAAATCTCGCATTTCACACTCCATTCTTCTACTCACTTTTAAAGCTTTACACTCTTCTGCCCCTCCTTACATCTCAGCCCTAATTTCTCGTTATGCACCACTCTTGCAGGACTCTTGTGTTCTTCTCAAGGAAGTCTTCTTTCTACCCCCTTTGTATCTAAAGCCCTCTCCCGCCTTAAACCTTTTTCACTAACTGCCCCACACCTCTGGAATGCCCTTCCCCTCAGAACCCGACTAGCACCCTCTCTATCCACCTTTAAGACCCACCTTAAGACACACTTGCTTAAAGAAGCATATGAATAGCACTGTGGATATTCTGAACACGATACATAAAGCTTGGCCCCCTGCAGACGCACTTACCAGAACTCCCTCCTACTGTCTCTGTACGTTCTCCCTACCTAACAATTAGACTGTAAGCTCCTCGGGGCAGGGACTCCTCTTCCTTAATGTTACTTTTAAGTCTGAAGCACTTATTCCCATGACCTGTTATTTATATTATCTGTTAATTATTTGATTACCACATGTATTACTACTGTGAAGCGCTATGTACATTAATGGCGCTATATAAATAAAGACTTACAATACAATATATTTTAATGGGCTCAGCAGACAGTTCTGTGGATGTGAAGTTTATGCCCAAGTTACTGAGTCCTCACACATTGAGCACACAGCCCTTGTAAGGTCAGAACCCAAATCCAGCATCATATATATTTGTGTCAGAGAGTGCTACTAGGATTATGTGTAGAACAATAGACAAAAATGCCCAGTGCTACATCTAACTTGACATATTATATAGTTAAATACTTATCTGTACTGTATATCCTCTCATAAGCAAGAGTCGTTTATTTCAATTCTTTGGCCAAAGTATTTTAAGCCCACAACCACTTCATGTTATGGCCCATCTGTAGGTCCTAACACTGCTTCGCTTTTTCACACATCTGTATAAAGAGAAGTGACGTCTGGGAATTTCATGTATAAATAAATCCCACATGGAAGTGAGAACAATGGAAATAAAGATAAGTATAGCTACTGGAGGGGTGAAGTAATACTCAGCGTCACTATGCAGTACAGTATCATCCATTCCAGTTAATACAAATGTTTGAGACACCAGCCTCTAATTCTGTAACTGTAACTCACCTCCTGTCCACAGACACAGTCCCTACCCAGATGAGCTTACAATCTATATTTTCAGTGCCTGAGGCACGGAGATAAAGTGACTTACCCACAGTCACAAGGAGCCGACACCAGGAATTGAACAAGGTTCCCCAGATTCAAACTCAGTGTCACACTGTTAACAGAGTCAGTGTCGAGAGAGAAGCAACAATTGATATATTTAGGTGATAAAAAACATTTCCAATATTGTGGACATGATAGATATAGTTCATCCAAAGTCAGAACACAATGACACTCCAGAGGCCTTTGTTATAATAAAGTGAAAATAAATGTTATTGATAGATGATCGACGATTCGATTCACAAATTCAACCTTTATCATCTTGATAAAGATTCAAGTTGTGAACCGAAACGACAGCTATCAATCAAACTATTTTCACTTTATAATTTATCTATACTATAATTTTAAGTTGGATTCCGTTTGTTTGTTTCTTTGTATGTCCGAAGCATCGAAATCTCACAAACGGCACCACGTAGCACAACGCAAATTTCACTGAACATTCTGCTGCGGATTTGTAGGTCAACACAACTATTTTGAGCTTCCAATGTGACTCACCTCCCAAATTATGGACATTCTAAGTTTCCCTTGGCTGTCCAGCAAAAAGTTAGAACAGGAGTGGGGGGTGGGGGGCGTGACTACTTATTTATTTATAAAATATTTTACCAGGAAGTAATACATTGAGAGTTACCTCTCGTTTTCAAGTATGTCCTGGGAGGGGGCATGTCCTTGCCTGGATTGGGGCTGTGTGTGTCTCTGTGTGTCTGTGTGATGTGGGATGTGCGGGGGAGATGTTCCAGTGGGGGGGAGGGGGGAGATGTGCCAGCTAGCGGGGTGAGACGGGGGGGAGATGTACCAGTGGGGGGGAGGGGGGAGATGTGCCAGCTAGCGGGGTGAGACGGGGGGGGGGATGTACCAGCGGGGGGGGGGGGGGGTCATGTTCCAGGAGCGGGGGGAGACAGACACACACACACAGACAGACACACACATATACACACACACACACACACACAGAGGCAAATCTCACCCCGCACTACATCCAGCGCGGGGGGGGAGGGGGCCGGGGAGATGTGCCGGCATCGGGAGGAAGGGGGGGCGGGGAGATGTATTCAATATTACATTCCCCGGGCGAAGCCCAGCACAAAAGCTAGTTTATTTATAAAATGTGTTACCAGGAAGTAATACATTGAGAGTTACCTCTCGTTTTCAAGTATGTCCTGGGCACAGAGTTAAGATGACAAATAATACATGGTACAAATACAGTTACATAAGTGTACAGGGTATGCATTATATACAAGACATTGCATGCACAGTTAGAGATAATATATATTTTAGGCGTGTGTAACAGTTGCAGGCCAGATAATAACAAAGACCTCTGGATTGCCGTAGTGTTCTACCTTTGGATGAACTATATCTATCATTACTAGCACCGACCAGGTGGCGGACGTGCGCCCGAGGCAAATATTCTGGAATTCGCTTGAGTGCACGTTCAGCCTGGAGATGAACCCCCCAACTCAAAGCGGAATGAGAGTTACATCTCGCTAAGGGTGGCAAGGCGTTAGACCCACTGCCTCACCAAACATTACTCTAAATCACAAACACAATCATTACAATTTTGGGACCTTTTCATTCGAACAGATTTATGTCTAAAGTGTTGTCCAAGAAACAATAAGAAGAATACTGAATTTGTAAAGATCCATGGCCAAGATCCATCAAGTTTCGATAACCTAAAAATGCTCAAGCCTGTGTCTATGTGCAGGCTTCTCTGCTCTCCTTCTGTCAGCCCAAATGTGAGCTAAGGAATCTCTCCTGTTTCTCACATGAGGCTTTTTACAGAGCTCTCATTAGTCCAGGTGGAGACTAGTTCATTGAGTGGCTGCAATTAACTATCTGCTGGATTCCCAGAGCTCTGAGGCTGCTTTATTTAAACAGGGATATGTCCCTGTTACAGTGCAATGCATCAATGTTGTATCGCTAACAACATGGCACCTTCTTTCGGATGCATTAGTATAGATTTTTTTTTTAAAAACTGAGAATACAGCAAGTTTAAGTAAACATCGATTTCGGGGAACAAAACTTGGATTACGTAGCTCCACTTTTTTTTTCAACTTTCATTTTTATTTGTGGAAATCCGATCTACAGACACGCACCGCCCATGGGCGTACATTATGGTCAAACCACATTTTTATGAGAAAACAGCTGTCGACACTGACAGCACCAAACGAACCCCAATTAGGGATTTAAGACAGGACGTACTTGACTTACAGGACTGGGGAGGAGACGTATGGTGAAGGGGGAAGAGGGGGGGGGGGGGGGGGGGCTGGTGTACTATGGCCGTTTCATTGACGATATCATTATTATTTGGGGTGGGAAGAGAGAAGTCCTTGAGGATATCATCTCTAGTTTTGCACCTAATGAGCTGGGTCTCACATTTACTCATCACATCCACGAAGAGCGCATAGTCGTTTTGGACCTTGCGTTGTTTGTGGACAGTGATTTCAACATACAGACCAATGTACATTTCAAAGAAGTCTCGACAAATAGTTACCTACATGCCAGGTGCTGCCACCATAAAAATCAGCTGAATAACATCCCACTGAGCCAGTTTAGCCGAATTAAGAGGAACTGCTCAGTGGACACTGATTTTGTTCAGTAGTCTCAAGTATTGGTGGATCGCTTCCTGGAAAAAGGGTACGATCAATCTATGATTCAGGAGTCATTTTTAAAGATCAAGGCCAAAAAGAGAGATGCTCTAATGGATCAATCTAGCACAAGAATGTCTGAGAAAAAGAGTTCAAGGTCGAAATTGGGTGCTGGTCCCAATACTAGTTCTGGATTTGGTCCGCCAAAGTTCATAATGAAATATAACACTGCATCTAGTAAGATTTCTAAAATACTCAACACACACTGGAACGTCCTACAATGTGAGCCACACCTTGTTGGGACTCACCCGAGTTATGCATCTGTGGTCTATAGAAAAGCTACAAATATCAAAAATCTTATAGCACCGAGTAAACTTAGAAAAATACAAACAACAAATACAATACCAGTTAATGGTAACTTTAAGTGCAGGAGGTCCGGATGCATTATGTGTCAACAAGTGCATCTGAGTAATAGTTTTAAGTCACATTCTAATGGGAGTATCCACAAGGTTAAGGGACACATTGAATGCCAGACGACACATGTAGCATACATGCTGTGCTGCCCTCGTGGTATTCAATACATTGGGAGGACTATTCGTCCTGTCAATGTTAGATTCCTTGAGCATAGGAGGAGTATTGCTAGGAGGCTTAACTACACATAGTGTATCTAGACACTTTTATAATCATCATAATCGTAACCCGGGACTCCTGACTGTTATGGGTCTGGAGCATATCCCCTCCTCAATTTTAGGAGGGTATAGATTCTAGACCCTGTGCATAAGGGAGTCATTTTGGATTTATACATTGTGTACGTTGGCTCCAGCTGGTCTCAATGAGTGTCTAGATACCAGCACTCTGGTATAAACATACATGTCCCCTGCTGTTCTCTCTTTCCTGGATGATTTTTTCTGTATCCGCGCCCCTGGTTTCTGATGTTATTTTTAGTAACCGTTATGGTGCTTCAGTTCTATTTCTGAACTATGTAGGCACTGAATTTATTATTATCAAGATTGATTCACAATGGATGTATGTAAGCAAAAAAAAAAACGTTAGAGCTAACTAATAACCTCCAGAATCTATCAAAAAATTCAGAATAGAATAATTAAATGATGGTACTATATCAATTCCAAAAATTAAATATGAATAAAAAAGACATAAACAAAATACAGTATATACATTGTATGTGTCGTAGTAATATAAAAATATACGTCTGTTGATAAAATATTAAGTGTGGAAAGCAGATTGTAATACATCAAATATAAAAACAATCACTCAGCTTCTGTGGGACAAACCAAACCCTCAAATAATATAAAAAGAAAAGAGAAGCATGTACCACATACATGTACATATATTGACATTTAATACATAATTGATAATCAAGACACACACCAAATAATGACCCCAAAAAATGATTGAAAACTGATAATGTCCCAATGAGGTGGAGCTCGTAAAAATAATGATAGATCTTGATAAAAAACCATCATTGAAATCCAACAAGTGGATACAAAAGTTAATAA
This sequence comes from Ascaphus truei, assembly GCA_036426205.1. Lineage (NCBI taxonomy): Eukaryota > Metazoa > Chordata > Amphibia > Anura > Ascaphidae > Ascaphus > Ascaphus truei. The sequence continues at coordinate 19,952,842 of CM071571.1, read as the reverse complement.
TAGAATATATTTCTGAAGGTGAGGTCACCCGACGGTAATTTTTGTCCTGAATCCAGTAGCTAGACACTAAAGACACTGATTGATGTCATATATATGTATTAACTTCAATAGGAGAGGTTATCCAGATAGAATAAAGCTAGCTCTTTTCCTCCTCCAACAACCAATATATGAAGAAGCCCAGCATTCGTAATCAGCATTCACAGTACGGGGGGGACATATCAGATTTAAGCTATATACGCTGTCCTCTCACTCCAGTTGTAGTCGCTAATTGTAAAGTGTAGCCTGTTTTCCACCTTTGTCTACTAGCATACAAGTGGAGGAATCAAATATTAACCATATCAAGGGTCCTCTCAGCCCTATAGCAATTGCTGTAATTGGAGTGTATGGACTAGCTTAGTGTCCATGATCTAATAACAGCTGCTAACATGCAGGGGGGATGAGATGTTCGAACACAAGCCGTATAGATGATTCCCTTACCCCTGCAGCAAACACTGTCTGTGGAGCAGTCTGGTATCCGCGGTTGGCTGGTAGTTCATAGCTGTTAGTTACTACTGGTATGCAGGAGGAGATCGGAACTCGGACATGATGATGTCACCTTATGTGCTGCAACCCTGCTGGGACAACATCCCTTGTAACATTGGATTACAAGTAAAGAAGACAGACGAAAAGATAGATGAAAAGAAGAAAAGAATGAAGAACTCACCGGGTAGACGTCTCTTCAATCAAGCTTTGCTCACAGACTTCTTCGCATCGGCTGTTGAGGATCATTGCGTTGAGGGTCAAGAGTCGGTGCTCGCGTAGGACAGGGGTGAAGACATCAATGGTAAGAAAAACCTTGATTGTATTTTATTTAATTGTGTATTTTTTTTTTTTTGGTTGCTCATTGACTGCCAATGTGTTTATCTATGCCCCTTTCAGGCTATAGATAAACACAGTGACAAGCAATGCATTTTTTGGCAAATGCTTGTTTTTGTTTAATTGTTATGTATTTTTAGTGCTTGTTTTTTTTTTAATTGTGTTTTTTTGGTGCTTAGTTTTTCTGAACAGTTGTGTATTTTTGGTGTTTGTTTTTTTTAATTGATGTGTATTTTTGGTGCTTGTTTTTTTATTGTTGTGTATTTTTGGTGTTTTGTTTTTAGGTTTCCCATTGACTGCCATAGTGGCAAATCATGCCCATATTATATGGGCATGGTGTACTACTGTGCCAATCAATGGTTAGAGGTTGGAGGTAGTTGTCCAGGGTATGGTGGGTAGCGGCGGTAGGGGGTTAACCCCTTAATTACTATAGCTGTTACTAACCGCTAAGGTGATTAAGGGGTTATTGGCCATTAGTTTGCTTTTTGATTGTACTGTTGATGCCCACGGATGACATGGACATGGAGGATGGTGATGAGGATTGCCTTCACCCTGGCAGGGGTAAGTAGAACTTTAATTTACTTAATGCTGGCTAGATAATGTTTTATTTTGAGTGGGCAAACTAGTTATTATCCAAATCTGGATAATAGTAATTTTGCCCATTATTGTACTGTATGTGTTAATGGGGGTTGTTGAGGGTAGAGGAGGTGGGTAGTAGATTTATTGTATGTTAATGTTTCTTGGGGGTAGAGGGATTGGGTGAAGGGGGTAGTTCCCCAAGGGTGGCTTGTTAGGCCTCTCGGGTGGGTAGTGTGATGATGTGCTCACCACAAACAAGATGTGACCACGCTACTGAGGTGGGGTAATGTATATAACGCCAACCCACAGCTGCGTGGGCGCGTCTGGAGTGTAGAGTAGTCGAGGTAGCCAAGTCAGGGTAACAGAAGTGAGAGTAGTCTTGATACTTGCTGGGGTCAGTAGTGGAGAGGTACGGATCGTTGAGGGTGCTTTAGCCGAGGTCAGGATTGGAGAGATGCGGACCGTCGAGAGTAAGCCGAGGTCTGGGATGGAGAGATGCGGATGGTAAAACGTAAGCCGGGTCAGGAAAGGAGAAGAGCGGAGTTCGAATACAAGCAGGGTCAGGCAACAAGGCAAGACAGACAAAGCTGGAACAGAACAGACTGTGGAGAAGCACATGCACAAACAGAGATTATGCTCAGCCGATGAGCCTCTGGCACTGCATTGTATTTACAGGGCGTTGTGACCAATCAGAGCAGGAGGCATGTCACGGAGCAGGATTCTGATAGGAAGCATGGAAGCAGAGGAAGAGGCAGGTGTGCGGAGTGGCCCATTTACATAGTGGGCAAGTGGAGCGTATGTACATAGAGGCAAGGGGTTGGCATTTGGATGGGGAAGCGCATTTACATTGGGCCAGTGGAAGGGTATGTACATAGGGGCAAGAGGAGTGCATTTATATAGGGGGCAGTGGGCGTTTTCATGGGAGATGGGGGAGTGCATTTACATAGGGACATGGGGGGAGTATTTACATAGAGGGCACATGAAGGACATTTAAATAGGGAGCATGGGTAGAACTTTTCCATGGGTTTAAGGGGAGGGCATTTACATAGGGGGCTTGGGCAGGGCATTTACACAGGGGACAGAGGGAGGCATTTACATAGGGGGCAAGGAGGAGGGTGTTTACATAGGGAGTGGGGGCATTTTCAATAGGGGGGCAGGGAAGAGGATGTTTACATAGGGGGCAAGAAGAAAGATATTTACATCGCTGGCAAAGGGGGGACATTTACATAGGTGCAGAGGGCATATACATAGGTGACAGGGGAGGGCATTTACATAAAGTCAAGAGGATAGCATTTGCATAGGGGTCATGGGGGTTATATATGGACAGTGGTCATATATGCACACACATATGTATATATATATATATATATATATATATATATATATATATATATATATGGGCAGTTAGGGAAGAGTTCTAGGGAACGGTTATCGGGGCAGTTAGGGAAGAGTTATAGGGAACGGTTATCGGGGCAGTTAGGGAGGAGTTCTATGGAACGGTTATCGGGGCATTTAGGGAGGAGTTATAGGGAACGGTTATCTGGGCAGTTAGAGAAGAGTTATAGGGAACGGTTATCAGGGCAGTTAGGTATAACACTATATAACGTGTGGGTTTGTGTGTATCTATATAACAGTATATTGCATTTGTGGGTATGTGTGTAACTATATAACCGTATATAACATGTGTGGGTCTCTGTATATGAATAGCAGTATATATACATGTGGGTCTGTATGTATCTTTATACCAGTATATACTGTAACATATGTGGGTCTTTCTGTTTAACAGTATATATACATGTGTGGGTCTGTGTGTATCTATATAACAATATTACATGTGTATCTATATAACTATATAACATGTGGGTATGTGTGTAACTATATAACCGTATATGACATGTGTGGGTCTCTGTATATGAATAGCAGTATATATGCATGTGGGTCTGTAACATATGTGGGTCTTTCTGTATAACAATATATATACATCTGTGGGTCTCCATGCGCCTGTATGTGTATCAGTGTCTCTGCGCCCGTATGCGTATCAGTGTCTCTGCCCCCGTATGTGTATCAGTGTCTCTGCCCCCGTATGCGTATCAGTGTCTCTGCCCCCGTATGCGTATCAGTGTCTGCGCCCGTATGCGTATCAGTGTCTCTGCGCCCGTATGCGTATCATGTATTATAGATGTAATACAATAAATAAAATGTCAAAAACAATGTTATTCAATTTTTTTTAAAGCGGGCCTGGGTCAGGACTAAGTAGGGCCTGGGGTGGGTACGGTGGCGAGTATTTTTTTTGTTCGGCGAGTAATTTTTGGGTGATTTGTTCGACCACTGTAAAATAAGATATACATACAGTACATACGGGTGCAGAGACTCTGATACACTACGGACACAGACACACTCATACGCTATGGACGCAGAGACACTGATTACGCATACGGCAGGCACTGTATGTATATATGTATTGTGATCCATCGCTGTCCTCGTTCCGTGGTGCACAACTGGGGGGCGTGTGCCCCCCGGGGGGGGGTGGAGATTCTTCTGGGGGGGCTCGGTCGGTTGCAAGAGCCCACCACTTTCCAAGGCATTTAATTTAATGCCGGGGAATCGCATGAGGCCCCTGCAACACCTCCACTGTACCTTGTTTCAGCTAGCTGTGTGACGCATCGCCATGGCAACATGGTTGCAAATGACGCCACGGGTCACGTGACATACCCCACACGTCATTTGACGTTGATTAAGGTAAGGGGTGGCGGGGGGCGGCCCTTACCGGGCAAGCTAGTCAGGGGGGCGCAGCAAGAAAAGTTTGCACTCTCCTGCTCTAGGTCTGGAATAGGGCAGCTATGAGACTTTCCAACGCACAGAGAGTTAATCTCCCTAGAGATAGCCAGCAGCAGCAGCTGCCTAATTGAGCAGGCTGTGAACCTCCTGATTGCTCATGAATTTTTAAAAGTCAGGAAGTGACTATAGCACAAAGAAGAGAGACTGCTGTCCAGCAGAAGGGGACGAGAAAAAAATTGTTACTCCCCAGCTGGGAAGCTGGCCAGCCCCCTAGGCCCACTGACGTGTGGGTCCAAGAGCCGTCTGGGACTGCTACCGTATTGTTAATACCGAAGAAAGAGTAGAGGAACGAACGAGAGACCGTGCTGAAGCGGGGGATGTCCTCTCCTTAACTTGGAACTTACTGAGGAGAAGATTCTCTGCTCTCGTGGGGCTGAGCTCCCCTAGGGAAGGAGGACGGAGGACTGTGCTGAAGGTGGGACGTCTGCTCCAAACCCTTGGTAACAATATAGTGAAACTCTTTATTGCGGTTGTTCAGAGACTTTATATGTTCAGCTATAGTAGTACCTGTTGGGGTGGTAACCGGCTTGCTGTCCGCCAGGCAGTAAAGGTTGAAGCTGAATGTGTAGTTAGTCTCCTAAGAGGAGTAGTAGTTAATTTAGATATTTGTTTTGACTTAAGGGACGTGGCTTGTTAGTATATTATTTATTCCTGGAAATAAAACCCATAAAGAGAAATACTAAGTTTCCTGCCTTAATCTGGGACTAAACGATGTTACAACACGTGGAGTGGGCATCACAGTATGTATGTATATCTTTTTTAATAGCGCCACAAGGTGTATCTCAGCGCTTCAACAAGAATACAGTACAGGGAATTATAATATACAATAATCGAAGCAAACATCAGAAAGTAGGAATGTAAATCCCTGTCCCAAAGAGCTTACAATCTATGTGGTATGATGGGAGATTTACAAGAGACAGCAGGTGACAGAATAAGTGTTTGTAGATGCAGTGCTTGGCCAAATGGGTGGTAAGAGTGGACTGTAGGTGTTGGACAATAGCATGAGTGCAGGCTATTGGGATGCTTGATTTGTGAGGCGTATTTTAGGTGGAGCAGTATTAAACAAATAGGATAACACCATTATCAGGGGGGAAGAGGTGGCAGGGAGGCGTGGGTTAGATCAGGTGTGTTTATGGCTGGGTCGAGGAATAGAGATCTATCCCAAGTAGCAGGAGGAGTAGCAATAGAGAGAGGGTTTAATAGAGGATGTGGCGGGGTGTTATTTTTTTGAGGGTTAAAGCAGTTGTTGAGCGAACGAGGTGTATTAATAATGGTGCAGCATATTGGCACAGCAGCGGGAGGAAGTGAGAAAGTGGGATAGGAGGGGAGTGGGGAGTAGAGAGACACAGAAAGTTTACAAAGGAGATGTAGGAGACTGTTACACAGAATAAAAATAAGGAGGGAGAATAATGAGATGCAGGGAGAGAGTAGCAGGAGAGAAGTTCCAGGTATTGGATGATAGGATAGAACAATTTTCAGAGCATTAAGAAAGTTCAAGTTCTCACGCGCGAGCTGTTGTTGTAGAAGTTGTAGAGTCAGTTTATTGTATTCTTCAACTCCAAATTTAACTCCAAAATTAACTCCACAGACACTTTATATGTGACACTTAGATGTTCACAACATGTGCACACTGATACGCCTACGGGCGCAGACATGAACATACGGGCGGAGACACTGATAGATACGCATACCAGGCGCAGACCTGATACCATACGGCGCAGACACTGATACGCATACGGGCGCAGAGACCCTGATCCGCATACGGACGCGCAGACACTGATACGCATAGGGCGCAGACACTGATACACGCAGACGGGCGCAGACACTGATACGCATCGGCGCCGAGACATGTATACGCATACTGGCGCAGACACTGATACGCATTACGGGCGCAGACAACTGTAACGCATACGGGCAGACTGATACCATACGACGAGGACACTGATACCATACGGACGCAGGAGACACCTGACCCACATACGGATAGCGAGACCTGATAACTACGGACGCAGAGACACTGATACGCATACGGCCGGCAGAGACACTGATACGCATAGCGGACGCAGAACTGAATACGCATACGGACGCAGAGACACGATACCATACGACACAGATACAACTGAGACGCAACGGCTCGCAGACACTGTATACGCATAGGGACGCACAGACGCAAACACTGATACGCATACGGGGGCGAAGACACTGATACACATCTCTACGGACGCAGAGACACTGATAGCCATCGGCGCAGACACTGTATACACATAACGCCAGAGACACTGATACAACATACGGCGCAGACCTGATACACATACGGCGAGACACTGATACGCATACGGTGTGCAGAGACACTGATACGAACATACGGGGGCAGAGACACTGATACCCGATACGGCGCAGACACTGATACGCATACGACCAGAGACACTGATACGCATAACGGCCAGAGACACTGATACGCATACGGACAATAGGACCACTGATACGCATACGGACGCAGACACTGATACGCATACGGACCAGAGACACTGATACGCATACGGACCAGAGACACTGATACGCATACGGACCAGAGACACTGATACGCATACGGACGCAGACACTGATACGCATACGGGCGCAGAGACACTGATACGCATACGGGCACAGACCTGATACACTACGGTGCGCAGAGACACTGATACGCATACGGCGCAGAGACAACTGATACGCATACGGACGCAGAGACACTCTACGCATACGGGCGTCAGACCACTGATACGCATACGGGCGCAGACACTGATACGTCATACGGGTCGCAGACACTGTACGCAGAGGCCGGTGCATAGACACTGATACGATACGGGAGCAGAGACACTGATACGCATAGGCGCAGAGACAACTGATACGCATAATGGGCCAGTACACGAAAACTGCATACGGGCGCAGACACTGATACGCATACGGGCGCAGAGACACTGATACGCATACGGACGCAGAGACACTGATACGCATACGGACGCAGAGACTGATACGCATACGGGCGCAGACACTGATACGCATACGGGCGCAGAGACACTGATACACATACGGGCGCAGACACTGATACGCATACGGGCGCAGAGACACTGATACGCATACGGGACGCAGAGACACTGATACGCATACAGGGGCAGTAGACACTGATACGCATAGCGGGGCAGAGACACGATACGCATACGGGCGCAGAGACACTGATACCGCATACGGCGCAGACACTGATACGCATACTTCTCGGAGACAGACGATACCATACGGGCGCAGACACTGATACGCATACGGGTCAGAGACACTGATACACATACGGGGGCAGAGACACTGATACGCATAAGCGGCGGGCGCAACCACTGTACGCATACGGACCGACCTGATACGCATACGGACCAGAGACACTGATACGCATACGGAACTGGCAGAGACAACCTGATACGCTAACGGAAGACAGACACTGATACGCATACGGGCGAGACACTGATACGCATACGGGCGCAGAGACCTGATACGCATACGGACGCAGAGACACTGATACGCATACGGGCCAGAGACACTGAGATACGCATACGGCGCGCAGACATCGATACGGCATACGGACCAGAGACACTGATACGCATACGGACCAGAGACACTGATACGCATACGGGCGCAGAGAGCGATACGCATACGGGGGGAGAGACACTGATACGCTACGACGTCGGCATGACTACGTCAGAGGACACGATACGCATACGGGCGCAGACACTGATACGCATACGTACGCAGAGACATACGATACGCATAGGCCGCAGAGACACTGATACGCATACGGGACGCAGAGACACTGATACGCATACGGACGCAGAGACACTGATAAGCCTCGGACCGCGAGACACTGATCGACACTGGACGCATACGACCTGATACGCATACGGTCGCCGACATACGCAACAGTGATACGCATACGGACGCGCAGGACACTGATACGCATACGGACGCAGAGACACTGATAAGCATACGGGACGCAGAGACACTGATACGCATACTGCCAGAGAACTGAACGATCGGCCAAGACACTGATACGCATACGGGCGCAGACACTGATACGTCATACGGGCGCAGACACTGATACAAGACGGCGAGACACTGATACGCCATACGGGCGCGGACACTGTACGCATACGGGCAGAGACACTGATACGCATCCGGCGCAGAGACACTGATACGGGCAGGACTATACGGGCCGCAGAGACACTGATACGCATACGGACGCAGAGACACTGATACGCATACGGGGGCAAGAGACACTGATACGCATACGGGGGCAGAGACACTGATCGCACGAAGCTGATACCTACGGGCGCGAGACACTGATACGACTACGGACGCAGAGACACTGATACGCATACGGTGCGCAGACACTGATACGCATACGGACGCAGAGACACTGATACGCATACGGGCAGACCACTATACGCACGGGGGTCAGAGACACGATACGCATACGGGCGCAGAGACACTGATACCATACGGGCGCAGACACTGATCCATCACGGGCGCAGCAACGACGCATGGGGAGAACGATACGCATACGGGCGCAGACACTGATACGCATACGGCGCAGACACTGATACGCATACGGCGCAGAGACACTGATTACGCATACGGACGCATAGAGACATGATACGCATACGGACGGGCAGAGGACACTGATACGCATACGGGCGAACACTGATACGCATACGGGCGCAGACACTGATACGCTACGGGCGCAGACACTGATACGCATACGGGCGCAGACACTGAGCCGCATACGGGCGCAGACCACTGATACGCATACGGACGCAGACCACTGATACGCATACGGAGCGCATGAAGAACACTGATACGCATACGGAGCGCAGACACTGATCGCATAGGGCCCGAACACTGATTACGCATACGGGGCGCAGACACTGATACGCATACGGCGAGACCTGTACGCACGGGCGCAGACACGATACGCATACGGAACATTAGTGTGTGTGTGTGTGTGTGTGTGTGTGTGTGTGTGTGTGTGTGTGTGTGTGTGTGTGTGTGTGTGTGTGTGTGTGTGTGTGTGTGTGTGTGTGTGTGTAAATGTCGGATTTAGGAAAAAAAAGCCAGGTGTGAATGACTAGTTTCCTGAACCCTTTAACCAGTGTCTTGATGCCCCCGCTTAACAATAATTAAAGCAGCAATCCCACCTGGGATCTTACCTGATCCGCAGTCCCTCAATGTCCAGGTAGCCTCATTCCCGCAATGTTATAAGTTGGAGGGGAGGTGTTTCCTACCTGTCTTCTGGGTTAGCGGGGATTCCGATGTCTCCCATGTGAAGCTTGAGTCAGATCTGGAAGAAAGCAGTATAGGTTATTTCGGTGTAGGTATAGGGCAGTTAAGATATATAGGGTAAATAAGATATCCAGAGAGTGAGACAGAGAGAGCGTGAGAGAGAGCGTGAGAGAGAGCGAGATAGAGAGACAGAGAGAGAAACAGAGAGAGAGCGTGAGAGAGACAGAGAGAGCGAGAGACAGAGAGAGCGCGTGAGACAGAGAGAGCGAGACAGAGAGTGTGAGAGAGAGGGAGACAGACAGAGCGTGAGAGAGAGGGAGACAGATACTGGGGGGGGGGTGACAGGGTGGGGGGTGGGGTGACTGACTGGGTGGGGGGGTGTGGTGACTGACTGGGTGGGGGGTGTGGTGACTGACTGGGTGGAGGGGTGACTGACTGGGTGACTGGGTGAGGGGGTGGGGTGACTAACTGAGGGGGTGGGGAGACTGACTGGGTGACTGACTGGGTGGGGGGTGTGGGATGACTGACTGGGTGGGGGGGGAGGGGGTGACTGACTGGGGGGCTGGGGTGACAGGGGCTGGGGTCATATAGAGCCTGGCCGCAAGCCTGGGAGCGCGCGCCAATCAGCAGTCAGGTAAGGGGAGTTTTTCAGCGCGAGCAGGGGAAAATTTAAAAAAAAAAGAACACGTGTGCTGCTTGGGCCAATAGGAGCTCGCCACGATGTTAAATCCACTCGCCCGGGGTGTGCAGATGTATAGGTTTGTCGAACACTGTTTATTTATATAGCACCATTAGTGTACATAGCGCTTCACACCATTAATACACATGACAATCATATAAATAACAAATAATACAAATAACAGATCATGGGAATAAGTGCTTCAGACATAAAAGTAACATTTCGGAAGAAGAGTCCCTGCTCCGAGGAGCTTACAATCTAATTGGTATGTGTATCAATGCAGCTATAAAGGGCACAGGACACAATGAAAACCTTTAGTTTGATATTAGGACATTCATAGGGGACATTGGTTAAATTGTGCTTTTTATATAGAGGGCTATGTATATACAGTACAGTGCTATATATAAAGTGTCACTATAAGTAACTTTGTCATTAAACTGACACAGATAAAATTAGGAAGTCATTGTTTGTGTGTTTTTTTGTGTTGTATGTATTTTTAAGTGTGCGGTGTGTGCAACAACTTATTTTTCACAAAGTCAAAAATTACGCTGGGGGTGGAGTTAGAGGCAGAGTTTGGATGTTACTGTGGCGCACATATGTAAATGATATGTTGTAATACATTTCAAGTATACGCCACTTTTGTGCGTCATAAATGCATCAAAACTGCCTGTCAAGTTTCATTGGCTTAAAAACCAATGATGCACAACATATTGTATGTCTTTATTTATATAGCGCCAAAAGTGTACTCAGCGCTTCACAAAGAATACTGTACGGGGAATTATAATAATACAATAAGCGCAGCAAAATCAGACAATAGGAAAGGAAATCCCTGTCCCAAAGAGCTTACAATCTAAGTGGTTTGTTTGGGAACTTACAGAGACAGCAGGTGAGGGAATAAGTGCTGCAGAAGGCAGTGCTTGGTCACAATGGTTGGTAGGAGTGACTGTGGGTGTGTATGTCTGGGTTTAGGCTTAGGAGAGATCCCCAGCAGCAGGAAGGAGCAGATGGAGGATGTGAATAGAGGATTTGTGGGGGTGCTTTTTATTGAGGGGTAAAGAAGTTGCTGGGAGAGAGGTGTATAAATAATGGTGCAGTGGGGAAGTTGGATAGAACAGAGACGTTCACAAAGGAGTGAGAAAACAGTAAACAGAAAAAGCAATAGGGAGGGCACAGTGAGATGCAGGAGGAGAGACTTCACAGTTATTGGAGGATAGGAAGCGTACAAATAATCACATCATATAGAAAGTCAAGTGCTCAGAGTTGCAAAGTTGTTGTCGTGCAGAGTCCAGATCTTCCTCTAATCTTCACCTCCAAAATTAACTCTGCAGACACTTTAAATGTGACACTTAAGATGAGACACAAAGCCATATGGCTCACAGCCAAGATAGACGGTCTTAAGTACTCTGATCACATGCATTTGACTAACAATTAAGGGAGAGGTTTGCCCAATCAACTCACAGAAACATACCCAAATAGTTAATTATGCACGGAATGCAAGATCATGAATAATGGCATACTAATAATTTTAGATAAGTAAATTATTTTTTTAACACCATACGCTCTTTCAATTAGTTTTAAAAAAAAATATGAATCTTTATACATATCCCCTAGTGTACTATTGGGATAGTCACGGTGTGCTATTGTATTGTATTGTATTGTATGTCTTTATTTATATAGCGCCATTAATGTACATAGCGCTTCACAGCAGTAATACATGTGGTAATCCAATAAATAACAGATAATATAAATAACATATCATGGGAATAAGTGCTTTAGACATTAAGGAAGAGGAGTCCCTGCTCTGAGGAGCTTACAGTCTAATTGGTAGGTAGGGAGAACGTACAGAGACAGTAGGAGGACAGTCACGGTGAACTATTGGGATAGTCACGGTGTGCTACTGGGACAGTCACGGTGTGCTACTGGGACAGTCACAGTGTGCTATTTGAATAGTCACAGTGTACTATTGGGATAGTCGCGGTGTACTATTGGGACAGTCAACTACAGTGCGATATTGGGACAGTTACAGTGAGTTTTTCTTTTGTATTTTTCAGGGTCACCATTATTTATTCCTAAAAGATCAAAAATCTCAGATTGGAACCGTTCACACAACTACAACGGGTGAGTGTCCCTTCTTATTGTCCCTGCTTTGTCACTTCCCATATTTGCATGAGCTGGGGGAATGTCTGGGATTGTCTATGCACTCTGTGTCTCTCATCTTACAGTATTATGTTATTTGTGTCCCATTGTCCTGACGATTCTCTGGGTCTGGTTCTTTTGAGTCTCTGGTTCTGATTAATCTTTTGTTCTGTAGGGTCTTTGTGTCTGGTTGTGTTGGGTCTCTGCATCTGGTTCTGTTTCTACGGGTCTCTGGTTTTGTTCATCGCTGTGAGTCTGGTTCGGATGCATCTCTGGTTCAGTTGGGTTTCTACTTTATGTCTCTGTAATCATGTGACATTGGGATGATAAAAGCAGGTTTGGGTACCTGTGCAAGATCTGCAAGTGGCTTCTCTCTTGGCTGCTGTCACTATCAGTCACATGGTGTGTTATTTCTGATCACTTTTGGAGTTAGGATTCCGGATTTTTCCCTGTACTTTTATAGAATACATGGTATTATCTGTCTTCTTATTATCCACTCACTGTCTAGTCTCTTTAATTAATTTGGATTATGGTTTATTTTTTTAAAGATTTTGAAGAGTCACAGCAGGTAGGTCTCTGTGTTTCTGGTTCTGATTGGTCTCTGTGTCTCTGGTACTGGCGGGTCTCTGGTTATGATAGATCTCTGGATCTGGTTCCTATTATCTCTGGTTCAGATGGGTCTTTAAGGCTATGTCTCTGGTTCTGATGAACCTTTCTGTTTTAATGGGTCGCTCTGGTACTGATGGAGCGCTAACTAGTTTTGGTTCTGATGAGTCTCTGATTCCTTTTGGTTGGTCTGATTCAGGTTCTCATGAGCCTCTATGGTTTTGACCGATCTCTCTGGTTCTTATGGCCCTTTCTAGTACTGGTTCTGATAGGTCTGTTTCTGATGGGTTGCTCTTGTTCTGGTGGGTCTCTCTCTCAGAGTTTTATGGTCCTCTTTCGTTCTGATAGGTCTTTATGTATCTATTCCTGATGGGTATCTGATTCGGATTCAAATGGGTCACTCCGGTTATGATTCTTATAGGTCTCTCTGGTTTTTATGGCTTTCTTTAGTACTGGTTCTGATTGGTCTCTGGTTCTAATAGGTCTCCCTGTTCTGGTGGGTCTTTCTGGTTCTGATGGGTCTTTCTCGTTCTGATGGGTCTCTGTGTCTCATGATCTTTATGTATTTGGTTCTGATGCATCTTTTCAGTTCTGGTTTTGATGGGTCTCTCCAGTTCTGGTTCTGATGGGTCTCTGTTCTGTACAGTTTTCTGATCCATGCAAGATGTTTCGGACGCTCCTTCCACACTGCAGTTTGGCCGTCTTCATCCTCAGCTGTTCTCTGCCGGCTCACGGGAGACCAGCACAGGGGCTCAGCGGCAGAGTGTAAGAGATTCTCTCTGTGCTCCCTAATTCATCAGTGTATGTGTATACAGTATATGTGTTTGTGTGTGGGTAACAGCAGGGTGTGTGGGGAATTATAGCGTGTGCGTGAGGAACTGTAGGGTGTGCGTGAGGAACTGCAGTGTGTGTGAGGAACTGTAGGGTGTGTGAGGAACTGCAGTGTGTGTGTGTGAGGAACTACAGGGTGTGTATTAAGAACTGCAGGGCGTGTGTGTGTGTGTGTGTGTGTGTGTGTGTGTGTGTGTGTGTGTGTATGAGGAGGGACTGCAAGGTGTGTGTGAGGAATTGCAAGCTGTATGAAGGGACGGTCTGTGTGCGTATGAAGGGGGGGTCTGTGAGTATGAAGAGCGGAGTCTGTGTGGGTATGACGGTGGGCATCTGTGAGTATGAAAGGGGGTCTGTGTGATTATGAAGGGGGGGTCCTGGTGCGAGTGATTAAGGGGGGGTCTTGTGAGGGAGTATGAAGTGGGTGTCTGTGTGAGTATGATGGGGGGGTCTGTGTGAGTATGATGGGTGGGTTTGTGTGAGTATGATGGGGGGGCTGTGTGAGTATGATGGGTGGGTTTGTGTGAGTATGATGGGGGGCCTGGTGATATGAAGGTGGGTCGTGGTGAAGTATGAAGGGGGGTCTGTGTGAGTATGACTGGGTGGGGTCTGTGTGAGTATGTAGGGGGGTCTGTTGTGAGATGAGGAGGGGGTATGACTCGTGTGAGTTTTTTTATGAAAGTGGGTTCTGGTGGCATGTATGAAGTGGGTGTCTGTGTGAGTATGATGGGGTGGGTCTGTGTGAGTATGATGGGGGGTCTGTGTGAGTATGAAGGTGGGGGTCTTGTTGTGAGTATGAAGGGGGGTGGGTGTGGTATGAAGGGGGATTTGGGTGAGTATGAGAGGAGTGTCTGTTTGTAGTATGAAGGGGGATCTGTGTGAGTTTGAAAGGGCATCTATGGAGTTATGAAGGGGAGTTGAGTATAAGTGGGATCTGTGTGAGTATGAAGTGGGGGGGATCTGTGTGGTGGTACATC
>CM071571.1:19756063-19937949 GCA_036426205.1 Ascaphus truei | reverse complement strand
GGTTAGTAATATTATTGCTAGGGGTTAGGGTTAGTAATATTATTGCTGGGGGGGTAATGGGTTGTAAACTATGCTAGTGGGTTTGAGGGTTAGTTAGTAATATTATTTGCTGGGGTGGGTTATATAATATTATTGCTAGGGGTTAGGGTTAGTAATATTATTGCTAGGGGGTATGGGTTAATGTCCTAGGTTGCAGTTATTGGCATTACCTAAATTGGTCCGGAATCCCCCAGACTTCCTGAGTTATCTGCAGCAGTGAACTGTCCTAGACATGCAAAGGAGACTGCCCACAGGGTGACACACACAGAGGAGACTGCCCACATGGTGACACAGACAGAGGAGACTGCCCACAGGGTGATACACACAGAGGAGACTGCCCACAGGGTGATACAGACAGGGGAGACTGCCCACAGGGTGATACAGACAGAGGAGACTGCCCACAGAGTGATACAGACAGAGGAGACTGCCCACAGGGTGGCACAGACAGAGGAGACTGCCCACAGGGTGATACAGACAAAGGAGACTGCCCACAGGGTGATACAGACAAAGGAGACTGCCCACAGGGTGATACAGAGGAGACTGCCCACAAGGTGATACAGATGAGATTGCCCACAGGGTGATACAGAGGAGACTGCCCACAGGGTGATACAGAGGAGACTGCCCACAGGGTGATACAGACAAAGGAGACTGCCCACAGAGTGATACAGACAAAGGAGACTGCCCACAGGGTGATACAGAGGAGACTTACCATAGGGTGATACAGACAGAGGAGACTGCCCACAGGGTGATAGAGGAGACTGCCCACAGGGTGATAAATACAGAGAAGACTGCCCACGGGGTGACACAGACAGATTAGACAGAGGGGGATTATGGTGCAGAGTCTTTGTAGTCAGGGAATTGGTCATCGTCGGTAAGGGCTTCGGGAGTGACAGAGGGTGCCCAGTGAAGCATGTGCCTGGGGTAATGACACATTATGAGCCTCACAGGGCTGGGGCCATCCTGTTCCTAAGAAAACAAGGACACTGACCGGTGTCTCCAAGGGGAGAGGGCAGTTTTAACTCTCTTTGCACTCCCCAGACAGTGTCCCCTCCGGTGTCTCCTCAGGGTCCTGTAATGTGGCCATCTTTTACTATGACACCAGTGAAGGCAGAGCCAACTGTCACCTGGTGCACTGTCCCCAGCCTGAGAACTGCATTCTGCGACCACAGGAGGGAGCGGTCCTGTTCATTGTTACAGTTGGTGAGTGGACAGGGAGAGGGGGCAATCTCTCCCCTATAACCGAAAACGGTTCCAAGCCTCGGTATCAATAGGAATCCCAAGCCTCAGGATCAATAGGAATCCCAAGCCTCAGTATCAATAGGAATCCCAAGCCTCAGGATCAATAGGAATCCCAAACCTCAGTATTAATAGGAATCCCAAACCTCAGTATCAATAGGAATAGGAATCCCAAACCTCAGTATCAATAGGAATAGGAATCCCAAACCTCAGTATTAATAGGAATCCCATGGGCTCAGTATCAATAGGAATCCCGAGGCTCAGGATCAATAGGAATCCAAAGGCTCAGTATTAATAGGAATCCCAAGGCTCAGTATTAATAGGAATCCCATGGGCTCAGTATTAATAGGAATCCCAAGGGCTCAGTATTAATAGGAATCCCAAGGCTCAGTATTAATAGGAATCCCAAGGCTCAGTATTAATAGGAATCCCATGGGCTCAGTATCAATAGGAATCCCAAGGGTTCAGTATCAATAGGAATCCCGAGGCTCAGTATTAATAGGAATCCCAAGGGTTCAGTATCAATAGGAATCCCAAGGCTCAGTATTAATAGGAATCCCATGGGCTCAGTATTAATAGGAATCCCGAGGCTCAGTATTAATAGGAATCCCAAGGGTTCAGTACCAATAGGAATGCAGAGGCTCAGTATTAATAGGAATCCCAAGGGTTCAGTATCAATAGGAATCCCGAGGCTCAGTATTAATAGGAATCCCGAGACTCAGTATTAATAGGAATCCCGAGGCTCAGTATTAATAGGAATCCCGAGGCTCAGTATTAATAGGAATCCCGAGGCTCAGTATTAATAGGAATCCCGAGGCTCAGTATTAATAGGAATCCCATGGGCTCAGTATCAATATGAATCCCGAGGCTCAGTATTAATAGGAATCCCATGGGCTCAGGATCAATAGGAATCCCATGGGCTCAGTATCAATAGGAATCCCAAGCCTCAGGATCAATAGGAATCCCATGGGCTCAGTATCAATAGGAATCCCGAGGTTCAGTATTAATAGGAATCCCAAAGGTCTGTGTTAATGGGACCAGTCCTGTAGCAGGCACCAGAAAGGCCCAGTAGGAAGGGTTGGGTGAATTGCTTTCATGCAGACATATTAAGCACAAGGACTTGGTGTAGGCTACAATAGGATAGGTACGGTACAGTAGGTAAGATCAGGGCTGGGGAAGGGAAGGTATAGTAGTAAAATAGTGGATAATACACAGTGTGAAACTGCTGATTGACTGCGGGCCATGATGTGATAAGGAAATGATGATGTCATGATGATTATTATGATACGGCCAGATTATGATTCTGCCGTAATGATTATGTCATTGTTGATGATGATTAGAGCCTGTCTTATTCCTCAGGTGTTGACCCCGATCTCTTGGTGTTTGATAAACTTGGGCACATTGATTTGAACCCAAGGTCATCCTTCAAATGGGAGCGTCCAAACACATCACGAGCGCTGGCCTCCCCTGCCCTCCTCCCCACTGACCAGGACCCTCCACCTCAATCTTCTCATCCTCAGGACCCTCCCCCTCATCCCCTCTCTACTGGGGATCATCTCCCTCCTGCCACTACCCCCGTTTCTACCTCCCCGGTGGGAGCCAGCTCTCTGTCAGGGGACGACTTCAGGGAGGAGCCCGACTCTTCACATGCAGGATCCATGCCCCCTCCAAAGAACCAGCCCCCGTCGGACCTGCCAAGTCCAGCCCATCTGGACAGCAGCAAACAGCACTTCAATGAGACCAAGGGCCACAGCGGGAGGAACCAGACCTCTGACGGGGAGGGGGTGGGCATGGGAAGTGCTAGCGTGGGCTCCTGGCTGCTCCCAGTATTGCTGGGCTCCTCAGTAACTTTCTTGTGTTGCTGCTCGGGGCTCCTGGCCTTCGGATGCTGCAAGCGGAGGAGAGGACGATACAGACCTGGACGAGAGGGCAACACTGGGAGACGGAAACTTATCATGTGCACCCTACTCAAAGAGAAGGTGTGACACCGAAACCTGCAGCTGCGACCTAACAACCTGCCGAGTAGGGGAAGAACTAACTACATAATATACAGGGTCACTAAGTGTTTGGACTGTGACACTGCTGTCACTGGATAACACACACACACTGACACTGCTGTCACTGGATAATACAGACACCATGACACTGCTGTCACTAGATAACAGACAGACACACACTGTGACACTGCTGTCATTGGATCACACACTGTGATACTGCTGTCACAAGATAACACACTGTGACACTGCTGTCACTGGATAATACAGACACCATGACACTGCTGTCACTGGATAATAAAGACACCATGACACTGCTGTCACTGGATAACACACACACACACACACACACTGCTGTCACTGGATAAGACACACACACACTGCTGTCACTGAATAATACAGATAATGTGACACTGCTGTCACTGGGTAATACATTGTGACTCTTCATTATAAGTTAAACCTCCCCCCTCCCCCTTTGAGGATTATGCTGGTACCAATTTACATATTAATTACAGCAGAATAAGTGTGTGCAAAGTCATATACAGAGAACCCAGGACACACCGTGCTGCTCCAGGTTCATGTAATGAATTCACTGCTGTATCATTATGCTGCATATTTACTTCTAGGGGCTTATTTAGACACTTTATTACACAGGGCACTGGATTCCTTTAATAGAGATTATCGATATCAGAATACAGCTCAGCGCGGTATTTGGGTGCCTCGGGCAGTTTTGGCCCCCATTTTGCAGCCGAAAGCTGCTTACTGCTGAAATTAGAAAGCCATCTTTAAATGACCTGTAAGAACCTGCCATCACTAGCAGTCTCCTGCAGTCGCCCCCCCATTTCCATGACGTGTCCCACTGAACAAGCTCGGCCTCTCTAGCATCCCCTGGGATTCATGGAGCCTGCGGCAGATAGCAGGTAACTGATCCTCTCTCTCCCCCCCCCGTGAGTGGAGGGGGGGTCTTATCCTTTGTGCTCGCCCTGCTCAATGCCTCCATTCTTCCCTAATGCAGTGTTTGTGTTCCCTCTGTCCCCGGGAGCCGCCTCTGAAGGTCACGGAGGCTGGAGCCGGCCCAGGAAAAGGGATTTCAGGTCTTCAGATTAGCAGGGGGGGGGGGGGGGTCACTAAACGAAACCCTCCCAGAGTCAACAGCAGAACTAAGACCAGGGGTTGCGTCATCCCACCGATCATCAGAGGAGCGACCCGAAACATGGGCCGGAGCGACACTGGCAGGGGTGGGATACAGGGCGGTCACAAGACGGGCATGGCACAGGTTACACTAAAAGGCACACGGTGTGAAGGTGCCAGGAGGTACAGACCTAAGATTCCACGTCAGAAAACGTCTTACAATAAACTTTTCAGAAACGTGTTACAGGGGCAGGCACAGAGACTTCTTGTTTTTAAAGACGTGTTCCTCAGACAGCAAGAGGCCTGGTTTCAGTTCCCTAGTGTTTATTAAACGGTGAATATTATCCCTACAATATATGATTACGACTCCTCGGTCTCGGTCACTTAGTAACACTGGCCGACCGCAAACCTTTTCTGAGAAGATTACGACAATGTTTTATTCTGATCAGATCCTTTGATGTCAGCGTGGAAAGCAGCTCTGTGCTGCCTGGTGGAAGAAGAGAGACTAAACAGCAGGACTGGTCATGTGAGCACTCGACCGCGGGCTGGAGCCCTTTTAAATAAAAAATTAAAATCACACAGAAAAGGTTGACGTTTTACTGGTCATCACTTGCACAATAGGTCGTATTGGGGGTAACTACACCTGCCACAATATCATTGATTCTCACACAGGTGTCTGGCATGGTGTCTATCTTTCCCAAATTGACACTGTCGCCCTGGGGTGGACAGACGCCATAGGTCCCTTTTGTTTACGTCAATGACAATAGGCCCAGGCACAGTTGTATAAAACAGATCATGGTTTTTCTTGGAGATGCCCAAACCAGTCCCCGAAGTTTGTTTTTTTGCCGCAGAAATTCCCTGAACAGCGGCCTGTGCAGTGATGCATTGTGACAGAGACTGGCCTGCAGTGGCAGGTTGTGACTGTCCTGCAGGGTGACACATTGTGAAAGTGACATTGAGACTGTCCTGCAGAGAATGGAGGGGACACGGGGTACAGAGCCATCGCTTCCAGACCAACCCACACCGAGACATCCACAGTATGTATCGGCTTCTCTCAGCCAAGTGCAGGGGGAAGGTTCCAAGCGCTGAGCTGGGTCCAACTGCAACCCTTGTGATGCTCAGGGTGTTACTCAATGCCCAACATGCTCTTGACGCTCTGCTTGTAGCGGGTCACACTGGCCTCGCTCTCGCCCTGGTTGAGCAGGTTCAGCACGGCGTCGCGATATTCCTGCACGCTGGTCGATCCCAGGATCTGTTCGCGAGGGGCGGGGTCTGCGCTCCCCATACGCTGTAGAGTCTGTACAGCGTTCCTCTCGGATACGCTGCCCTCCCACACGTACTCCTCCATGTCGCTCAACGACTTCTCACTCTCCCAGGCCTCCGTTTTCTGTAAGGAGATCAAAGACTGACCTGTAAATACACCCAGAGCCCACCTAGCCACACCCCCGGAGGCCACCTAGCCACACCCCCGGAGGCATACACGCAGCTAGAGTGGGCTCCCACACACACACAGCTAGAGTGGGATCCCACACACACACAGCTAGAGTGGGCTCCCACACACACACAGCTAGGAGTCATGAATATATATATATATATATATATATATATATATATATTATGTGGTAATGGTAGGGGTTTCTCAGAGCTTGTTGGGTATTTGTGTGTTTATCAAGAGAATATATACAGTAGGTATTGCACTGTGTATTTTTGTCACATTGGAAGTAGCTTTTGGTATCTTTGTCTGTTTTTTGTTGTATGCACATGCAGTAGAATAAATATTTCCCTTTACAAAAAAATAAAAATAATGATTCGATGTATTTTCCTGTTTTTATAGAGTTTGAGTCGCTGTGTCATCAATCCTGAGCAAATCTACTTAGCTGCAGGTTCCGAACTTTTAACTATCAGGAACAGAAGACGGTGCAGCTGGCAGACACTGGCAGGGATCGGTGCAGATGGTGGGTGTGTATACGCACTCCGCAGATCACAAGGGGTTAATGGGGGTTTGCACTGATTTATTCATGATATGGGATTTCCAACCAATGGAATTGTATTTATCACATGGCGTGGTGGCAGCCCCACTGATTGCAGAAGTGGTTCTTACGGAGTTAACTTTTGTCTCACTGATAACAATCAGAACTTTAACAATAAAATGTCCACAACCCTCAGATCTTACAAATTGGGATACCCCCACCCCCACCTTCCCCCCTCCCCCCCCCCCACCCAAGGGGACTGGAGAAATAGATTGCTAACATTGTATAAATGGCAGAGAATACGAGGCGTTTTCCTGCCCTTTTAAACCAGATTTGAGAGCCATTTTTGCCTCCCGGCTGTAAAACGCGTCAACATCCCGCAGCCCGTTTGTCTGAGAAACAAATCCCAGCGCAGGGTGAAATCCTTTGTGCAGCCAGATATTATCTGCTGATCACCTCTTAGGAGAAGCATCTTATTACACTTTCCATGCCGCCGCTCCGAACTCCAGATGCACCTCCCCTCCCCTGTCTGCACTGCTAATAATGCACTTACTCCTAATGTGTCTGTAAGCCGCCCAACAGAACAGGCACATTGTGACCGGGTCTCTCTTAGCCTGATGTTGTCATGCACCTGTTGCACTTCTTCCCATTGGTTGCCTCCTATTGTAATGTTGTAAAGCGCTGCGTACATTGCTGGCACTATATAAATACAATTATACATGCAGTACATATGAAATCAAACCCCTCCCAAGTCTAACTTAAAACAGTACATGAAAGCAGAGTTGTGCAAACTGGGGGGCGGCGGGTGGTCGGGGGGGGGGGGGGGCGCAGCAGTTATAGAGGTCCTGCGCTCTCCCCCAGGGCATTTAAATTAAATGCTGGGAGACCTTCCAGCGATGCGTCGTCATGGTAACCCGGCGTCAAAAGATGCCGCTGGGTCATTTGACGCGGGGGCCGAGCAGGGGGGAGGGGGAGCGAGCCGCAGCGGAGAGCAGGCAGGGGTACGCACGGGGAAAAGTTTGCGCACCCCTGCATTAAAGTGTATTTAGGTGTCAAATTTAGATTAAAAAAAGAGGCATCAGTTACCCGGACGAGGCGCCTTCCACATCGCTAGAATGAGTTCACTTTGGTCCTGGGAGGGACTGCCCCTTTAAGGGATGCGTTGTTATTGCGCACAGCACTTAGGCTGCGGCCAGGCAGGGAGCGGGTGCGCTGGTGCTCTTGCGCTGCGCCCTGCTCGGCCGGGCGATTCGTGGCCGGCTAGGTGCGCGCTCGTCTGGGGGCGCGGCCACGACGTCACGGAGCTGGTTCACCCTCATTGGGCTAACCGCTCACGTGATGCCCTTGCGGCCGGCAAAATCAAATTTGCTTGCTAAGCGCTGCGCATGCGCTCGCTCACATTGAGGCAATGTGTGTGGCCAGCGCGAGCGCACCCGCCCGCTTAGCGCCACCCTGGCCGAGGCCCTACTTACATATGCCGGCCGACTCCTTTCTGCCCCCTCCTCCTCCTCCTCCCGATGCGTAGCGTCAAATGGCGGCGCGGACGTCACGTTGCCATGGCAACGAGACGCCGTATGAAGGCCATGTTGGTGACGAAATGACGCTGCGAATCGGACGGAGGAGGAGGCCGCAGAAAGGAGCCAGCGAGGGGGTGCCCAGCATGTGTAAGTGACTTCCCATCAGGCCCGAGAGTGTGGCAAATGTATATGGAGGCGGACAAATGTTGCCGCCCCCGGCCTAATGGGAAATCCGCCACTGATTGCACACGAGAGGGAGCGGGGAAAGTGGGACACAGAGTTCCGACTTCTTAGCACAGGATAATTTCTCCAGCGCTGATATGGGGATTCCTTTTCCTTCATACGGTGTAGGTTTTTTTGCACCAACTGTTTGTACTAGTTTGGCAGCCTGGAGACTGATGAATAGAATACACCTCGGTGTGTGTGTGTGTGAGCGATGTGTGTGTGTGTGAGGTGTGTGCGTGTGTGTGTGAGCGGTGTGTGCGAGCGGTGTGTGTGAACGGTGTGTGTGTGTGTGAGCGGTGTGTGTGTTTGTGAGCAGTGTGTGTGTGAGCGGTGTGTGTGGTGTGTGTGAGCGGTGTGTGTGTGAGCGGTGTGTGTGGTGTGTGTGAGCGTTGTGTGTGTGTGTGTGGTGTGTGTGAGCGGTGTGTGTGTGAGTGGTGTGTTATCTGGAGGAGGGAGGACTTATAACAGAAAATTACCTGTGATTTATTTGTTACATTTGGAGCAATCGCTGCCCTAACGTGGCACCCAGTGTCACAGCTCCCCACGCTGCCCTTATATAGAGCAGTAGAAGTTATAGGGATCTGTTATATAGAGCAGTAGTAGAAGTTATAGGGAGCTGTTATATAGAGCAGTAGAAGTTATAGGGAGCTGTTATATAGAGCAGTAGAAGTTATAGGGAGCTGTTATATAGAGCAGTAGTAGAAGTTATAGGGAGCTGTTATATAGAGCAGTAGAAGTTATAGGGAGCTGTTATATAGAGCAGTAGAAGTTATAGGGAGCTGATATATAGAGCAGTAGTAGAAGTTATAGGGAGCTGTTATATAGAGCAGTAGAAGTTATAAGGAGCAGTTATATAGAGCAGTAGTAGAAGTTATAGGGAGCAGTAATTTGGAGCAACAGTAGGAGATAGAAAGAGGAATCACTGTATATGGGGCAATAAAGAAGTTACATGGGTAGTAGAAAGTATTTTAGGGAGCGTTTCCACGGAGCAATAGGAGATATAGGAAGCAGTTAAATAGCGATTGGAGTTTTATGGAGCAATGGGATGAGTTATAGAGAGTAATCGGAGTTACAGGGAGCAGTTTTATGGAGTAATTATATAGAGTAATGGGAGGAGTTACAGGAAGCGGTTATATGGAGTAATGGGAGGAGTTACAGGGAGCTGTTCCAGGATATGGAGTAAGTGGAAAAGTTACAGGAAGCTGTTAGAAAGAAGACAAGCAGTGATAATAAGCGATGCCAAGAAAAGGAGAAAGGGAGAAAAATGAATGGGAAAACAAGAGATGGGCACACAGTGAGTAGAATTATATAAATATACAAGTTCACTGGCTGAACGGGGTAGTCACTGATCCTGCCCTAAATATAGCATTGCCCTGAGTATAAAGCTACCCTCAGTACAACACTGCCAGGGACCTGAGCTATCCTCAGAATAATCCCCCTATTGTATAACATGAGTCTGGTGCTGTCCTCCCACCGCCAGGCTCTCTCTGTCCCTCACTCTCTCAGCTCCAGTCCCTGCTTTCCTCCCCGGGGACTCCCTGCTGCTGTTTCTGAGGTGAAGGCAGCTCCTGACCACGCACCACAAGTGGTTTACGAGAGAGAGGCAAAAATCCACAAGTATCTGTAGTGCTCACCAGAGCCTGAGAAACCCAAACACACAGTGACCGCAGCAAGTGCCACTAACCAAGTGTGTGAGTGTGTGTGTGATGTATATTTATATCTCACACGATACTAACCGAGGATATGTACACCGGATCGAGTCACTAATTGTGTGTATGTAACGCTGTGTTTGTGTGTGCGTGTATCTTGAGAAAGGTCTCTTAAAGCAGCCCTCCAGTTTTCATTTGTAGTTTTATTTTGAATTAGTTATAGGAATGAAGCAGGGGGCTTCTGGAGCTGAACTACGTTCATTTCAGCTCTGGGGTCCCCCTGCCTCCCGATATATTTACCTTCGTAGGGTTTGCCGGTATCTCCTTCATGTAGCAGCTCCGATGGGACGGTGGGGCTAACATAATGACGGGTTAAATGTCCTGCGTCTTGTGGGCCAATAGGAAACCGAGACGTCAACCCTTGCGGCTCCCTATTTGCCCGCATGATGAAGGACATTTAAACAGGACGGCATTACCAGCCCCCCCTTGCTACCCCCCCCCCTCCCCTACAGGGCTAAGTATCTCAGGAAGCAGGGGTTCCGCAAAGCGGATATTAACATAGTTCAGCTCCGGAGGGGATCCCCTACTTCAATCCTGTAATAAAAACTAAAAAATAATAATAATAATAATAATAAACAAAGAAAAACATACCATCTGGAGTGCTGCTTTAAAGAGACCGAATTGTTGATGCTGTAATCCAAAACCCACTGGACTTTATTTAATATCCCTGTGAGTCCTATCACCTATAAGTTTATATTTCTATCATTGTTAGTGCACCCAGGCTGTTAACTGGATTTTCGGGAGCGCTGCCCGTATGCATCGTTTTTTAATAATAATAATAATATATATACAGTTGTGTGAAAAAGAAAGTACACCCTCTTTGAATTCTATGGTTTTACATATCAGGACATAATAACAATCATCTGTTCCTAAGCAGGTCTTAAAATTAGGTAAATACATCCTCAGATGAACAACAACACATGACATATTACACCGTGTCATGATTTATTTAACAAAAATAAAGCCAAAATGGAGAAGCGGTGTGTGAAAAACTAAGTACACCCTTATTGCTTCCATAGGAATTAAGATGCCAAGTAGCAGACAGGTGCTGCTAATCAAATGCTCTTGATTATTAGCAAGTGTGACCACCTCTATAAAAGCCGAAGTTTTAGCAGTTTGCTGGTCTGGAGCATTCAGGTGTGTGTTAACACAATGCCAAGGAGGAAAGACATCAGCAATGATCTTAGAGAAGCAATTGTTACTGCCTATCAATCTGGGAAAGGTCATAAGGCCATTTCCAAACAATTTAAAGTCCCTCATTCTACAGTGAGAAAGATTATTCAAAAGTGGAAAACATTCAAGACAGTTGCCAATCTTCCCAGGAGTGGACGTCTCAGCAAATTCACCCCAAGGTCAGACGGTGCAATGCTCAGAGAAATTGCAAAAAACCCAAGAGTTACATCACAGAATCTACAAGCCTCAGTTAGCATATTAAATGTTAAAGTTCATGACAGTACAATTAGAAAAAGACTGAACAAGTATGGTTTGTTTGGAAGGGATGCCAGGAGAAAGCCTCTTCTGTATTGGAGTATTGCATTATTGGAACCTTTTGAAGTAGCCACACCTGAAACGACTCGTGAAAAGGCTGCCCTCGTCAAGTCAAAGTCATACCCCTTATCCAGCAGGTTCAATAGATGTCAGTCTCGTGCACAATCTGTCTCATGCCCTTCATGCGGACCCCAGGGTCACATACATTTACAAATTTGAACACTGTTTTAGCTACAATGCTAGGCCCACAATTTAAAAAACAGACTGCTGTCCTCTCTCCCAGGAGGTGCAGACATCAAGGACTTATCAGTCTGGTGGTTGAGGAAATGCAAGGCTTGTCTAAACCTGCTGAGGCTGTATCACCCAACCCTGTTGTTTCTCTAGCTGCTAGTGCGATTTCAACTCCATCTTCTAGTCCCAGTCATTAAGAAGCTAAACAAAAAACTCTCCACTTTAAAAGTAGTGACACAGTGAGATCATCCAGCACGTGGTCAGTCTATGAGGAAATGGCAGAAGATGGTGCTGGTGGTGCTTCAGATGCCTACTGAGCAGCAAGCATGGTGGAGGACTATTTTAAAGATAAAATAAGACTGAAGATTAAGGGCAATCCGTATACACACTGGGTTGAAAAAAAGGATCATTTGGCAACCTTTTCAGAGTGCTGTGCACCTTTAAGCTGTCTACACTCTAGTGCAGGACTGGCCAACTTCAGTCCTCAAGGGCCACCAACAGGCCAGGTTTATAGGATATCCCTGCTTCTGCACAGGTGGCTCAATCAGTGGCTCAGTCGTTCTGACTGAGCCACCTGTGCTGAAGCAGGGATATCCTGAAAACCTGACCTGTTGGTGGAGTTGGTCACTCCTACTCTAATGCCAACTCTGACACTACCCTGAATATTTAGCACTGCTGCACGAATGGCTCGTGTGTGTCGTAGGTGGCTGCTGCCGAAGATGTTGAGAGGTCGGTGTTCAATAAAATGAACCACCGCCTATTTGATGAAGGTGGCACACAAAGAACAACACTTTCAAAAGGATTCCAGTTCCACCGGGGACGAGTTGATAATCTTAAGTGATGATGATATGGACAATCAGAAGATCTGTAAAAGGAGTGAGTCTAAGCACTAAGCACACTTTGTGTCACCTTTCAAGCTACAGTACGATTTATCATGACATATACAGATGTACTAATCTCTCCCTATAGATTACTTCCATGTACAGGCATACCCCGCATTAACGTACGCAATGGGACCGGAGCATGTATGTAAAGCGAAAACGTACTTAAAGTGAAGCACTACCTTTTTTCCACTTATCGATGCAAGTACTGCACTGCAATCGTCATATACGTGCATAACTGATGTAAATAACGCATTTGTAACAGGCTCTACAGTCTCACCGCTTGCGCACAGCTTCGGTACAGGTAGGGAGCTGGTATTGCTGTTCAGGACGTGCTGACAGGCGCATGCGTGAGCGCCCGTTTGCCTATTGGGCGATATGTCCTTACTCGCGAGTGTACTTAAAGTGGGTGTCCTTAAACCGGGGTATGCCTGTACTCATTTGGGGGATGATATAGGGGTCACTGATTTACTGCAGTTGAAAACTTGGGGTGTTTCTCATCATATCTTTTTTTAAATAATTTAAAAAATTTGAGATATACAGTATATATATATATATATATATATTTTAATTGTAGATTTTATCATTATTTTAAGCATTTTTTAAATGCTCTATGTTTTTTTCATACTTATTTGAAATGTTTGCCATAATTTAGCAAAAAGCCAAAGCCATGCAAATTCAGCGTAAGTAAAAAAAACACAAATCGAACAAACAAATTTGTTTTTAGAACCAAAACCATATACAAAAGCAAGACACTGAATTGTTTTAGGACCAAGACGAAAACACAACTGAAAGAGCCCATCCTTAACGCTAGCACCCACAGCACTCAAGTGAAAAGAACCAGGAGGAAGTGTGTCCTGGATCCCAAACACATGCAGCCAAGCCACATGTATCACCTGCAATTCTTTAGACCTGGATAACATTTTTCTCTCCGAGATCTCAGGTCAATCATATCCTATGAACCATTTTATAAACGGTAGGATATCCTGTTATTTATGTGATTGCGTGTCCATGTCCCTTACCACATGGAGGGAGGACAACGGGTGTCGTTTTAAATAGTCCAAAGTGGCTGTTGTCTCTGTTTTCAGCCCAAAATTCCCATCGCCTTCAATGGGGATTTTTAGCTGAAAAGTGCCCAAATGGCCATTTCTGACAATATAGAATAAGGCCCTATAAACACTAAGGGGTGCTATGATTTAGCAGGCCTGAACCCCCATCCAAATGAGAGCATCTTTTTTTGTTGTTGTTTAAGATTTTTTTTTACATTTTTGTTTGAAATGGGGTTATTGTTCCTGGCATTTTATATATAAGTATACCTTTATACTTTTATATGTTGAAAAAATATCAATTGTATGTTTTCAGATATTTCTTTATCTTTTATAGTTGGTTTCTCATTGTCAAGATGAGATAAAGATAGGCTTTTGGGAATTTTAATTATTTGAATTTACAAAACAGTGTTTGCACAGTTATTGAAAAATATATTTTCCATGACCTCTTGATATAATGTATATTTTTTATACCATAACTACGTCAATATTGGCTAATGTATGATGAAACCCCTTTGCTATATAGGCATTCCTAATAAAGTATGTATCCAGGCAAGTAAAGGGTTAAATTGGCTATTTATGCATTCTTTGGCCGAGGGGAGAGACCCATCGAGGGGGCTCAGTGTATGGGAGGGGGGGGGAGACCCAGCAGGGATTGCACCATGGGGAGAGGCAGAGACCCAGAAAGGGGGCGCACCGTGAGGGTAGAGGAAGACCCCAGTGAGGGGGGGGGGCATGGGGAGAGAGGGAGACCCAGCACAGGGCACACTGTGGAGAGACCCAGCGAGAGGGCACAATGTGGGGAGAGATCAAGCGCGGGGCACTCCGTGGGGAGGGAGAACCAGCGAAGGGGCGCACTGTGGCGAGAGAGGGAGACCCAGGGAGGGGGCGCAACATGAGGGAGACCCAGGGAGGGGGCGCAACATGAGGGAGACCCAGGAAGGGGCACATGAGGGAGAGCCAGGAAGGGGCACAACATGGGGAAAAGTCACGGCCCCAGCGTGGTGCCTATAAGTAGTGCACCCTTGTGCTTGTTACCAAGAAACAATCTAGTGGTGTGTGTGTGTTTTCTATGTTGTAGTCATGTACTTTATACAAGGAGGTGGGAAAATGTACTTGGAAAGTGGCAGCTTTGCCCTGACTTTCTTGTCGATTGGACTGTGGCACTAAACTGACTTTTTATATAGCTCTAACATTATTTATCACCACACAGAATGAACGCTCCAAAATTCATATCCGTGTCCTAGGGCATTTAGATTTCTTTTAGTTTCTTTATTTACGATCGCTTTCTGGACGTGCGGAAGTGCTGATGCAGCTGGTAGAGGACTTGCACAACATAGCGCCCACAAGTGATTACGTCCCAGAAAACAGACCCACACGGAAAGACATAGTATGGCCACTGGAAGGGGCAGATACCACTGCTATACCATAGACCAGGGGTGCTCATCTCCAGTCCTCAAGCCCGCGCCCCCCAACAGATCAGGCTTTCTGGATATTCCTGCTTCAGCACAGGTGGCTCAATCAGTCCCTGCTTCAGCACAGGTGGCTCAGTCATTGACTGAGCCTCTGATTAAGCCACCTGTGCTGAAGCTGGGGTATCTGGAGAATCTAACCTATTGGGGGTGCTTGAGGACTGGAGTTGACCACCCCTGCCATAGACTGTATTAGATAACCTATCTTCACATCACCTGTCCCGTCAAATTAACTGTTGCAGAAAGGCCCTTCGTCTCTACAAATGCCCCCACCCCTTTTCCAGTTTAAGTGGGATTGGTTTAGTCATCTACAAATCATGGCGTTCTCCAGGGATAAACCAATGGATAACATAGGCTGATGTACAGTAAACTTAGAAGCCAGTTTGACCCTGTGAAGACCGAACTCCTAAGTGACCTGGGACGTTTAAATGACTGGATCGGCAAACACGCCACAAAAGTTCCTTTGACCACCCGATCTTTTTTTATATTACGTTACCCAACATGCACAACTGCATCCCGGACCCATTATCTCCAACAGGCTCCCTATGCCAACGGCTGTTCCAGTTTGCGGATTACTTTCTCCACTCCTGTGTCAGCTACCGCTGTGGAATTAGCACTGGCTCCATGCAATTTATTAACTTGGTCCGGCACTAGAATATTACTGTACAACTACTTCTTGTGATTATACAGGTCTCCAACGTATCCATGTGTATATCCCACAGTGAAGGTATAGAGGCGGTTTGTGAACTTCTAGGTAAATCAACATTACAAAGATGCTCAGGTAGACTTTCTTGTATCACACAAATCAGTTGACAAAAATTACTTCTAATGTGAAACAAAATACGATCTACAACTGGCACAGCCCAAGCACACACACAGTTGCGAAAAGAAATCTATTTTCAACAACACACAGAACCCCAGCAAGCTCTTTTTGGGAACCCCTGAGCCCCCACAATATATATATATATATATGTGTCAAAATGGAGTGCTATTGAGCGTGGCATATGTATACAACAGACGACAGAGAAGCCCACTGCGACAGAAAATCCAACATGACAGAAATACACAGTAAAATACTTATATATTCTCTTGAAATAGGGTCATTTAGTTTAACCCTTTGGCCAAAGCGTTGTAAGCTTGCGAGCCACGACAAGGCAGACACCTGTTCGCAAGTCCTAACACTAGCAGATAAAATACTAATATACCTCTATTAGGATTAAAATTCTCATTTACCTCTATTAGGAGGGAGAAAGACCACATTGGGTCTATATCCAGCAAAATGAGGAACTTGCAAACTAGGGAAGTGGGGAGGGGCGGGCTTAAAACCTGGGAAGGAGGAGCCACTAACCTCCACCAGCTGGAACAGCTGAGAATAGGTTAACAAAACACAGAACCCCAGCAAGCTTTTTGGGAACCCCTGAGCCCCCACAAAATATATACAAGTATATGTGTCAAAATGGAGTGTTATTGAGCGTGGCATATGTATACAACAGACGACAGAGAAGCCCAATGCTACATCCAACATGACAGAAATACACAGTAAAATACTTATATATTCTAGTATTAGTATTTTATCTGGTAGTGTTAGGCCTTGCGAACAGGTGTCTGCCTTGACGTGGCTCGCAAGCTTACAACGCTTTGGCCAAAGGGTTAAACTAAATGACCCTATTTCAAGAGAATATATAAGTATTTTACTGTGTATTTCTGTCATGTTGGATGTAGCATTGGGCTTCTCTGTCGTCTGTTGTATTTTCAACAACTACAGGTTTACACCACACATTTACAAATACTCAGTGCATATTAACAATAACATTTTCATGAGTTGGTCGGGTACTGAAACAGACCTACAGGACTTCTGCTGACCTTAACACACTTGAGATCCTGATGAGACTTTATGAACGCAGATCCCTGTACCCTCCAATACTATGACATTCTTGTATGGAGACTTCACGGGAGGTTCTCAACATCGTTCTTCAATAGGCCAATAGACAAAAACACCCTCTTAAGTGCTGGCAGATTCATCCCCTCCTTCCAGATGACAAGAATCATCCAAATTGTAAAGTGACTCCTCTGCTCGCCCCAAACAACTGCTGGCGAAGGGCTATACATGTTTTCAACAAGGCTACAGTAAATCTGAAGTTAAATCCAGCACTGCCAAAGCACTGTTACAAGGCCAAGAAAAATTGCTTAAACACCACCATAGTGAAGAGATTTGCAGGGATCGGGTTGTTATTTCCAACCTGTACAGATAAACTGTACCTCTGTGGTTGTGAATAGTTCAATAAGCAAACACTGGAATATGCTATCCAGTGACGAGTAGTAACAGCAAGTGTTTTGTATCCAAACAAAAAAAGGTTGATTTAGAGGGGCCGAAACCTGTAACCATCTGATCCTGTAGAGACGTACATGCTGGCGGTGCCCCCTCACCCCCCTCCCCTCCGACCTCCCCTCCGACTGCTACAAGTGCCATGGCTGTGTCAATTGGAACATCACCACTAGCAAGAAATTTCACTCCAGTAAAAAAAAAAAAATCTTTATTAAGCAAAGACTCTCGTGCACCTCGTGTTCCTCATCAAATGCCGATGTGGACATGGCAGAAAAATTGAACAAGGAACAAATGGTAACCCACTGCATTCAGTCAGCCTACCATGATGCAAAACCTGATCAGCAAGGCCGAGCACTTTTTACTCATGGGGCACACGGTTGCAGAACTCCAGCACATGCTATGAACAAGTCTTCCGCTCTCCAGGACGTGATACCATCTCGTCAGTGTTGCCACATCGAAAATGCTTGTGGATATGTACATTTCAGACAGTACAACTTGGGAGTTTTAAGCTTTAATCCCTTACTGTCTGGCCAGGCATGTCTTTGATCGCTGCCGACTACTACCGAATGGACCTGGACACACCTACCGTACGTACAGCCAATGTCATCACTTTATTAGACATGTCCCTGTCACTGATCAACTAGAGGAACTAGAGGAACGCTTGTGCTATTCCTGAGCGAAGTATGGATTAAACTGCCCTGGTCCTCGACATAACACGGGCTAATATGTGTTGCTTAGATATACTGCAGTGAGTGATACAGTGGACATTGGTACTTAGGGTTGGGAAGTATCCATGAGTTCAACGCAGAATCCTATGCCCTAACTAGTACCACTCTATTAGTCCAGATGTTCCCTCTCCTTTCCACATGCCCAGTGTTTTTGCCCATACATCCCTCAGAAGCACAATGCTATATACTTCATCCAGCGCAGAATAAAAATCCCTGTCTGATTCCTATACCCCACTGAGACAAAAGTTTCCTCTACCTCTTTTCTGACCAAGATCTGATCAAAAGCAGCGTAGGACTCAGAGTTCTGTATAAAGTGTGAATTTATGGATTAGCTCTACTGCCCCATTGAGCCCAACGTGGTACTACCTTGATAGCAAACTGGGAAGTGATCCATTCTATGGGGCAGAGCAGGGGGGCACGGACTTGCACGCACAGGGCCAGTATGTAAAATCATTGGGATTGTTTATTGTAATTAAAAGTCTCTGCCTTCTAGAGTACGTCCGGGGTGGGGGTCACAGCACAATGGTTGTGGGAGACGCCGTTCACGTGGTCAGCCTGGAAAACGAAGGGAAAAAAAAGGTCAAAACGTGGCAGACACCGGACACCACAATGTGGTAAAACATCACCCCCTGCAACATGCTTATGGCAAAGGGTGAGCCACAGCAAGACAAGAGATGGACACCGGATCCATGGAGGGGCAGGGAAGAGAGGTTGAGAGACGGGCACCAGTACAACCAAGGGGGGATATAGAGATGTGCACCAGTACCACAGCACAGGGTGTGTAAACAGAAAGGGCAGACACATACCTGGCCTCGCATATCACACACTCACCTCATGGCGCCCATAAACGCCGAGTTTGAAACGGCAGCAAACCAGATCCACAAAGAACTCGGCCAACCCGTGAATCATCCCTGGAACGAGAGGACCGTTATATATACACATGTACAGCACCCACAGTATATTACACAAGCATCCATTTGCATGCATGCACTCACACAGCTGACATTCACAAGCATGGACTCACCCATGGTGGTGAAAATCCCCCCGACGATGCCACAGAGTCTGACCAGGAACTTCCACCAGGGCATGTGATCCTCTGTCACGGTCACCATCAGGGAGCTGATATCATACTTCATGAAAATCCCCGACACGCCATGACTGCCGGTGGCATGATTTATCACACGCTCCTGAGGGATGATAGAAACACAACATGATTTATCACACGCCCTGGAGGTGTGATATGTGCCATTTGAGGAGCAGACTTTTTGGACCAGTGGTCTCTTCTCTCTGTCAACATACATTGCGGGCAGTGGAAACAGCATGCGTCACAGAGGTCACTTTTGTCAGTCCCTCTGTTGCCCTGCGGCGTGAGTGACATCTCTGTGGGTCATGTCCAGTATCAGTGTGTCACTTAGTCTTGCGGTCAGGATGTCACCGACTCACCCTCTCAGTCACAGAGAACTGATGAGTGTCGCACAATATCCTGCGCGTATTCAGCTTCGTCGGGACGATGGTGAGAAAGTACTGATACATCTGGTTACCTAACAGAGGAGTGTGAAGGGTGAGAAGCATCAGAGAGGTAAATAAATAGCAGCTGGCGAAGCGGTTAAGAGCAGCCAGGGATGGGAGACTGGGGGCAGAGGGGCAGGGGGGCAGGGCCGCACGGGCGGACAAGAGCTGGGGCAGCCGGTAGTGCGCAAGGGGTGAGGAGGGGGAGGGAGCGTGCGATAAGTAACTCACTGTCAGAGGCTATTTTTTCAGTCCCATCCAGGGGGTTGATGATCCCTGGCAGGAGCTCCCCAAAGGACAAGTGATCGATTCGATGGGAGAAGTTATAACCTGCAGCGAAGAACAGATGGAACAAGACCCAAGCTCACAATGATTAACACAGAACACACCTGTATTGCACGTTACAGCACTCATTTAGATTGTGTTAGGGGTGAGCAAACTGGGGGAGGCACAAGATTTTCTAGGGGCGGTGGGGGGGGGGGGGGACCGTTTCAGGAGGATACCGACAGGGAATCACACAGCAGCCCTATGTAGTAGATCTGTACAGTCCATCTACACACCCCGTATCTTCCCCAGGACGGGACATGCTAGTGGTAAATATGACAGGTATTCCATTCATTTCAAATGCTAAACACCAGCCCCACCTGGTGGACAGAATGACTGGGACAGGGCTCCAAGGAGAAAATGTCTTGCTCTCCACAGAGCGACAAAAGCCTTAGGGCTGGGACCCGCTGCGCACGGCGGCGCGGGCAGCCATACGAGAGTTCCCCACCAGCAGGGGAATCCTCCCGAGCCGTTCATACTGTTCATACTGTTCATACAATGTCTTTATATATAAGGTAAAACCCTTATTTACTTTTAATGTAAACCATGTATCTGTCACCGTAGCTCTATGCCCAGGACATACTTGAAAATGAGAGGCAACTCAATGTATTACTTCCTGGTAAAACATTTGATAAAATAAATAAATATGGGGTTGGAGAGGAGACGACGGCAAGGTAATATGGCAGAGGAGAGGATGCCATGACACTCCTGTGGAGAGACCACACCAAGATCATGTGGAGGGGTGGGGCGGAAGGAGAGCGAGGAGGAAGAAGTGCACGGTAAGATCATGGGAGAGGGAAAGAGCAGCTGAAAGAGATAGAGAGTGGGAGACGTACAGACAGAGACTGACTTACTGTCGTGGCTCACGAGAGCTGCCAAGTGTGCGTGACCCCGAGGGTGAGGAATCGCTCTGCAGCAGGAAAAGAAGAACAGGAAATTAGAGCAAGTAAGAGAAAAGGGGGGAATGGAAGGGAGTGGGGAGTAGAAAAGGGGAGGACATGTGCACCCAGCAGGAGACTCGTATATGCTATATTACATTATACACCCCACAGAGAGATCCCGTATATGCTATATTACATTATACACCCCACAGAGAGATCCCGTATATGCTATATTACATTATACACCCCACAGAGAGATCCCGTATATGCTATATTACATTATACACCCCACAGAGAGATCCCATACATGATATATTACATTATACACCCCACAGAGAGATCCCGTATGTCCTATATTACATTTGTTTTACTCACCGCAGAGAAAACCCTGTATGTATGCATATAGGTTTTTTTGTTTTTGTTTTTTTTTACTGTTTATTTTGAATTTTCAGACTAAAGATAAATTAAAATAAAAACATTGTATAGTGTGGATGGGTCTTTGGTAATTTGAACACTTAAATACTTGATGTGGGCCGAGTTCCACTTAAACTGATTTGCAGGTGTTCAGTCATTTCTCGGCGAAGCCTCATGCTCCGGGCATTGGATTTTTAGTTATTCATTTTATAAAAGGCCATAAATAAATAATACTTTGGCCCTGCACTCCCGATGTGGGGTGTTTTAAAGTAGAAGAGTTTAAGGTGTTTCACACAACGCCGAGTATCTGTATAACGAGAGCTCCCACACACCGTCACAGCGTAAAGTTTTCTTCCAGGAACAGTTAAGTAAAAAAAAAAGATGATTTTTGACCATTTATTGAATATACCAAAAAGATCAACTAACAAGTGTGATCAGAAATCTTTATCTAAACAACCACCGATCCCAAATCTATTCAATTTCGTGCCATATGTAAATTAGATGGTGTAATTGTTACCTCCCTTTCAGTGATATAATCAGTCTAGAAAGCAAACATGGTCTATAAATAGGGACCCAAATATGTTTATATATATATATATATATAATATATATATATATATATATTTATATATATATATATATATATATATATATATATATATTAACATGTTCGACAAACCTATACATTTGCACGCCCCGGGCGAGTGGATTTAACATCGTGCGAGCTCCTATTGGCCCAAGCAGCACACGTGTGGGTACTAGGTGGCGAGTAGATTTTTTTTGTTCGGCGAGTAGATTTTTTGGTGATTTGTCTAGACGTGTGTGTGTGTGTGTGTGTGTGTGTGTGTGTGTGTGTGTGTGTGTGTGTGTGTGTATGTATGTATATATATATATATATATAATACAAACTGAAGGAGAGTTTAATATACACATATCCAAACAAAGCAATGAACTACAATTTAAAATCTATATACTGTATTTTTTAATTTGACAAATAACTTCCTAGCCAGTAATACAAGTCTATATTTCTGAAGCTTACATTTTCAAATAACCTTTAGGTGGGATGTATAGAATGTGTGAGATATATAAAGAATCTATAAGGATTTCTGCTTCTCTATTAGAAATTTAGAGGGACTTTGTATTTATTACTAAGTAGCAATTCTAATTATGATTCTATATTAATTGGAAACATAAGTTATTAATTGTATTGATTCAATGCACCTATTCAAGTATATATCATTGTTAGAATAGAGGGCATACGGTGTAGTTAATTTTATTAGAGGAAGTATGAAGAGCGGATCACCCAATTATGATCAAAGGCCTCTCAGAGTGCAACTTCATTTGAAACACACACACTTTTGTGATTTTCATATTATATTTATGATCATTGTTTCAGATTAAGATCACATTGTAAATGCTCTATTATATATAGATCAGTTCTTAATTATAATCTACAAATAAGTGGGGGTTAGTCAATTCATACTCAACTTTTTATCTTATGTTTATATTTGAACTTTGCTTATATAGTGAGACTGTGGTACAGTGGTTAGCAGAAGTATTTGCCCCCCCCCCCCCCCCCCAACAATGTCACATTTTGTATAATTACAAAATAATGAACGCAACGGTTTTGAAACAAACTTTCTATTTTAAACGACACAACTGTAGTGGTTAAACTGAACACTGTTAAAGAGAGAGAGAGGTTAAATGTCAGCAAAGGAAATGTACAAAATTAAATGTATTGGGTGCATAAGTATTCAGTCCCTTAAGTCAGTAATTGGTAGAAACACCTTTTGCTGTAATTACTGCTATGAGTCTTTGTGGATAGATCTCTACTAGCTTTGCACAGTAGGTTGGTGATATTTTTGCCCATTCATCATGGGAAAATTGATCCACTTCTGATCATGGACTGCAATCTTCAAGTCTCCCCATAAATGTATAATTACAGCCTAGTGCTTTCGATCATTGTCCTGCTGAATTGTGGATTTCCTCCCCAGTGTCAGAGTCCTGGCTGACTCAAGCAGGTTTTCCACAAAAATTCGCCTGTACATTGCACCATTCATTCTCCCCTCTATCCTGACAAGTTTCCCAGTCCCAGCTGAAGAGAAACATCCCCATAACAATATGTTGCCACCATCATGCTTGACAGTTGATGGTGTTGACTGGGTGACGTGCAGTGTTGGGCTTGCAGCAGACATAACGCTTGGAATGCAGACCAACAAGCTCAATTTTTGATAAGAAACGCGTCAGAGGAGCTGCTGTTTGTTATATGTGAAATAAATTCGCCTTCATTTTTTAACCCTGCCTGCAGTCCGGATTCCTTGCAGTGCTCGTTCCAGTTTCTTTTTCCCCAAGTTCAATTTTTGTTTCGTCTGACCACAAAATCTTTTTCCACGTCTGTGAGTAATGGTTTATTTCTTGCCAAAGGTCTATACAGGCCAGCTTTGTGTTGGGATCATCTTATTGTTGATGTTGATCGACTCCCATCTCAGACACAGATCTTTGCAGATCCCTCAAGGTCATTGTAGGCTTCAGAGACATCCCAAGACAGTTTCCAACTTGCCCGGCTGCTCAGTTTGAGAGGGTGATCTGATCTGGGTAGTGTCTGGATGGTATGATGAATCTTTCACATCTTAATGAACTTCACTGTGCCGAGAAGGATAATCAGCGCCTTTGACATTTTCTTGTACCCATCTCCTACTCCAGCGGTGCGGGACAGGAGAGTCTTCTGGGGGGGCGCGCGGGTGGTTGCAGAGGCCCCGCCCTCTTCCCTCTGGCATTGAATTTAATGCGGGGGAATCACGTGAGGCCCCTGCAACACTCCACTTACCTTGTTTCAGCCGGCTGTGTGACATGTCGCCACGGCAGCGCGGCGGGGGCCACGTGACGTGACATGCGTTAAATGACACCGTGGGTCACGTGACATGACCCCTCAGCATCATTTGACGCATAATTAGATGCGGGGGGGTGGCGACCGAGGAGTGAGCAGGTAGGGGGGGGGGGCGCAGGGAGTTTGCACAACTGCTGTCCTACTCTGTACCGCTCTACCACTTTATCCCAGACATGGTTCAAAAGCTCCTTGATCTTCATGGTTGCTTTGTTGGATCACTGTGTGAGTTGCAGCTTATAAGTCTTTATATACCTGAAGAAAATGATCTACAAGTTAAACAACTTTGATTACCCGCAGGCTGCAATGATTTTATTTATTTTGTGGCCTTTCAAAGTATGAATTTGCACCCGAGCGGATTTGAGGCTGCAGTAGCAAAGGGGTTGAATACTTATTCAAGTGAGATCTATTTTTCTCTGTAAATCTTACTTCTTTATATTCTATATGCATTTTCTAACTTTATCACTTTGGAGTAGTTTTTGTAGCTTCTACATGTGAAGTCTAAATTAAAAGCGTCATGGAGTACACCCAGGTCAGTGATTTTCCACTGGCGCACGCAAGTGGGAGGGCGAGCGCGCGCAAGTGGGAGGGCGCGCGTGTAAGTGCGAGGGGGAGAGGGAGCGGAAGGGGGGGGTGTGTGAGGGAGGAGAGACGGGGGCGACAGGAGACCAATATAAGATACTACAGTCTCACTGTATGAGACAAGTTCAATTAAAAACATATGATAAAATAAAAGTGCATGAATTGACTAACCCCCCACATATGTAGATTATACTTAAGAACTGATCTACATATAGATAACATTAATGAGATATTAATGAGACAATCATAAATATAATATAAGCATAAAACGATGATAAATAAAATGAAACCATAAAAAGAATCACAAAAATGAAAGAACAATTTTAGAACTACATACATACAACAAAAGAGGAAACTTCTCTGGACACTGATAATTATGGTACCCAATTAATGAGGCAAGTTAGACCCCGTAAGCAGTGGCGAAACGCGCATTGGGGCTGGTCTTGCTCACGTCCTCTGTGACATGGATGACGCACACCAGTATGTATGTATGCAAGTACTTTATTCTAAACAGCAGCTTCGTTTGCTAAAGATTACAGCAAGATTTATTACAAATAACCGACTTTACTTACGGATGCTGCCTCTAAGGACAACGTCATGCTCTCTGTACCTGTGGCTGTATCATTAGCTTTTGCTTGCATTTCATTGGTTTACTTATCAGTGCAATTCATAGTACATATCTGTCTAGGTAATGTCTTTCATACTTAGCTAGCAGTGTCATCAAGGGTATTTTTCCTATTTTGTGTGACCAGCCGGTCCAAGTTTTTGTGAATTTATTCACATAGATCTTATTTTTATTTTTTAGATATAGTACACCTCTAGCTA
The DNA here is from genome assembly GCA_036426205.1 of Ascaphus truei. Classification (NCBI taxonomy): domain Eukaryota; kingdom Metazoa; phylum Chordata; class Amphibia; order Anura; family Ascaphidae; genus Ascaphus; species Ascaphus truei. Next base: position 19,912,537 of record CM071571.1, on the reverse strand, counting down.
TTCATATTGTCTATACACAAGTTGGTTTTACTGCATTTTTTATATTTATTATATTTATACTGCGAGTATTGTATTGATAATTGACAGTGTAATTGAGAGGACGTTAGAGATAAAATATATATATAATTTTATTATTTTTTATTTTGTCTGTAATAAATAATTTGTATTTTTTGGTATACCTAGAGTGCCTATTTGGGGAAGGGAAGGAGAGAGGTAGATCAAACAAACTTGCACTCTGAAAGGCCTTTCATCATAATGGGTGATTATTGGAAAACCGCTCATCACACTACCTGCAATAAAACTACATTGTATGCCCTATATGCTGGGTCCAGAGGGGTACAGTGTACAAAAGATGTAAGGAGTGCACGATCCAATAAGGAGCAGAGGGAGGACCCAAGTAGTAAAGTACAAATTTATCGTGTCATCAAGACATTAAAATCCAACGCGTTTCGAATGTGCCATCGTTCTTTATCAAGGATAACATACTGTGTAATCAGTTCCTTTAAATACCCTCTACCTGTAGCCCCATTCGCGCTAAAAGGTATTTCGTCATGACGTCATCACGTCTGCGCATGCGCCAGCCGATGACGTCACCATGTCCGCGCTGAGCCTCGTCATCCTCAATGAGGATGTCTTTAGAGGGGGCTTCTGTGAGTGTCCGCAAGCGTTCTGAGGCGCAGGGATTTTCAGCCAACAGACTAAACTGTTTCTCAGCCCACTGTCGGCTGAAAACACCCAACCAGCGCGAAGCAGCGTCATGACATCGGAGCTTCGCGGGCTATTGGCCCAGCGACGTCACTGCCCCACCTCCCGATCGCGAACGCTGGCTCGCCTGACAGCCCATGAAATCGCGCCTGACCGAGCAGGCGAGCCTCAGTGTCAGCGCGGAGGAGCGTGGCTGGGCCCCTCTATGGACTCAGCCTAACAATGATATACAGGTAAACCCCGTTATAACGCGGTCCTCGGGGTCCACCCCGAGACCACCGCGTTAGTAACAGGGTCGCGGAAAAAAAATGGCCGCCGCATCAGCGCATATTCACCCCGCGGGACAGGAGATGGGATGTCCCTCCGGTCCCCGCTTCCCCCTGTCACCGCGTGACAGGCCACGGGACAGGAGATGGGAGGGGGGATGCCCCTCCGGTCCCGGCTTCCCCCTGTCACCGTGTGACAGGCCACGGGACAGGAGATGGGAGGGGGGATGCCCCTCCGGTCCCGGCTTCACTTCTCCCCCCGTGTCCCGCTCTGCGCAGGAGGAGGGGGGGGGGGGGAGCGGGACATGTTTTTGCTGGTGTGTGTGTGTGTGTGTGTGTGTAGTGAGCAGTGTGTGTGCAGTGTGTGCAGTGTGAGCAATGAGCAGTGTGTCAGTGTGTGCAGTGTGAGCAATGAGCAGTGTGTCAGTGTGTGCAGTGTGAGCAATGAGCAGTGTGTCAGTGTGTGCAGTGTGAGCAGTGTGTGCAGTGTGAGCAATGAGCAGTGTGTGCAGTGTGAGCAATGAGCAGTGTGTGTGCAGTGTGTGTCAGTGTGAGCAGTGTGTGTGCAGTGTGTGTCAGTGTGAGCAGTGTGTGCAGTGTGAGCAGTGTGAGCAATGAGTTTTTTTTTTTTTAAACGGGAGCCACGGGAAAACCGCGTTATAACCGAATCGCGGTATAACGAGGCGCGGTATAACGGGGTTTACCTGTATTTCATGTTTCCAATTAATATAGGATCATAATTAGAATTTCTACATTTCTAATAGAGAAGCAGAGATCCTTATGAAGTTATTCGCAAAAAATGTTTACATTGTAAATCATTTTGTGTGGATGTGTGTATTAATCACTCCTTCACTATATATATATATATATATATATATATATATATATATATATATATATATATAATAGGGGACCACTATATATACACAATAGGGACCACATAGTATCCACACACACTTTTAGTTATGCTACTAACTCTCACATTTCCACACCCACCCACACCATTTATATCCGCTCCCACTCCACACACACCTTTTGTAAAGCACTGTATATACTGTGGGCTCTCCATTCATGTTAATTCACACTGATACACATACACACTCTTTCATCACTTGCTTTCAGGAACCTTTTGACACCTCCAGCCATAAAACACATCCACACCGAGCCAAATTCGAACAAGGTGGGAAAGAGGCTGAGAAGCGAGATGAGAGGTTTGGTAGGTGGCAATAATACATCAGGGAAGAGAGCGATTTTAAACTCCTGGGCCCTTGTCTTCTTTGGAAATGACTTTTTATGGCACATAGCATTTTTATAAGAGGAAGGAGACCAGAAATCATGTTCTTAAATCATTTATATAGAAGTACTTCTCACCAAAGACAGGGAGAGTATGCAAAATACTCAATGTCATGCACTCGCTAGACTTTCCTCATAGGCAGATTCTGAGTGGAGCGCACCAGAGTAGCTAAGGAGCTGCAGAGTTACTGATCTTAAGCAGCACAAGCAGGGAATACCCACCCCTCCCATCCACTCACTGTTTAACCACAGACGCAGGATATTAACACCAATACCTAACTCTGCAGCCTTAGCAAAATGGTGGCACTCATACTAGCAATTCATATGGTCCACCAGGATTGTTGGTTTATTACTCCCATAGGGCTTTTGCATATTCACCCTGTAGCCCTTACTCTTGGGCTGCACACAGATATGTCGGTACTGTATATACTTACAGCTTACCAAAGCAGTACTTTGACCACATGCAGGTTAACTCTGGTGACAATTTATTTTAAGCATATACAGCTATACCTGCAAAGCCTCAGACATACAGTTTACCTCACAGGGGAATATGACAGACTTACCTGTATGGGCAGCACTAAGTACTCGGTACCATCATGCCAGAGATAATCTGGCACATACTGAAGCTGTATTGAGCTGATTATTAGCCCAATTATATAATCGCAGGGTGACTCTGGACAACACTCTGCTGAGTGCTGTCACCTACAGCTTAAGAGTACTTTAACCCTTTGTGGTTATTAATAGTGTGGACTTTAGCTCCTATTGCAATACGCCTCCTATGCATTTTTATACATTTTTGCCCCAATTATTTTTAGTTTTTGTTAGTAATAAATTATTTTAACTATATCAACCATACCACTAATATCTCAGAGGTCATCCCATATTATCTTTACTACACGGTCCATATGGTGTCTCGAGTGTATGTCTGAGTTTATTCAGCTACATTCTCCTTTCACTTGATAGTCTAGCGAGTGCATGACATTGGGTATTCTGCATACGCCCCCTGTCTTTGGGGAGAGGTACCTCTTCTATATATTCACATAACCCTAGTTCACCCAGACTATTAATTACGATGGGAGAGCGGGGGCCCGTTTTGCTTATACCTTAAATCATTTAGCAAGATGTGCGAGTAGTAACGAGGAATGAAGATTTTTTTTAATTATTTTTTTTAGAATATCGATGGGAAAATCCATCCGGACCCGAGGGTTCTCCAGTTCCCAAGCGCTTTGATTGCCTCAAGAATTTCAAGAGAATCGATTGGTTTTTCGAGAGGTGTAATATCTAGGGGTCAAGCTTGGGGAGTAGGCAATTAGAAAATAATATTTTTTTTTTTAATTTTTAAAAGTTTTTATTTTTTACTGGAATGGATTTCAGGACCAGAGAGATTGTAAAGGGATTTGTAGTAGTCTGTACGGGTATTGATCGTTTTAGAATTATAAGCAAAGGAGCCACGTGTTGGGTGCATACATATAATGTTATGTATCGCACCAACGGTGTAAAGACACGCTTTACCAAATAACAATATAGGGGAAATAAAGTAAAAACAAAGAGCTGAAACTGGCATATAACATTAATACACCCCAGAGGGAGACCCTGTATGTCCTACATTACATGACACCCCACCCTACAGGGAGACCCCTTATGTCCCATATCGCATGAACAATGCACCCTACATAGAAAAACCCTGCTTGTCCTATATTGCATTAGTTATATGCTCCAGAGGGAGAACCGATGTATATTACATGTGTTATACACCCCCACAGGCCCTTAGTAGAAGGACATACTTGCCCACAGTGATGTGAAAGTTTCCAGCCACTTTATTGATGTCAAGGTATCCGTGGATCCTGCACGCGCTGGGTGGCTGAGAGTTGGAATCTTCCCTGTGAGAGCGAGAGCAGAGCGAGTCAAGGTGGAAATCATTCTCTCCACTTGGTGTTTTCTATGGGGTAGTTAGGGTTGGGGGAGGTCAGGGGTTGTCATCTCCAGGCTCTCACCTGGGAGGCAGTGCAGTTACCGTGTTCCTCATTGCGCTCTTGAACAGTAGATCCTGGAGAGACAGCTCCTCCTGCAGCCGGCTCTGTATCTGCTGCAGCATCCTGTGGACAAAGCAGATAGGTGTTCCCCAGTCACTGTGCAGAGGACAGACCATCACTCCCAGCCTAACATTGCGCAAACAACAAACAGAACTCCCCTCCCTGGCATGTGTCCCTTCTCTCATACCTTTGCCACTGCCTCTGCTCAGGGGACAGATCAAATATCACCTGCGGAGAAATAAATCATCAGGAATTCAATGTACACACTTGAACACCACCAAGTATACAGGAGAGAGGCAAGTGAACTTATCTGTCTTGCCCTGTCCAACCATATCACTCACTGGCAACCTGTACCCTCCCCAGTAGACACCAACGCCACTGCCATACCATCCCTTTCAGACACCCACAACTCTAGCTTTTCCCTCCCTGTTGGATACACACTTCAGCTGCCCATTCCCAATCCCACTAATGAACCCAAAGCAGTCAGTCTTAGCCTGCCTTGTCTGATAAGTGGTGTCTGCAGCTGGACAGACATTCTCACCGGCTCATACACCAGCTTCTCGGACGAGATGACCATCGTCTCGGCCAAATCCAACACATCAGCACCGACATCTGGAGAGGAAAGAAGACATTACAACAGCTCAAAACCAACTGCAGAGTTCGACCTGGCTGGGAAGAGGAAATACTCACACTGACACCTCATTGCCACCGTGATGTCTATGTTCAGCCGTAATTTACTGAAAGACAAGAGGAAGACGTTGATAGTGAGTATGATGGATGCAACTTCTGGGGAGAAGACCTCATATCCTATAATGATTCTGACACCACCCACCTTACCACGAATCTTCCCGTGATGCTACAGACCAAAGTTTAACAACACGTACCAGAGCCACACAAGAAGGGGAGTGACACAGCAGGGCATAGGACTACTAGAGGGGGTGGGGCTGCAACATCCCTTCTGCCTGTGCACCATATGCATGGATATGCGAGGCCCTTTTGAAGGCTTATGGTCGCACATGTTGCCCACGACTGCTTTAGGTCCTAACAAATGTTTAGGAATTCAGAAGATCACTCCTTATGCATGAAGTTGAACGGGCGTTTATCCATCTGTATAGTCGTACAGCGTTACGTGCAACGAGGACAGAATAGTGAAAAGACAGCTACCCAGTGGCCTTAACCAATACAGATTCACATACCTACGGTTACAGCTAGGCCTACCACTACAGTCACGCTTCAGACATACAGCCCGGGACAGAAAGCAGACTGCAGTTGTGCTGCCACGTTTAGTACTGCAACTTCCCCAGCAGCCTGATAATGCAACAGTGAGCCTCAGCCATGACCACACTCACCCGAACAGGTCATCAGTTGGCACCACCCAAGAATTTATTTTTCATCTCTGCAGCAGGTAACAGAAAGGCAGCACCATTTTTACAGACCTACAAGCATACCACTATGGCAGAACCGAGGCCATCAGATAATATTACTCTGTCTACGGGCGCCGAGACCAACATAACCTCAGCAGACACAGGAATACATTAGGCCCCAAACGGACAGCTACATTGACACAAAATGCTTTGTCAAAAATATGAAACTGAAAGAGACGAGTATCGTCTGCTGCCAACTACTGTCAGAAATATTAACGGTCCCTGACAAGGACAAACGTAGAGGAAAGCTCGCAAAAACGAGACCTGCACGCTGAAATATGGGTAATGCAGTCGGTAGTGTGCTGGACCTGCCATCCTCTCCATGTTACTTGGGCCAGAGAAAGGCAAAAACGTATCACACACTAAACAAGGAGTCAGGTGGGGAGGACACAGAATAATAAAGGGGGGGGGCGCACTGTTAGAGTCACCTGGTGAAGTCCTTGTCCACCTCATACTCGTATCGCATCCACGTGTTCCGATAAACCAGGAATTCCATCACAGTTAGAAGAGCCATCACCGAGAAGGCAAGCAGAGACACTACAGAGAAGGGGAGAGAGCGAGGGGGCAAAGGGTGACACGGGTGACACGGGTGACACGGGGAGAGAGAGCGAGGGGGCAAAGGATGACACGGGGAGGGGGCAAAGGGTGACACGGGGAGGGGGCAAAGGGGTGAAACGGTGGTGAGGGGGGCAAAAGGGTGACAGGGGGGAGGGGGGCCCAAAGGCGGTGCATACGGGGAGGGGGCTAAACGGTTGACACGGGTGGAAGGCGGCAAAGGAGGTGACACGGGGAGGGGCAGGCAAAAGGGTGAACGGGGGAGTGGGCAAAGGGTGACACGGGAGGGGGGCAACGAAGGCGTCTGACACGGGGGAGGGGGCAAAGGGTGACACGGGAGTAGGGGGCAATAGGGGACACGGGGAGGGGGGCAAAGGGGGACACGGGAGAGGGGGGCAAAGCAGGTGACACGGGGAGGGGGCAAGGGTGACACCGGGGAGGGGGCCAAAGGGTGACACGGAGGGGGGGGCAAAGAGGTTTGACAACGGGGGGGGGGCAAAGGGTACACGGGGAGGAGCAAAGGGTGACCGGGAGGAGGCGCAAAGGGTACACGGACAGAGGCAAAGGGTGACACGGGGAGAGGCAAGGGTGACACGGGGATGAGGAAGGGGCAAGGGTGACACGGGAGGGAGGAGGGGCGCAAAGGGTGACAAAGGGCGGAGGAGGTGGGAGAGAAGCGTGCAAACAAAGGTGGATGACAGGGCGTTGAGCGCAACAGGGTGACACGGGGAGAGGCAAAGGGTGACACGGGGTCGAGGGAGGAGACGCAAAGGGAAAGGGTGGAGGAAAGGGTGGGGAGGCGCGCAAAGGGTGACAAGGGGAGGTGAGAGCGCAAAGGGTTGACAAGGGGAGGCGCAAAGGTGACGCAAGGGGAGAGCGCAAAGGGGACAGGGGAGGAGAGCGCAAAGGGTGACAGCGGGATTGGGAGAGCGCAAAAGGTGACGGGGATGAGCGCAAAGGGTGACAAGGGGGATGGAGAGCGCGACGCAAAGGGTGAAAAGGGGAGAGCGCAAAGGGTGACAAGGGGAGAGCGCAAAGGGTGACAGGGGAGAGCGCAAAGGGTGACAAGGGTGGGAGGGCAAAGGGTGACACGGGGAGAGCGCAAAGGGTGACACGGGGAGAGCGCAAAGGGTGACAAGGGTGGAGAGGAGAGCGCAAAGGGTGACAAGGGGGAGTGACGGAGCGCAAAGGGTGACAAGGGGGAGAGACGCAAAAGGGTGACAAGGGGGAGAGCGCAAAGGGTGGTGACAAGGGAGAGCGCCAAGGGTGACAAGGGGAGAGCGAAGGGAAAGGGGAGAGCGCAAAGGGTGACAAGGGGAGAGCGCAAAGGGTGACAAGGGGAGAGCGCCCAAAGGGTGACAAGGGGAGAGCGCTAAAAAGGGTGACAAGGGGGGTGCGAGAGCGCAAAGGGTGACAAGGGGAGAGCGCAAAAGGGTGACAAGGGGAGAGCGCAAAGGGTGACAAGGGGACGAGAGGCACCAAAGGGTGAAAGGGGAAGCGCAAAGGGGTGACAAGGGGAGAGCGCAAAGGGTGACAAGGGGAGAGCGCAAAGGGTGACAAGGGGAGCGGCGCAAAGGTGTAAAAGGGAGAGACGCAAAAGGGTGAGACAAAGGGGGGACGAGCGCCAAAGGGTGACAAGGGACGAGCGCAAAACAAGGGTGACAAGGGGACCGGAGGGGGAGAGCGAGGAGCGCACAAGGGTGACAAGGAAGAGCGGAGAGCAAAGGGTTGACAAGGGGGAGAGCGAGAGAGAAGGGTGACAAGGGGAAAAGCGAGAGCGCAAAGGGGGACAAGAGAAGAGGCGAGAGCGACAAAGGGGGGAAAGGGAAAAGAGCGAGAGCGCAAAAGGGGGACAAGGGAAAGAGCAGAGCGCAAAGGGTGACAAGGGGGAAGAGCGAGAGCGAAAGGGTGACAAGGGAAGCGCGAGAGCGCAAAGGGTGACAAGGGAGAGCGAGAGCGCAAAGGGTGACAAGGGGAGTTCGGGGGGAGAGCGAGAGCGCAAAGGGTGAAAGGGGGGAGAGTGAGAGCGCAAAGGGTGACAAGGGGGAGAGCGAGAGCGCAAAGGGTTGACAAGGGGAGACGCGAGAGCGCAAAGGGTGACAAGGGAAGAGCGAGAGCGCAAAGGGGACAAGGGTGGAGAGCGAGAGCGCAAGGGTACCAAGGGAAGAGCGAGAGCGCAAAAGTAGGTGACAAGTGGAAGAGCGAGAGCGCAAAGGGTGACAAGGGAAGAGCGAGAGCGCAAAGGGTGACAAGGGGAGAGCGAGAGCGCAAAGGGTGACAAGGGGAGAGCGAGAGCGCAAAGGTGACAAGGGAAGAGCGAGAGCGCAAAGGGTGACAAGGGAAGAGCGAGAGCGCAAAGGGTGACAAGGGAAGAGCGAGAGCGCAAGGTGGGGTGACAAGGGAAGAGCGAGGAGCGCAAAAGGGTGACAAGGGAAAGGCGAGAGAGACCAAAGGTGACAAGGGAAAGAGCGAGGAGGGAGCGCCAAAGGGTGACAAGGGAAGAGGAAGTCAGAGAGCGCAAAGGGTGACAAGGGAAGAGCGAGAGCGCAAAGTGGTGACAAGGGAGAGGCGGATGGAGCGCAAAGCGGTGAACAAGGAAGAGCGAGAGCGCAAAGGGTGACAAGGGAAGAGCGAGAGCGCAAAGGGTGACAAGGGAAGAGCGAGAGCGCAAAGGGGCTACAAGGGGAAAGAAACATAAGGCACTGATGGAGGAAATAGGTGGATTGGCAAGGGCTCCATTCCCCATCCCACACCTCTCGCCCACTGTCCCCCCTCAAGAAGCTCTAACCCCCCCCACCCCCATTCCACCTCACTCCCCTCTAAGTATCCTTTTCCCCAGTCTCCTCTGGGCTCCCGCCCCCCTCTCACCGGTCCCCCTGGTCGCTGATGTCTCCACGTAGCTCTCAGGCACCTTGGGGAACGCGTCCAGCTCCTTCACCAGGCTCAGCGCAGCCTTGCGACTCTGGCGCCTCATTCTCCACCCAGCCCCTCTCCCCCCTGCAGATCAGAGACCGACACACCGGTATGTCCGGGGGAGCACGGAGCGCTATAAGGAAATGCACGGCAACATCAATTCCGAAATGACGTCCCTTCCTGTTTCACTAAAGCTCAGATGGCTGGCATGTTGGTCACATGACATAACCCATAGCCGCCATGTTTAATAAGGGCAGCTATGCCAGCACAGTGCAGGAGGCCCTGATGACTGACGCATTGTGTGATAGAGGAGAGAGAGCGATATATATATATATATCTATATACTATAGATATATATACTATATAGATATATATAGCCAGATTGTAACTGGTATTGTATTGTAAGTAGTATTTTATCTTATGCATTAGTAAAGCCTTTTTTACACTACTTCACCATATTGTGCCTCTTTTTAATTTTTTTCACGACTTTATTGAAACATCACTTACATTTGGACTCTTTCCCTACTATATATATTTGCACTATTATGTTTTCTATTTGATATATTTTTTCATGATTCTTATTGAGTTAATGACTTTTTATTTTTTTTCCAGGTTGTTTGTATATATATATATATAGTATTGTATGTCTTTATTTATATAGCGCCATTAATGTAAATAGCACTTCACAGTAGTAATACACGTGGTAATCAAATAACAGATCATGGGAATAAGTGCTTCAGACATAAAAGTAACATTAAGGAAGAGGAGTCCCTGCCCCGAGGAGCTTACAGTCTAATTGGTAGGTAGGGAGAACGTACAGAGACAGTAGGAGGGAGTTCTGGTATGTGCGTCTGCAGGGGGCCAAGCTTTATGTATCGTTCCCAGGATTATCCACAGTGCTATTCATATACTTCTTTAAGCAAGTGTGTCTTAAGGTGGGTCTTAAAGGTGGATAGAGTGGGTGCTAGTCGGGTATTGAGGGGAAGGGCATTCCAGGGGGCGGGGCAGTCAGTAAAAAGGTTTGAGGCGGGAGAGGGCTTTAGATATAAAGGGGGTAGAAAGAAGACATCCTTGAGAAGAACGCAAGAGTCGGGATGGTGCATAACGAGAAATTAGGGCTGAGATGTAAGGAGGGGCAGAAAAGTGTAAAGCTTTAAAAGTGAGGAGGAGAATTGAGTGTGAGATGCGGGATTTGAGACGTGGAGGCAGATTTAGGAAAGAGCAGAGCGATTTTTGGCAGCAGCTTTTAGGATAGATTATAGGGGAGACAGGTGAGAGGCAGGAATACAGGACAGCAGGAGGTTACAGTAATCAAGACGGGAGAGAATGAGGGCCTGAGTCAGAGTTTTAGCAGTCATGCAACAGAGGAAAGGGCGTATCTTTGTAATATTGCGCAGGAAAAAGCGACAGGTTTTAGAAACGTTTTGAATGTGAGAGGAGAATGTGAGAGAAGAGTGTGACCCCTAGGCAGCGTGCTTGGGCTACTGGGTGAATGATCGTACTTCCAACAGTAATGTGGAAGGAGGTAGTAGGGCCAGATTTGGGAGGAAGTATGAGGTGCTCTGTTTTTGCCATGTTAAGTTTAAGTCGGCAGAGGGCCATCCAGGATGATATAGCAGAGAGACATTCAGAAACTTTGGTTTGTACAACAGGTGTAAGGTCGGGTGTTGAAAAGTAAATTTGTGTGTCGTCAGCATAGAGGTGATATTTAAACCCAAGAGATGTTATTAGGTCACCTAGAGAGAGTGTGTACAGAGAAAAGAGAAGAGGTCCCAGGACAGAGCCCTGTGGTACCCCCACAAAGAGATCAATAGAGGAGGAGGGGTGTTAGCAGAAGAGACACTGAAAGTATGATGGGAGAGGAAAGAGGAGATCCAGGATAGAGCTTTGTTCCGAATACCAAGAGTTATGGAGAATGTGAAGGAGAAGAGGGTGGTCCACGGTGTCAAATGCTGCGGAGAGGTCGAGTAATATGAGCAGTGTAATGTATATATACTCCCCTGAGGAAGGTCCTTCCTTGACCGAAACATTTGTCATAAATGTGCTATGTATTCTCTAATACAGGTTTTTCATGCTTACATTTGAGTGCTGTTTCTTGATTTCTCTCACGAGGAAAAATTGTGTTCTATTGATGCTTATGGAACATGCACCAAGGAGATAGATTTATATATATATAATATAATAATATATATATATTATATAAAAGAAAAAAAAGTGGAGAGAGCGCACGCCCATAGCGTAAAATTGTAACATTTAATGGTTAAAAGGAGGGGAGGGGGGGGGGGAAGAAATACACTCACAAGAGTAAAAACAAATCAGGCAATTTGTGAATAATTCACCACCATCTGTTTTTTTCTGCCATAGGAGTCCACAGGTCGAAGCTCCCTCAGGGCTGCAGGGCTGTAGGGCGGCTACCAGGAAACTGGAGATGTCATCACAGGAAAAATTCATCTGTATAAGTCCCAGAGATTGCCTCCAACACTTCAATGGCCGCAATATTGACTCGCGCTGAAAGCGGCCTCCTCGTGCGCATGCGTGAAGTCATAGTGATGCAATGACGCGATGACGTTCCCTTTATATATATATATATATGATACGTTACCAGCCGGAAGAACAGCAATGAAGAGACAGCACTTAGTTGGAGATAATCAAAATGTATTGAAAAGACACCAAATCCAACGTTTTGATCCACACAGAGAGATCTTCAGGGTGTGTGGATCGAAATGTCGGATTTTGTGTCTTTTCAATACATTTTGATTATCTTCATTGCCATTCTTTCTGGGTGGTAACGTATCTCTTGTATTACTTTATGGGACAAGCACCAGGCTCTTTGAACATTACGACCGGTGTCGATCCGTCATGGCCGCCCAAGCAGCGCATGCGGTTCTCTGTCAATTCCCCTGCTTGCGCCGGAAAAAAAAATACACCTACCTGATTGGTCTGCCGCGTGTTTTTGGGTTTGGATTTTTTGGGGGTGCGCAGCCATGCTCTATATGAGTTTGCGCAGTGAAGCCCACCCTTCCTTTTCCATCCTGCACAGAGCAAGTAAGTAGTGCCCTTGCCTCCATTGCCTCCCATACCCCCCCTTACCTCCCATATCCCTCCTTAGCTCTAATGGCGCCACCATAACTGCAATGGCCCCCTTTACCACCGATGGTCCACCCTTACCGACGATGGTCCCCCTTACCTCCGATGGCTGCCATTATCTCCCAAGGCACCCCTTACCTCCCAAGGCACCCCCTTACCTCCCATGCCCCCCCTCATCACACAGTCACCCTGCCAGTCAGTCACGCAGTCACCCAGTCAGTCACGCACAGACTCACTGACACGCACACAGACTCACTTTCACAACGAATTCACACTCCATATAAATATGGAAGTGCAAATAGTTAAAATGGGTGTGTGCCGCACACACGCGCGTTCTAAGTGAAATTTCTGTGCGTTTTGTCACTGAAATTGTGTTTTGATTTTTAATTAAAAACAGCACCATCACAAATAGAATTTCTGTGGCAAAAGACAAATACGTTTCACTTAAAATGTACGTCCATTAATGATTCTAGGATGTAATATTTACTTCAAAGCTATAAAGGAAAGTGCACTGAATATTCTATGGCACACAGAATATGAACTTGTAGGTACACTTCAAACTTGGAGATTATTTTGACTGGTATTCTCAAAAATGAAAACAGTTAAAGTTTATTTGCAAAGTTAATTAGTAAAAGTATGAATTGCATTCAAATAAGAAGGAATGGTCATCTGTAGAAACCCCGGGGAGGAGGGGGTGAGAGAGAATCACACCGGGCACAGCATCGGCCGCAGATCCGCTGCTCTCTCTGGATGGAGAGAAATGAGAGGCCGGGAAGGGAGGGAGAAGCGTGACAGCCAAACCCTGCCAGCTGGATATCATATTTACGCTATATATCTTTACTGCCCTATACTACACCGAAATAACCTATAGTGCTTTCTTCCAGATCTGACTCAAGCTTCACACGGGAGACATCGGAATCCCCCCTAACCCAGAAGACAGGTAGGGAACACCTCCCCTCCAATGTATAACATTGCGGGAATGAGGGTACCTGGACACTGAGGGACTGCGGATCAGGTAAGATCCCAGGCGGGATTGCTGCTTTAGAAATTGTGAAGCGGGGGCATCCAGACGCTGGTTATGGGGTTCAGGAAACCAGTCATTCATATCTGGCTGTTTTTTCTAGATTATTGAGGTCATCCGACACACACACACACATTAAATAAACTATGTGAAAAACGAATGTTCTTATTAGGAATTTGTTCAATTTTTCTAAAAGTGGGGGCGGGGCTAGGTGGCAAGAAACTTTTTTGGTTCTGCGAGTAGCTTTTTGGGTAATTTGTCAAGGTGTGTGTGTGTGTGTGTATATATATATATATATATATATATATCACTTGCCCTTGACAATCCTTTGCTAGATGAAGGCCATCCCAATGATCTTCCAGGTATTTTGGTTGCAAACCTCTCTTCTTCATGTTACCCCAACACATTTTCTGATTTCATCCTCAAATCTAACTTTTGGTCGTCGTCTTGTTCTTTTAATTTCTCTTGGAATCCAGTCGAGTACCATCGTTGTCCAGCGACGGTCATTTCTCCTTGTGCTATGTCCAGCCCACTGCCATTTTAATTTCTTCACTCTTGTCATGATTTCACAGACTTTTTTGCTTTCAAACTCATTCATTCTTGTAATTGTCTCTTCGGGTAATACAAGGGTGATCATATTTGTCCCAGAAAAAAACGGGACAAATGTCAAGCATGCACCGTCGTCGCTTGCTGATTATGCATGCGCGATCGGCGTTTGCCGGTCGCTCATGCACAATAGGAGCAATAGGAGGAGTTATACGGAGAGGTTATATGGGGCAATAGAAGGGGTTATAGGGAGCGATTATATGGGGCAATAGAAGTTATAGGGAGTGGTTATATGGGGCAATAGGAGTTATAGGGAGCGGTTATATGGCACAGTTCAAAAATAATTCAGGGGTAACTACACTCACCATTTATTTATTTATTTTTAAGTCCATGGTGCTTTGTCAGAGGAAGCAGGACTCACTGTTCCAAATCCACATAGAAAAAGAAAATATCTTCTAAACACTCATTTGTTGAGTCGGGCATCTCCAGTATTCATTTTGACATGTTTTATTGAACCGCCAGAAACCAGACAGTGAAACGGCTTGCACAACGTTTCAGGGTATTCCCTTCATCAGGTGCATAAAATGTCATGGTCACAGGGACCAAGGACCCTAGCAATTATATTGTTCTGTATCCTTGGTGGTGGAAGCGATTATATTGTGACAGGTTAAGAGATATTATTTATTTGAGGAACCTTGTATAGGTAGGCAGTGTGTATTAACCCTTGTCACATACTCACAGGTGTGCAACTCATGACCGTGTACACACACACACACACACACACACACACACACACACACACACACACATACACAGTTGGGGTAGAGCAAGAGAGCAGAGGTGGCCTGAGAGGAAGAGCAGGATCACATCAGGGGCAGGAATAGAGCTGGTGGGTGAGGTGTGCAGGCAGATGTTTGGGTAGAGCTGGAAGTTCAGGGGGGCTGCAGCAAGCCGCAAACTCCCATAAAAGATGCGGTGTCTCTGTAAGTCTCCTTTCCTCATCAGCTTGATTACAACAGAGTGGAGACAGGGAAGGAAGGGAGGCTGCAGCCAGGTAGTGGTGGGAAAGAGTGAAGCACCCTTCACACCCCCATCGCCCGCGTGCCTGCTTCTATCCAAAATTTGCGCCTGTTTCTCTGAATCGTCACAGAGAAATCCAAGCAATATTCTACATGTTTTTTTAAATAAATCAGTTCTGAAGTATTAGATAATATTTACTACCTTTTTATTTTAAACTTCAATGCTTTTAATGCCATTTTTAATGAGTTTTAATATACTGTACTGAGCATCCTTTGATTTCTATAGCGGGCTTCAACACACCTTCCTAGCAGTGCAATATCTTTGTAACACTTTCCGGTTTGTGATAATTTGTTGCCAATATTCCCAGCAGTTTACGCTGTAAACTGTAATAGATAATGTTACCTTAGTAATATAAGAATACATTGTAGCTGCTGAGTTCCACTGACTGATTGAAGCTGAAAGGCAGCCATTTAGTGAACCCTGGAAAGCAGGATTTTGCTGATCGATCGCGGGAGAACTATTTGATCGGCAGCTTAGGCAATTCGTTTTCAATAAAGGTAATCAAAGGCTGCATATATTAAAACAAACAAATATATATATATATATATTTTTAAAGATGATTGGAGTGCCTCTTTCAGGCCTTGAGCAATTTATTTTCACTCTCAGCAACTGTCCGATGCTTCGTCACAACTCACCCCACCGCCAGGACCTGTCGACACTGGCCGCCAAGGGTAAGTGCCTGGCTGATTACTTGCATACTCCAAATAGGAATTCACATCTACTGTACATACATGTATATTTTTTTCCCCCCAAAATACTATTGGCAATCTTATTATTTCCAGCTCAATATCTAAAAAGTGTACACATTTTGTATTACTGTACGTTCACAAGATTGCCATTTAAACAATGACAGGACATTCAAACTGCTGGAACTATTTGGGTCAGACACCAGTACACCATTCCAGTCACTAGGTGCATTCAGCTTATCAACCCAATATAGTGGTTCTGGAAATCATTTCCGGGTAGTGTGGATTGGGACGAATTTAAATATATTTAGCATAAACATTAGCATATCTCCCATGGTTCCTCACGTATGCTCTTTTTTCCCAGCACAAACCTCTCTAATTTATTTGGAGGAATGTTTGAGGCGGATTTACAAAACAAAACGCACAAGTCGTCCTCCTCTGGATTTTGAGGTGTCCGCTCATTCTTTGTACCCAATCCGCAGACAGATTTCGGTGTGGGAATTGGATTTGGTCTAAAATAAAAAAAAAATCCGGGAAGGGGTTTTGGACCAGCCCACTCATCTCTATTCCTAATGTGGCGAGTGATTGAACATGACCGAAATTCAGTAATCTCAATATCAATCTTCTGGAACAGATTTTCCTCTAACCAATTAGGCGTATCAATTTAAAAGAGCAATGTTAGGCCAATCGCTTACAAATGTATTATCTTCCAATCTAAACCATACAGATGTAGCATCTTGTATGTATCAGCTGCCGCACGGCATGTGCTGGTGCGCCGTGTGCAAAGCGTTGACCATCAACGGCACAGTCCGTAGCAGGCGGTAATAGCGCATCGGGATTAACACAGCGGGGGTATCTGCGTCTGAATAGGACTCTCGCTGTGTGAATCCTACCAGGTCACACCTGTCTGCAAGAGACGTGCAGTAAGAATTATATTGTCTACCCATGCTTAAATCCTCCCACGTCATGGCCCACGTGACCAGGACATTTAAACCATGCAGTCTGAAATTAATGCGGTTCAGCACTGGAGACCCCCTGCTACAATACTGTGTTCTTAAAATAAAAGCAGCATAATTACCTTAGCGGCTAGGCACTAAGGCAATGAAGGGGTTAAGCCAGAGTACCTGGTTTATTGGGGGTAGAGGAAGGGGGGTTTTGCCCCTGGGTGGGTGGTTAGGCCTCCCAGGAAGGTTGCGGGAGGGGTTAACCACTTCATTACCGTAGCAGTAGTAACCAAGGTAATGAAGGGGTTAACCCCTCCCACTACCCAACCGAGGGGCCTAACCACCCACTTTCGGCAATAGATTGCCTTTATTAAGGAGAGGGCTAAATCTATTGCCGAAACGTTGGACCTTTGGTGGCACAATAAACTGCACCTTTAGCAAGACCGTGTGCCTGCTTCCATTTCTTTGCTCAAGTACCTCTGGGATGTCTGGACCTCCCTGGACACAGCGCACCGGCAGATAAGTGCCCCCTCCAGCACCTACCAGCGGTGTGCATGTGCTTCTATATGTGCCTAACCACCCACCCCAGGGCAACTACCCCCTTCACCGACCCCCAACAAACATTATAAATACAAACACCAATACACTCATACCGGGGCCAGTAACTTGGGAAGCACGGGGTCCCCGAGGCTGAAATGAATGCGGTTCAGCTCCAGAGACCCCTGCTTTAATACTGCGTTATTAAAATAAAAGCAGCACAATCACCTGTTCGAGGTGCGCAGGGAGTGTGACTGATTCTGTATCCATCTTACTGCGCATCTTAAAGACAGGTGCAGCCCGGTAGGATTTACACAGCGCAAGTCCCATTCAGAACCTGGGACCCCCGCTGTGTTAATCCCAATGGGCCATTAAATCTGACCGCTGGGATTCCGCGAGCACAGATTAATTAAAAAAAAAAAAAAAAAAAACAACACACCTTACTGCAGCGGATTTCGTGAGGCGAGTGCGATAGACCATAACGCTGCATCTGTAACTTGGCATTTTAAGGCGGTGTAACCCCATTGGAATAGTTTTAGCTTTCACAGATTACTCCAAAAACGCATCTTGTCCCGCCATAATCCAATCTGTTCAAAAAGGCGTTTTTCTATTTTACAACACAACCATGTATTGTAATATTTTTTTAAGAAGTAATCTCTGTTTCATAGACCTATTCCAAGCCTGGTTCTAATGTCTCTTTCCTCCCACTACCATACACCCAGTGTCACAAGTAAGCTGCCTAGGTTGTCTCTCTGTACGCAAGGAAAGGTCATTAAATACTGGAGCGGAGTCTCAGGGCAGCGACTGGTGGAATCAGAGCTGGTCTCTCGAGGCAGAAATTCAGGCCATAGCTAGTAGTAATGCGACATTCTAGACCTCAGCGTCACCCACAGCTCTGGCATTTGCTCAGGGCACAGAAAAAGGGCACCTGCTCCCTAAACAGGATAATTTGCGTTGGGCGTTATGACTGAAGAGTAAGAAGCCGAGACGATGAACTACAGAATTGGATTAGGATATACTATTGCGGTCAGATTTCAGATGGGTAAATAAATAGAATTCAGGTTTTCTACATGAATCAGAAATACACAGAATGTATTTTTTATTTTTTTATTGATAGCCTATGTAATACGAGATCCAGTCCATGTACGCAGAAACCGATGTATAAACAGCAGGCGCTTTGGTGTCACACTTGTCACTGCCCCAGCTCACCACACCGATGAGCTTATACTGGTCATGCACCTTACAGATCAACGGACCCCCGGAATCCCCCTGCAGAGAAAAGAAACATTAATTAGCATATTCCCATCTCAGAGCTGCATAGGTCCCTTTCTAAGATCTCCGTTACAAGATGCAGTGTTAATGTTGTGTTTCCATTGCCAAGTGTCCCTTTCCGGACAGAGCAAAGCGCTGTATTTCCTCAAGTGACCTGCAGGAATATATAGATCAGTCCTGCACATGTTGTATAGACATGCAAGTCTGCACTGTGGACAGATCTGAGTCAGGACAAACGCAACAGGATCGTTTTATACTGTGTAATCAAAGGATCTGCGGTTTACAATAAAGGATTAAAGGCTCATTTCACTGAGGCAAGTGCCCCTGTTCAGGGTCACCAACAAAGGGGGGGCGGGGGTTCACAACACGGACAGGTGTTCCGAGTGCATCGGCAGGGGGGGGCTCGCTTGGGGGATCCCCGAAGTGCAGCCCGACTTCCAAAGCACCGGCCGGGAACTTTCTTCTGCGGACGGACGATTGTTGCCTCACAGCCATGGCCCCGATCAAGAAGTTGAGGGCCAAGAAGCGAACATGTGCGTGTGCCAATAAATGCCATATTCGTGGCGAATGTGGATGAATAAGTTGCACATCTCTACGCTGTTGCTTTTCATCTCAGGATTTCATACCATGCAAGAAGTGGCTCCCGCTGATCCTGCACACACGTTGTGGTCAGTGATGTCCGTGCCCCAGTAGCTCTTACAGAATCTCTTAGACAGCAGTGGCACTTTGGCCTGCTGAAGAAACAATGTATATTGGGGAACTAGGAAAGAGCAGAAAGATGAGCAGCCTTAGGGCACAGTTATAGAAGACCAAATCCTGCCAGTAGCCACCAATATCCCATCCACAAAAGCTACCGACCAACACATTATGAATCATAAAGCCTCCCTCTTTGTGATGTAATTCTATGAATAGACGCGCCTGTTAAAGGGAATTGGCTCCCCAGGCTCAGACCAGTCTGGGGTAAAATAAGTCAAGTTACTCTTCAGAAGCTGGTATAAGCAGCAGGCAAACTTCTTGTTCATACAGAAAGTATGTGGTATAGGCAGCACTTCCTATTGAGAATATTGGATGCGTGTTAAAATGATGGGTGCGCGGGAACAATGGAGCGACCCCCCCCAATCCCTCCCAGACAATATATGGAACACAATGATGGGTGCACAGGAACAATGGAGAGACCCTCAATCCCAGGCGAAATATAGAACACAATTGGTGTTCCCAGAACTCCAAAAAATAAACTATGAAACGTAGTATACATGAAAAATAGATCAAAGTGTATTGACAAGTCAAAATGTCACAACGCAACCTGCTACAATAAACAGACCAGGACTAAAACAAAATGCATAAAGGACCAGCCTGAGGGGAAGTGGGGGGGAGGAGGACGTGTGATATCACAGACATGGTGAGGAAGGGAAAATAATCCTTGTTGGAGACAAATTGGAAGGAAGATGTGGGGTGCCTGTATGCATTTTGTTTTAGTCCTGGTCTGTTTATCGTAGCAGGTTGCATTGTGACATGTATTGACTTGTCAATACACTTTGATCTATTTTCCACGTATACTACGTTTCATAGTTTATTTTTTGGAGTGCTGGGAACACCAATTGTGTTCTAAACTTCTTGTTCATGTTTCAGACAAGACAAAAGGATTCTCTTAAGTAGCCAACACTTCCTCCAAGCGACCTACAGTACAGTAATGGCAGTGCTGTGATTAATCTCTTAAATGTAGGGAGATCTTTAAACGTGGTCTTCCCATGAAAAACTAAAAAGGGTTTTTACAATCTTTATTGCATATAATTTGTAGGTATTTGGTAGATATCTATTTATTTTTTGAGGGGTAATAAAATGGTTGGTCAGTTCTGAAATCTACAGACAAAAAATGTTTTACTTTCTTGCAAAGTAATTATGAAGACATTACTTAAAAGCATACATCACAAGATCAATGCAAATCCATATCAATAACAAGATTGTGATTTTTGCAATCCTCTTAATACATATTCCATGCGCCATAAAAGCCTGTAAATATTTAATAGTATTTAATTTAACTAGGTCTTTTAGTTACATATTTTGTCCAAAGGATGATAAGCTTGCCCACCACACAAAGGTAACCTCCAATCAGGCAAGTCTACAGAACATGTGGTGGGGATCTTAAGCCATTAGAAAGGGGTCACATCCTTCCAGAAATGGTAATCCGGTGCCATATGCCATGGTAAGATCACCCTGTACACAAAATTCTTGCAATATTTTTTATTTATTTTCATAATTCACTGGAGAGCTGTTGAGATATGACCCAAAAAACAACAGCACTACAGTAAAATCACAATTGCAAATATTTGTAATACCAGGTGATGTTACCATGACACAGAACTGGATTAGCCAGCATTATAAAAAAAAATAGAAGTACTGTATCTGATTTGCATGAATTCAGCAGGCCTGAGGAACAGGAAAAACATGCATTTTTTTCACAGCATACAGTACCAGTAAAGTTAAGTTATTACTTACAGGGTAAGGAAATGATACTACAGTATGTGAAAATGCCTTTTTACCATGCAGAATGCTTAGAGATGCAGATACTCACTATGTGGATTGGTGAATCCCCATCCTGCAACGATACAACTAGAATTTCTAAAATACTCATCCTTCTTCGGCAAACAGATGACAGCAACAGAAACACCTGAAAAAAATAATAATAATGTTGTTTTTTTTTTGTTAAATCTAAATTTCCTACAAGTCAGACCCTCCTCATGCATGGAAATCTGTCCACATGTTCCATGCAGCAAATCTCATACCCAGCGTCAGAGGAGTTTTCAGCTCCAGCAGGACGAGATCGTTCGTGGGAGGAATATGTTCCGGGTGATATCGCTTGTGCACGTAGGATTTTTTCACAAAGGCTTCAACGCTCTCTCTCCGTGAGAAATCCGTCTGTCCCACAAACACTCTGTCCGACCCAAGCCTAGGCAGAAGGATGAAGACAAAATCGTAAGAAACTTGGACAACGCCATAGTGATTGGATCCGGAGACCGAATATAGTATGATCAGAAAACGGCTCTTCCTGACCATACCTAGATTCTACCATCCATTCCATGTACCATTTATAAACCTGTAAAACGTTCTGATGTGCAGAGGTTTAAAGAATGCACACCTTACACAGATTTCCAACTATAGATGGACACTGGATGCTCTTACAAAGCACATAAATGCCCAGGGCCAAGCATATTACAGCGATTTCTTTTTTATACTTTTCCTTTACAGCAGAATTACATTTGTTTTGCTTTGAAACAAACCATCCTAAGCTTAAACTTATCGGAGTGTCCAGCGTTAGCAGATTTAGGGCCATTATCCACATTTTTGGCCTTTTTCCAAATACATTTAAGCTCTTCAGATTGACCCATCCGAGCAAAGGCTCCCCAGCATTGACCCATCCGAGCAAAGGCTCCCTGGCACTGACCCATCCGAGCAAAGGCTCCCCAGCATTGACCCATCCGAGCAAAGGCTCCCCAGCATGACACCATCCGAGCAAAGGCTCCCAGGCACTGACCATCCGAGCAAAGGCTCCCCAGCATGACCCATTCCGACAGACAAAGCTCCCCAGCACTGACCCATCCGAGCAAAGGCTCCCCAGCATTGACCCATCCGAGCAAAGGCTCCCCGCATTGACCCATCCGAGCAAAGGCTCCCCAGCACTGACCCATCCGAGCAAAGGCTCCCCAGCACTGACCCATCCGAGCAAAGGCTCCCTGGCATTGAGCACCGAATGACTCACTTTTATCAAATGAACCGGCAGAAAAGAGACAGCCTCGGATTGAGCCACCTGTGCTGAAGCTGGGAAATCTTGAAACCCTGACCTGTTGGGGGAGGGGGGGGGGGTGCTTGAGGACTGGAATTGAGCACCCTTGGTTTATACCATATACTTTGTGAGAACCTGTAGACTATCCACATGACTTTCCATCAATTTTATATATCTCATTCTGTATAGAAATGTCCCAAACAGCCGAGAAGCAAAGCATAGTGGGCGTGTAAATAAAAGTGTTACATTAATTCTCAAAACAAAAACCGTAAAAACAAAAATTAAAAAAATTTCAGTCTTAAGGGCTGTTACAAAGCAGAAATCCAGAGCACCTGTCTTCCAGGTAACGGTCATCCCAAACAATGTATACCGGTTATACAGTATACTAACCTATGTGAATAAAACATGAACATACTGTATATAAAGCACAAGTACTGCCAGGATGTGAAACTCAGGGGGGGAGGGGGGGAAAGAAGTCCCCGGATCATGCAGTTTCTCTCTGGATACGTTTTTCCTTTCTGTACCCCATCTCTCCGGTAGATTTAGGAATCAGATCTATCGCTCTAAAGTGCAATTGTAATAGAAGTATGTCGCGCTAGTTTAAAATGAACAGCCATGAGGTTATGCTTCTCATTATTTTGTGCACATTTTTAATGGCAGATGTGTCAATGGATTTGTAGTACAACCTATATAAACATTGGAGCAAAGGCAGGTCAGCATATAAACCAAGAAAGTTGTGGAACAATTGAATTGTTTAACTTGAATTTGCTCCCCTGTATGCGGATGTAAAAGAAAAGTAGCATTATTTGCATATCCTCAATGCGTTTACCTAATCATATAGCTTGAGGGGGATCTAGTAAAAAAAAGTAGTGTGTACTAATACAGCCCCAATATATTAAGCTCAATTATGTACCAAGGGTGGTAGATTTTTAACCAAATCTCCCGATTAAAGACTACATCTGTAACATATAACAGTGTGACCATTTTGACCGATGTTGTAGCTTGTGCAGTGTGTTTTATTCAAAAGATTCCTCACTACTGTATCGGTTTTAGTTGATCTATGTTGTGATATTTGTAACACTTTATCTTGCTGCGTTGAACCAGTCTGCTGTGATTGGCCGTTGGATGGTGTTGCTTCCATTGCGGCCGCTCGGAAACTATGACGGCTCACTTGTAGTGCCTTCTCCAATACAATGCTGAGAATGGAGAGGCTCGGAATCCCGAGCATCATATTGGAGAAGGCACTGCAAGTGAACCGTCGCAGTTTCCGGGCGGCTGCAACACCATCCGACGGCCAATCGCAGCAGACACTAGCGCCACGGAAGCGGTGAGACCGCTACTCACAACACTGCCTTTATTTCTGTTTTATGCCTGAAAGAGTGGACTTCTTGTAAGTGCGTACTGATGCAGCGGCCGTTATTCGAACACATCTCGGCGCCGATTTCGAGTTCTCTGCTGTTCCCCACGCAGCATGAACGCGGCCAATCGCCCCAGGCACCCGCGCTTATCACGGATGTTTTGTTTGAATTTCATGGATTCTGTTTCTTTGTTTGCAATAAAATGGATGAATTGTAATGTGTACAGTACTGTGCTACTGTGTCACTTTCATGTTTTTAATAGCCAGAACACTAAAATTCGTTTTTCTGCTCTCGCCGCGCTCGCATCTTAGTGCAGGAAGGCTGGAATTCATCCCGCGGTTTCAAATCGGGATTCCGATGTACATGATGCGTGAAGTGTTTGAATAACGGCCGCTGCATCTGTATTCTGTAGAACCTTTTTATATTGCTATAAAGATTTTTCGTTTTTACCATCTGCCCTATGGTGTGCCTTCTCCTTTATCTCCCGAGATTACCCACGCCTGCACAGCAGTATATACAGCCTTGCCACTGATTGTGATATGCCCGTTATTATTCACTAGTATGCGAGTATAACCTTTGAAGGTTACTTCTGAGTCTGTGCTCTACCAGTCCAGACGATATTACCCTACTGTGTTCTTTATGATTTTTTTCTCCCCTGTGACTAGTCCCATCCTCTGTTCCCTTTTTCTTGTTAGACTACCTATACCTGATGAAACTTTGAAACGGTTTCTTATCCAAGGTAGAGTCGGGGCCATTTTATATACCCTATATGGGTTCTATTTCACTTTTGATATATTTTCACTAAAAATTCACTACCTTGTATTGAAAAGATTGGCCGGATAAAGGGCCCATTTTTGTTTTTATTCACGCATCATGTTAATAAGTTGTTCGATTATTATCTCGGTCACTATAAGTGTATATATTGTTTTCACTGCTAAAACTGAACACTCCTCACATTCACAGTTTGAACACTTGCAGAAGAAAACGTTTTAGTGTGCGAGCTCGCCAACCTAGAGTTTTTTTGCTTAGACATTACGCTGCCAGGCACGAGATCGGTCTCTTCCCGAGTAGGGAAGGATTGAATGTCCTTTTCATCCTTCTATTGGTTATGTGGCAAGTAGATGGAAGAGAGGAGGGGGGAAACAAACACCCCCGTTCATGTCTGGATCTGCTGCCTGGCTGAAGTGCAGATGGGAGCCCATATTAAAAGTGACAAAAAAAAAAAACCTTTACTACTGGGCCCAAGGATGGTGAGGCTATTAGCCGAAAATCATCTCCTTCCCCATTCACTCCCATGGCAGCAGAATGCAGCCATAAGGGTGAGTCTTGGTGCCGGGGTAGAGGCAGAGTAGCAACAAGTGGCCCATGGTTTAGTCTGCTACTGCTGGACACCACAGGCGGCCTACAGACACCCCAAGGAGAAAAATATGCAACACCTAGGGTGTCTTCCTCCTTCTGGTAGAACACAAACAACTGGAGGAATAAGCACATCAAAGTCACCTTTAAGCACAACTATTTAAGTCAGCTGTACGGTGTCCTACCTGCATCTGTGATTGGCTTATGGCCCTATGGTGATGCACGGTCACAGGGAGACACAAGAGAAATTCAGGTTAATTCAGTACTGAAACCTGTTCCATCTGAAGAGAATTTCACCTGAAATCACAGTGTGCTGCACTCAGTATCCACTTCCTATGGATGATGGTCCCTCCACAGAAATGCTTCTTTTTCTTGGTCTGAAGGCTGACGATCCAGGGCCAGGACTTTAAAGGAGCTGGATATCCTCCCACCACTCGAGGATTCCCTTCTTGATCTGTGATCACTTTCGCATCAATGTGGGACTTTCCCATCACAATGGGGTCTACAGCCATGTTCCCGCACTGCTCTGCAAAATATGGAGAAAAGACCTCAGATCTCGTGGGCAAAGACGCCACCACTGCAAAAGCAAGAAACAAGATCCTAAACTAAATCTCCCTATGCGGTTGGGCTTATTCAACAAGATATATGCAGTATAATTAATTCCCAATACCAACCGTTTGCAGATATCTTTAAAATATTGAAAAAACATTTCCAATAATAGACAATACAAGACATTCCTTACTTCTGCTTCTAGAGCTCCCACTCACCATTTCTAGGACTCCCCCACATCCTCCGTGCTTTAACAGAAAGTTCTGCTAAATCACCATACTGGATTCTAAATCCTCGATCCCCCACCGATTTATCAGTGTGGAAGTGCAGAGTTAGGAAACTGCCACTAGACTGCAGGACGAGACCAGTCTTCTGACCACACAGACTAGCTGAAAAACACATGCAAAGCAGGGGTTATTTTACACAAGGGAGCAGAACTGTAGTTAATGTAACATGCGTATTTGGCCAGCTTGGTCTTCATAAGCCTCATGTTGTATAAAGTAGATTGCAAACTATTTTAGGCAGAAACCAACTGTACCTGCACTTTACTATGCATCTGAACTAGGTGTGATCTATAAGTTTTAGCATGCATCAGGTATCCTACAACAGCTAAATAGTTATTTTTCAGCAAAAATCCTCACTTGGCTTTTTCCCAAAAAACACTTAACATTCTCATGCCATTTGTAACAAAGCAATCAATATGAAATACCGCCACTTCAATGAACACAAATGCAACGTTACTGATTGAATAAGAACAAGTCAAAATACTGCATGCATCTGAGCGATGTAAGTGACGGAAGGGCATTTGTCGCTACAGTCTGAAAGTCACAGCCGTAGTTATCATACCAGACTTTCCATAGGACGGTCTAGAAAATGTGACCAAATGACTGCCGATGCTTTGCCACAACTCACCCCACCGCTGGGACCTGTCGACGCCGGTCACTAAAACTCCTTAAAATTAAACCCGTATCCTAACCAGTAAAACAGTGGCGGAGGGTCTGTCGGCAGCCAAACGCTGGTGGTCACTTGGCCGCGGTGAAATGGCATAGAATTTCACTGACATACTGTAGCATCACATCATGAGATGGGCAGTCTAAGTACAAATTAGGAAACTGGTATAAATTAAAACCTACCTAACAAGTGTGAGCCATTATTGGAACCATCGT
This sequence comes from Ascaphus truei, assembly GCA_036426205.1. Lineage (NCBI taxonomy): Eukaryota > Metazoa > Chordata > Amphibia > Anura > Ascaphidae > Ascaphus > Ascaphus truei. Next base: position 19,885,965 of record CM071571.1, on the reverse strand, counting down.
GAACATTCAGAGAGTCCCATGTGCAGTTTGCTGAATCCTCTATGGACAGGTCTCTCACAAGAAGCTGCAGCCTTTTCCCCGCGGTGGAATAGATAATCCACTGACAGTCCTGTCTGTTTGGGTATGTACGAGGATAGCGGGGGGATTTAATCTCAGCTGATCCAGCTGCGAGAAGGTCCAGGATGGGACATGCTAGAAAAATGGCAGGAATAAGTGAATAATAAGAAGACGACTCATGCTAGAACGACAGTCCACTATATAAAGCTGGACACCAGTAGAAGAATACACAGAATTTACTGGTGTATGCGGTTTTTGTGCATGTTCCATATTCTGCAGCCCTACTTCTGAATATTTTATCTTTTATTTATATGGTGCCAACATATTCTGCAGTGCAGTACAACATGAGTGATGACCAAAATAAAAACCTAAAATACATACAGTACGATCCAAACCGTAATAGAACAATGGATTCAGTCCCTGTTCCGGGAAGCTTACAATCTAAAATAAATGGGAACTGACAAAGATAGGTGAAAATACAAAGTCATGCAGCATTGTATTAACTGTAAACTTGTCAGGCGAGTGCAACGGATACCTCTTTTAAAGAGGGTTTTTTTTAAGGGAAGTGTGAATCCTAGGCGAGATTGATGGTGAGGACTAAAGAGTTCTGCAGTTGCGGTGAAGCCCTTTTTAAGTCTTGAAGGCAGGAATGAGAGGTTGAGAGTTGTAGGTCATGAGCCAAGTGGAGAGTGTACAGTATGTAGAGAGTACTTGGGGATTACAGTGGAAATGTATAGAGGGGCTGTGTCAGAACTTTGTAGGCAAGAACCAGAACATTTAATTGGATTGTGCTCCGAATGGGGAGCCAGTGTCGATATTTCCAAGGTAAACCAGCAGATGTAGAAAAAGTGATGAGATAGAGGAGCCTGGCATTTAAGATCGACTGGAGGGAGAGACAGTCAGAAGAGTGGGAGCAGGTTACAGTAGTATAAAATGCATGAATTAGAGCGTTGATGAATTACATGGTCAGGAAAGGGTACATTGTTGCAATGTTTTAGAGATGGTAGTGGCTGGAATTGGTGGGATTCAGAAATTTTAGCAACCGGTTCTCTCTCACCTTATCACCCTTTCGTAGTGAAAAATAAAAACCAAAAATATTTTATTGAAATTATTTATCTTCCTTAAAATATTTCCAAATCGCCACTCGATTATTATCACACTGTTTATTTTGTCCATGTTTCACTGGCTGTGTGGTTAATTTTCAGCCACGTTTGAACTGAAGGAGCGGGGTCCCCGGAGGCCAATCATATTAATGGTCATCAAATGTGCAACATTCTGAACTTTCAGGCAGCTTCTTTTATCTGAATATATATTATTCATTGTAGAAAACCCTCTTTCTGCCTCCGCAGAACCGATAGCAACGGAATTGATAATATTTTTTACCCATTGTACAGTACTTGGAATCTCATGGTTGTGTCGATTTTGTAGAACGTTTTCCACATGGGTCACGGAAATCATTGATGTTGATTTCATGATGAAAAAGTTTGTTGAATTCACACAGTTTTTCTTCGGCGGCTTTCCAAGGGACAACAACTTCATCAATAGTCCAACAATCTGGCTCTAGTGTGTTTACTATTTTAAGAATTTTACCATCACTATTTTGTTCTTTATATCCTGATTTGATGTGATCACTGTGCATCAACCTGGCTTTCATATTATTGACAACTGCTTCTAGTTGTTTGACGAGGAAAACTGACATTTTTGATTCTCAACAAAATCAATATATTTTAAAGCGTCATAATTTATGGTAGGATCAACTTTCTTTTCAAAAGTTTCCACGGCTTTCTTTGAGCATTTAAAATGCCCTAATGGATCTTTTTATTAATTTTTCAGCTCTTGCTAAATTTTAAATTTCTGTTTTGAAGGGCATTAGAAAGTAAGGAAAGTTCTTGCAATATATCCATCATTAATGCTAAATCGTGTATGAAGAATCTGTTGCGAAGACGGGAATCCATTCCATGAATATTGTTTATATGGAGAAAAATATATGTATAAAGCTGGATAAGCACACCATACAGAAAGTGTTGATCTTAAGCTGCAAACAGCCCATCTTGGTCCCAAAACTCTACCAATCTTCCAAATTCTTCAGAAATTGAGAAGTTCCATTTGATTTTTGTTTGATTGGTGGAAAATCGTGTAGATTTTATCTATGAACATTTTGAAGTGATTCACCTGTTATATTTCAGTGATAGAATCATCTAAGTCAAGTTGCACACAGTGATTTAAACAATGCCAAATGATGATGCCTGGAAAACCAGTTGTAAGTCTGGTGCTCAACCCTGATTTGCAACCAAGCATTACACTAGCACCATCAGAACAAAAATGCAACCAAATTATTTCTCAAATATCCAATATCAAATCAATTATCACACAAACTTGTAAAAATGTGTATAGTCTCAGCATGCTGTGCTTCCAACTCAATCAAAAATCGAGGAAAATTGAAGGCGATAGATGAGAATCTTCAACTTTTACAAAAATTATGATCACTGGTTTATTAGATATGGTTGAAGCTTCATCAATGATGACAATTTTTTTTTTTTTAAGTCGATTTTAGTAAATAAGTTTTTTTTTTTACTTTCTCTTGCAACGTGATCAACTATTTTTACAGAAGTTTGCCGAGAATGGAGTCCCACTCCTATATCTAAGCAGTTCGATCTCATCTTCAGTGTCAGAAAATGGCCCATTTCTTTTTACTATGCTGTAAACTGTATTGCAGATTTTACATGTAGAGCCGATATATTTTTGGTTAATTTCATCTATGCATTTGGTAATTACATCATCAGTATGACCTTTCAGTTGCGCCACACATATACCGTGCGCCTTTCATAAAGTGTTCATTCATTTTTTTCTGAGAGAAGCCTGCTGGACGACTTTATTTTTTCCTGATGCATCAATACTGCAGCTTTTCCATTCCTTCGATACAAGAATTCCTTTCAGGCTTATGGCATGTTGAAGTCCAAATCGTGGGGAGCGCAAACATGTGAATAACAGAATACAAACAAACACAAAATAGTGCAATATGTCTCTCAATTAGGACAGGTCAGACTTTCAGTAGCCTATAGAATGTGTACTCGCATACTTTTAGCCCTTTTAAGCATGTCAAAGAATCAGTGTCAATATCGTATCGTTATGCGTCTGCAACGTGTTAGGACATGTGTCACAATATAACAGGCGTATGACAAGAGATAGTCGTCGCCATCCGAGACCCTCAGCGTTCACCTCGCTCATATCTTCAGTTCTCTCATCTGTGATTGGTTGGTTCCCGCACTTCCTGGTTTGGATGCCCGGATGTTGAATTGGAGAACCAGTAGCGCTGTAAGCAGCATCCTGCACAGCGTCCTTCCACCCTCTACGCGTTTCACCGGAACCCCGGTTTCATCAGAAGTCTGTTTATGGAATAACATTTTGCACAGTGATCAGAACCCAGTTTCTTGTTGCGAACAGCCAAACCATCATATTTTTTCTGAAATTCCTCGACCTGCTTCATATTCCAGCAATCAGGAAGAGCATCTGCTCGATCTTCATCTCTTGTATTGGAAGCGGATATTTCATCATCTCTTGGTGTTAGGCCTCGGGCATGGTCAGCGCTTATGTGCTGACCTGTGCTGAGGCGCGCTTACGCTTACCAGTGAGCCCCTGCAGCCGCAATGAGAGCGGCTTTAGCAGGGGCTCGCGCACGCAAGCGTGCGGAAGCGTAGGTCTTAGAAAAAATTTAGTTTCAAGCACTCACGGGAGCGGTGCGCCCAATGAGGGCGAACCAGCTCCGTGACGTCACTGGCCCGCCCCCCCAACATGCCCCCGGATGGCGCGCTAACCAAGGCCAGGGAAAGCACCCGCTTAGCCTCAGCGCGCCTCCGCACGGCTGCTGCAACCCTGGACACAGCCTTAGATGTTCACCAGGATCTTCATTCCAAATTGAAGATCTCCTTTTTTTTTCTTCTTAAATCTAATAAAAGCTGTCACTTCATTTTTGGGGCTGAAATATGTACATTTCTAAACTATTAAAAACAGGAATTCACAGGTAAAATGAGCATTCATCCATATGAAAAAGGATGAGCAAACGACATGTTTATTTCCCATCACGTGGTCAGCTGGGCTGTGTCTGTGATCCGCGTGACAAATTAAATACTCCCCATTGGCTGCTGGAATTTCAAAGTATCGTTTCAGACTTTTTCATACCGTGAGGGGCGAGCCGAATCTAGACGATTATTGCGACCGGGCAATAACTATTTTGAGGTCGCAATGAATTGCCCGCCACCAACGAGAATTGTGATTTGGGCAATAATCATCTGTAGAATCGCGCGAGCAATAATTGCGACCCTGAAAAGTGAATATCAGCCTATCCGAAAGAATTAAGGACCAGTTTGGTGAAATTCTAGGAACAGGTTCGCACAATATTGAGTGGGAGTGAAGAAGAGGAAGTGCCTGCAAAAGAAACATTGAAGGAATAGTTCGATGGATACAAAGTGAACCAGGAGAAGACAGTGTCACAAAGGCCAATGGAATGGAGAGTAAGGAGCAAAACAAAGTAGTCAACCATATTACGGGAAGCAGAGGTCTGATAAGATTAGAAAGGGAAACAGCCCCTGTGATTTTGCCTTGAGGAAATCATTGCCAATCTTAGTTAGAGCGGTCTTCGAAACAGTTGGGGCAGAATTCAGATTGCAGGTTATCAATGAGGGAGTTAGAGGAAAGAAAGTGTATCATGCCGTTATAAAGATGTTCAAGTATTGTGGAAGCACATTGGAGAAGAGAGATTAGGCGGTAGTTAGAAGGGAGGTTGGGTCAAGAGAGGGCTTCTTCAAGAGGGGTGTGACAAAGGCATGCTTAAACGTTCAAGGATATGAGGCAGTGAGGAGAGCAAGGTTGAGGAGGTGGGTTAAAGTAGAAACATTGTGGTGGAAAGGGAACGATTATTAAGGAATAAGGGAGGAGACAAGGTGGGAGACTTGGTTGGGGGTAGACCGTGATATAAATCATTCTGTATAATGTCCCTTTTTCTTTCAATTGTGTGGCAAGTTCTTGAGATTTTAATATTACTTTGTAAGAAATGAGTCTTACCTACATAAGGCGCCTTGCCTGCTGTTGCTGGTGGCCCTAACAAAACAAAAAAATAACAATAATACACACAGGAGGCAGTTTATAGGATGTGTCTAAGGTTATAAAAGTAGTGTAAATACCAGTCTGGGATGGAATTCTATTATGTGCTAAAAGAAAACCGTACTGAACGGTCAGTAGCTTCTGGGAAAACACGATCTAGGAACTGCCCCTCCCCCCCTTCTCTTTTCTGCCTACATCCCACAGTGGTCTATGTATACCCAAGGCTCAGGACCCCACTGTCCAGCAACTCTGTTCCTCGCTCTGTCCTCTATTGCCTCACCATGTGGGGAAAATATGCATTGCCTTAAATAACTAGCACCCTTGAACCACCTCAAAACGTTGAATATAACCTATAAAATGGGAGATCCCTTAAACCATTCAGGAGTCATCTCAGAAAACACAGGTTCAGTCCCCCAACTTTGACTTATCTCGCTTTCCCTTAATGAGGAGTCAGTATAAAAATGTGGCATCTGCAGATTGGTTCATGGTGTCTGCAAAACCCCTCCATCCATCCAATATGGTGACCCTTTGTATAACTCACAGGTGTTAGGCTGGATCTCCCGGAAGGAATATCTCAGGGTAAATCCCCTCATGGTCACGTTGGAATTGGTTATAAATACCAAAGTCATCTCAGGGCCATCTGACTTCATAGAGTAAGAATGCATCTCTCCACAGAAGGTACCTGTCATAAGCAGAGCCATGTGTCAACCAGGGTGCAAAGAATAAACATGGTGTCAGGTAGCCTAACGTGCCAAATTTAAAATTCTAGAGTTTTACAAAAATCAGGATGATTCATGGACTTTTCAACTTCCAGTCTAATATTGAAGGCGCAGGATAGAATCTGCATTAAAGATACCTAGTAGCAGTTCTGGTCCTGATTATGCTAAACCTTCTGCTCATCATAAAGCTGTATTAAATTCCTAAATAAGAATGCTTAACTTGGGCGTAGCTAGTCATAAGTCTGCATCTCTTAGAGATGTCTATTTCAAATTCATGCACTTGTATCCATATTTGTTGGGTACAGAAAACTTCTGGAGGATTTCACAGTTCTGTGATTAATGTCGATGAGCTAAAGTAAAGGGAAGTTCTGCAAGACATACTTTTCCAGCAGTTCAAGTGGGACCGACATATGACCGATCACTCCCGAGTGGACAGCAACATATTACACAGCGAGTATAGGCTAATATTCAACATCCCTAGAATATTTATTATATGAGGAAGTTGGTTAAAAAGCTCATGGCAAAGTATTGCTCAAATCAAAATTAAATTTCAGGTTCAATATCTAGAACCAAAAAAAAAAAAAAATGAACTGTTTACCAAAAGCCACAAAAAGGAAATTATCAAAAAAGTGTAAAGATGGTTTTAGACAATTTGTTTATAAAAGACAAAACCTATGTGTATCTGTAGAGGAAAACAATAACAGGCCAAACTTACATTGTTGCACCTTAGAAGCAGCTAGTTCTGACATTAAAGCAGAACTGGCAAGGATCCAGACAATTCAGGCTGATTAACAATTGACAGCTTTGGGATTGAAACACATCACATTCCACCTCAGAAAGACTTAAGTTTATCACCTCATGATTCATGTTCTCACCCAGTAAAGTTTTGCTTTCTCCAACCCCGTCATAAACCAGAAGCTTGTCCTGGCAACCAGAGGTGTTCCCCTCTGTTTTGAAGTCCTGCAAATCCAGGTGTACTATGGATCGTAGCGGAGCGATGATCCTCCACTGGCAGCTACAAGACAGAAACAAAAACTCTAGAGACTCGCTTTGTATTGTTAAATATTCACCATGAGAAGTGTTGGAACAGAGATGTGAAGCTTAATGATGGCAGTACCAAATATCACCAGACTGATCATGTACTTTGTTAAACTGGGAAATGTAGTTCTCCACAAAACCAGAAATAGAAAGGGTCCCAAAGAAAGATCAGACCACAAGGACAGGCAAAACATGCACATATGGTGAAGTCCTTGAGGTATCCGTAGGCTAGGGAGAGAGTTCCCTTTGTAATGTAATTAGACCACTACCAGGATTATCACAAAGATGTTACAATTGTACGCCCTCTATTTGGAGTCTGGGTAGCTTCTCATTTTACACAGTAGGGATGGTCACTCGGGCAGTATTAATTCGGGCAGTATTAATTTGGAACAGGATGTTCATCGTTTTTGTCCTTGGAATCTCAGTAAAGTAGGGAAGGATGCCTTTTAATCAGACACCACACAGATTACCATGGTATCTGAACTCCAGGTCATCACCTGAGGTTATCGGGGTAGTCCTCCGGATAACCAGGAGACGTAATGATTCCTTCACGTGTCAGAATCACATCATTGCAGCGCTCCAGGGGTCCAGATTTGGTGCGGCTGGAGTCCCCCGTTAATGACCTAAAAATGGGAACTGAAAAAGAAGATTGAAAGAATGCAGTTTGAACCATTTTTTGCTACAAACCATTAGCACTGCAAGTTGATTACCATATTGCAAGTTAGAGCATATTTCACATTCTAACATTGAAAAATACACCCATTTTTCCTGAAGATTTGACCCTCAACAGCATAGAATTTGTTAAGTGGTTCACGATGACAGATTACTGAGGTTTCATGATTTTATTCCAAAGTCCTGAGCACTGTACAACACCTGTTATCTTGCTACTTATTAAAAGTCTCATACACCCCCCAGTGGCATCCCTTATTACAGTCATACAAGTGTCAGGTTCCTTTCTTAGCTCTGGCGTTTTAGGAAGTTCCTAATTTTCTGTTAAAGTACAAATTAAAAACAAATTAATTAAAGGGCAAGTAACCCAAGAATGTTTTGGGTAGTGAAGAATTCAGATAATTTGGCGATTCCTTTAGGACAAACTGTTTTCAGCGCGTCATGGATACTGAGTCCAACACCATGTCATACAAAGGAAGAGACGGAATGCTGGCTGCTGAAAAACATACCTTGTCCTCCATATATTCTGTACAACAGCACAAATCCACGTTTCCCGTAGGAGCCTGGCCCACTGGAGTGGAAGAGCACCTTGATCACTGGTCCACCACTGGTATAGATCACTGGAGAGGACAGGAATCCACATCTCCTACCTGCAAGAACAAGCATACGCACTGCAACAAACTAGGACATGCTCAATCTGCACATCACAATAGTGACCGTTTGAGAGAGAATCCCTCAGTTAAGATCCACCTGCTGAGCCTTTCCAGAGCGGCGAGACTGAAATTTCCAGTTCTTCATTGGAGATAAAAATAATAAAAAAAATTAGATACGGTTTAACAGAACCATTAGCAATATCAAAAATAGTGCCAATGTGGACGTCTCTTCAGGTCTCCAAATTAAACCTGGTTTCTCCTGAAGCAGTAATAAAACATCCCAGCTCTAAATCAGTTCATAGGTATGGTAAATACTCCGTACAAGTACTCCAACATACTATAATTTGCCAGATAACAAGGTGTCCTGTCTCAGAGAATAAGCCACAGAGGTGATAAAGGAAGATGTAAGGCAGTCTTCCGGGCAAATTAGAGGCATTGTGCTGCCGTAAGTAAAATCACCTTGTGTGAAGAGTCCATCCTGACAGCTCAGGTGGATCGACTATATATATATATATACACACACACACACACACACACACACACACACACACACACACACACACACTTTCAGCTCAAAGAACAGCTCATGAAACACTCACCCAGCAACAGTCTGCCCTTGGTGTCCTCCTGATAAACAGACAGAGACTCATTGGCGCAGTCTTCAGATTCCTCTATTGACAGCTGCTCAATGGTTATTTTGATCATACTGGAGGTAGAGACATGAATCACCCAGGAGCAGTTAAGGCCCCCAGGATATCCAGACGGGTAACCTGGTGACGCAAAGGAACCAACTGACCCATTTAACTGCACCTCAGACAAACACCCTGTGAAAGAAAGCACTAATTATATATATAAAAAAAAAACACAAGGAAAAAAACAGCGCACAACGCAATAGTGACGTTTGTTAAAAATGTGTCAATACATTTATAGGGTAATAAATCTGCGTACATCAAAGAATTAAAAACAAGCATTTCGTGTATCTAGACACGAGTTACCAATCACTGCAACAGGATTTGGTAGGTTCATGTACTCCACGTCCCCAGTATTGCAACCTCTGGCTTCTGGAACGATGGAATACACGTCAGGTGTGCGGATACCTCTTAGTCTCCAAAAAGGTAAGGAATCGGTCCCTCATGCGGGTAGTCTCTACCTCATTCAGTGTAAGTACACAGTCTCTCGGTTACATGTGCACGGATCCCCCTTCTTCTTTCTCCTTCTCCTATTTGGCAGCCTTGCCGATGAAAACAGCAGCCTCCAGAGCGGGCCTTAGGAGATGACGTCACCGGGATCGACGTGTTTGGTAACAGCATACACCGGGTCACGAGCTGAGTAGTCTCGGCACAGTGCGCATGAGCAGCACGTCTCTGATCTCAACGCCGTGACGCTGAACAGCGCTCAAATTGCCGTAGTTCAAAGGGGAAAGGGTATAGCAAAATACACTATAAAAACCCCGCCTCGGTGGTGCCACGATCGGCCTCAAGAATGATACTTTAGTACAGGAAAATCCAACGCGTTTCGTGGCGCAATGCCACTTCAGGGAATATTCCTGCACTAAATAACACACAGGTCTAAATACCTCACAATCTCCATTGATTGGCCGTTTATTGGCCTATCAGCATCCACCATCATAGGAGTATCAGCTGCACACTAATTAAGCTAGGGTAAATACACAACAATTTTATACAAATATAGATAAAATACGGCGCAAATGGAACCAATGGAGTTTTTGTGTAATATGTGATGCAAAATGCTGGCGTCTGCTGTGGTCAGTATCAGGGTGGCTCAACACCCCTGATTGATGCCATCCGTAAACCGGCAGTGACGTGAGCAGGATCTCATGCAACTCTCACAAGGTGAACCAGTAAGCCTGAAAACTCAGGGAGGCAGTCAAAGCTAGTGCAACAGCGCCATCTGCATATACTAATTATATATGTTCGTACACATGGACCTCCCCATTACAGAGCCTCATAACCCATTGCAGTGCAGAGGAGTGAAGTTTACTCCAGGACGTTAGCGAAATATCCTGATGTAACCCACTGTGTCCGCAAGCAGCACAGGACATTGCCCCTTTAAGTGTCATGCTAAACAGGACACACCACTTGAACTGGTATGCCTTATATAGGACGGGACTGGGAGAAGCCAGCAGGAAAGCTGGTGAAGGAGGAGAGACAATGAGTGAGAGGGTGGGACTAGGAGGAGCAGCCATTACAGAGGCAGTCAATGCAGGACCCTAAAGGGAGGGAACTGCAGGGAGAGAGTTGCTCTACTGGACTAGTGCATGTCGCAGGGCCCAGCAGAGACCAGGACTTGACAGTGCAGAGGGAAGCAGGCAGACAGGGGCTACTACAGAGAGAGATGAGAGAACAGCTGTGCAGAATTGACATCAGGTTGGAGTGAGAGTGAGGTAACTCAGGGGTGCGCAATATTTTACTGGGGGGGGGGGCGCGGGTGGTTGCAGAGGTCCCGCGCTCTTCCTCAAGGCATTTAAATTAAATGCCGGGGGGGGATCACGTGAGGCCTCTGCAACTTCACTTACCTGGATTCAGATGCCTGGTGTGACGTGTCGCCATGGCAACATAGCGTCTAATGACACCGCGGGACCATGTGATGTCATAACCTGTCGCCATGGCAACGCAGCATCAAATGACGATGCATGGTCATGGCATGATGTCACATGATGTTGCAAAATGAGGTAAGGGGGCGCGAGCACCGGGGAGGGACCAAGTAGGGAGGGGGCGCAACTCCAATAGTTTGTGCACCCCTGAGCTAACCCACAAGGGATATAAACTGCAGTTATATTGCCATAACAGTTTGATCTTTGTGAAGCACCAGGCCTGCAAAACACACACACACACACACACACACACACACACAGTTATGAGCTCCACCGATTGTGCTAGCACACCAGGATCTACAGGCCAGTACCCCCCCATGATTGGGAGGCCGGACAGAGATAAAAGTTATAAATCTGTTGCGCAGCGTTCACACTGTTATAGTTTGCTTAAGTATATATGTGTATGGAGTGAATCTGAGGTTAAGATGTCACAGTACTGATTCTGTTGAGAAATCTAATGCCACAAGTTATAGCTATATGAATATATAAATCTGGTTACAATTTATTACAGTGGTATTGTGTACTACACACACCATAAGAATAAAACAGTAGCCCAAAGGACTCAGGCTCCCACCTCAGTGACAGGCTATATATAGTGTGAAGTAAAATAAACAGGGTTTACACTATGAATCTACAGACACTTTTGCCATCCTTTCCCTGCTGCCCTCAGACAAAGCCAGGTTCATACATGTAATGATTAGTATTCCTCATTCCCACTCATATAGAGGCTCCCGTACCATGAACAGCAGTGATCTCATCCCCAAGGACTGGCTGCTTCACAGTTACACTGCTGTGCTCAATGTCCCTTGTGCTTTCAACCACTGTGGAAAGAGAACATGATCAGAAGATACAAGCAAGCAGAGTAACTATCCCCACACACACACCTAATCTAGGCAATGTGAACAGGATATGAGCTCTTAACTAAACAGCATTGTAAATATCCAGTGGTGTTTGAGACTGCGTCACGGGTCCAGATTTGTACAGCTTTTAAACATACTGTATTAAAGCTGCAGACCAAGCAATATCCTACAGTATGTGTTTTTTTTTAAATAAATCAATCAGTTCTGTACTATGAGAAAACACTTATAGCATTAAAAAAAGCCTGCAAATTAAATTTTTAATGTATTATAATGTAAAGGCATTTTTTGTTTCTATAGCAACCATTTACAAAGTCACTTCCTCTTCTAAAACAGGCTCTGGCACACCTGTTTGAGCCCTGCCCTCTCTCTAGCAGTGCACCAATTGTATCTAGTGACTGCCTGGTCACATGATCTTCCCAACAGAATTTTGCTTCTTTGGTCCTCTTCTGCTGCACTGACAGCCATTTAGTGAACCCCCGAGCCGAATCTTCACCAGTCTATTACAGGAGAACGGATCGGCAACTTAGCTAACTACTTATTATTGTGTGGATTGTGTTGATGCACACATTAAAGTGGGAAAAATCCACAACACACACACCACGGCATCTTGTACGGTTACGTTAAAGAGAAAAAATAGCCAAATAGTTACATGGGCAAGTTCTTGCCCTCTTCGCGGAACCCATATATTTTGCTGGTTGTGCTGCACTTATAACATGGCCTCCACCCGGCTGCTGTCCTCGCTATTTCACTCCGATTCTCCTGAACGCACCTGCTTGTGTGCTTTTTATCCAGCTCAGGAACACTTGGACCCGTGTGTATACACCAGGCTTCTTGGCTCTCGCACAGCCCACCCCCCAACTCACAATGCCATGAAGAATGAAGTGTTTCTTCTCATTAGGACACACCAGCGGACCCCCTGAATCACCCTGAAAAACAAACAAAATGGTGGAAGCTGAAGCATAACTGCCTTCATATGTCCCATGTTCGCACTCTACATACATGCATTAGAAAATACACACACTCCTTCCATGCATAAAACATGTAGAAGTGCTACATATCTGGTCACTGTTGCATGAACACCAACATTCCCCACCTGTGAGTACACATACATATGAGTACCAAGCGCGCACACACACACACACACACACACACACACACACACACAAGCACACAACACCACACACCAACACAACACACACACACCACACACAAAACCAGTGTATTAAGTCAAGAGGCTCCAGGTTCCATTAGATTTAAAAAAAACTAATTTTCAGGTTAACACTGGGAGTTGTGCTGGTATACTGACCTGACACGAATCTTTTCCATGAGTCGATGGAAATCCTGCACAGAGCATGTGATCTGTGATCCCCTTCGGGTGAGTGGAGTAATAGAAACTGTCGCAGACCTTGCCATCAAGAATAGGAACCATTAACTGCTGCAGGCGGATGGCAAGTTCTCCAACTACAGTAAGAGCAGGACAGGACATAACCCAAGAATCAAAATATTCATGTTAATAACTGCAACAGGTGCGATGGTGCATAAACCATAAAATAAAGCCCAAGGCTTAACAGTGCTGTATTTCTCTTCACTTCCTTATAATTCCATTTACGTCTTTCGCCATCTCGAACGCTCTCTAAAATCAACAATACCGCCGTTCCACATCTGCACCCTACTCTGAACACCCTCAACTCTCATCGGGGTTCTGTCATATACCAATCTGTGTGTGGGAATTTTACACAGCTATAGATCTGGTGGAAAGTGATTTCATGTAGCCTACTGTATGTTTAACAGAATCCCCATATTGTGGTGAGTGTAAGAGCGAGTTACCTTCTTGTGTATTCCCCCAACCAGTGACCACACACACAGAGGATGGGGCGAGAGATTCGTTACTGCTTGGCAGACAGACTGGCCGCACAAAGTCACTGAACTCCAGCGGCTCCTCCAACCAGATCAGGGCAATGTCATAATCATAAGACACTGGGTCAAACTTTTCATGAACCACAATGGTTCTGACTGTCCTAATCTGGAGAAAAAATGCAAAAATTAAACACTTTGCTGCACTATCCCTGCCATGCAGTTGGAGCGTTGCAGATAAAACAGCCGGTAAACATACCAATAACTGATCTGTACCATACCTGCTCTGTCGACTCATTCAACATCCTGTCATGGTCCCCAGCAACTACTACCCAGTGAGAGGGGTCAGAGGATCTGCAGACACAGACAGTGTACCACTGAGAACAGGAAGTTACATTACAGCTCTTACATGAGCAGCAAGTTCTAAAAGTCACTTTTCACCCCATTAACAGTCTATAATTTGAATAATTGAATAATAATTTGAATAATCTCCATGGCTTCCTCAGAGGTTGTGTACGAGGGACAAAAAGGAGCCTCTAGAAAACCAATGCTACAGAGCCAAGACAAACAAATGTCGTTTACAAAATAAAAGAGTGTCCACGATCCATAAATAAAGAATTTGACAGCAGATGAGAACCACTGGGCCCACTTTGTCTGCCCATTCTCCCATCTGCTGCAAAACCACTGACCCCCATTTGATCCTTGGTTTATCTCTATATTCAGGATAGCCTTAGGTATATCCCAAGTGTTTTTAATTCCATTATTGCATTTGCCCCTGTCACTTCTGGGAGGCTATGCCACAAAACCACCACCCTTTCTGTAAAGTACTTCCTCACATTTCCTCTTAGCCCGACCACCTCCAAGCATGACCTTTTGCTCTAGCATTTGACTGAGCGATTTTCTCCACATTGAAAGTGGAATTATTCTTACCGACTTACGGTATGAAATTATCATTTCTTCTACTCCCTCCTATGCATATCATTCCCGTCTCGCCACAGGGGTGTCACGTTCGTCCCGAACAGAACCTATTTGTTCTAGCACCCTGACTGAGTGGTCTATGTGTTTCACCAACATATTGTTTTTTTACATATACACGTAATCAGATTGAGGAATCCGGTCATCATGTAATTAATAAACGTCTTTATTTGGGGGGGGGGGGTGGAAAACGAACTTACTAGAGTCCGAAAAACTCTGTCTTACTCATTAAGGGACACACCTTGCAGCGGCCACAGGGGTAAAACCCCTTCGGTTTTGGTCCTAATCAGGTTCTGTTGTGACTGTTCTTATGGTGACTAGACACAAGAATATCCTTCAGGTTCTTTGACCTACAACAGGTCCTGAAATCGTCACAGTATATGTTGTGCAGGCGATCAATGTGCTGTACCAAAATGTGCCAATGTTTGAGTAAGCTCTGGCGTATCATATCCCATTGGTCATTGTAGGTACAAATTAACCCGATTAACTTTCCATCAGATGACTCGATTGACGGACGTTGCCTCAGAAGTTGATGCCTCTGGGTATGTAGGGCCCTCCGATATGCCCTCCTGACCACTTGCTTACTGTAGCCTCTCTCTATGAAATGGCCCGTCATATCTACCGCCTGCTGTTTAAACTCAATAGTACTTGAGCAATTACGTCAAAGGCGCATGAACTAGCTGGTAGGTATACTATTGATCATGTACTGCTGCGGCCAGCTTTATTCTGCCATTTACCCGCAATTTTTCGGGGCTTTTTTCGGCAGCCGCCGAACTTGGCCGCGCACCAGCCGCATCGTGCGGCCCGTTTCCCCATTCAGCGCTGAACAATGGGAAGCGCCTGCGGCACCAGAAAAAAAAACGGCCGCGTCTGCACGGGGTTTTAAATTACCCGCGGTGCAGGCCGCCTGAGAGTTAGTTTAGCTGCCACTGTAAGTAGTATGGTGACTAGTGGCCATAAGTAGATTGTTCGTAGAGGTGGACTTACAAAAAAATCGTGCTCTCCAGTCTACCCTCCTCGTTCTTTGTAATCGTTAGATCCAGAAAATCAATACTTCGTGTGCTTAATTGGTAAGTCAATCCCTAGTTAGAGTCATTGGTATTTAACACATTAATAAACCTAGTCAGAAGGTTCTCCGTGCCATCCCATAGAAGCAAAATATCATCTATGTACCTAATCCAAACTATATGTTCAGTGAATTCCTGATGGTCCTCCATGAACACCACCGTCTCCTCCCACCATCCCAAATAGGTGGTTTGCGTAGATGGGAGCACAGGTGGTGCCCATTAGCCCATTAGGTCACCTGGTAGTTATATTAGAGGGATTATTGTGTGTTTGACACTGGCATCTACATTATACTAGTGTTTGCCATATTGCTGTTACTGTCCCCACTACTTGTTTTCTCCTTAGCACCCTCCCCCATCTGGGGATTCATTCATTTTTATTCCTATTTTTAATTCACTGGTACATACGTTCACTTGTTGTTTTGGCGTTGTTGATTATTAAAGATTATTTTCTGTTTTTAGCAGGCCAGACATCCTGTTACCATTGTTAGCCCTTTAATTTGTGGTTGAGTGGTATACTTGAGGCTTCTCTGTGGATATTTACATCCCTACACTATGTATTATTGGAGTGCGTGCTAAAAAGGGACTGATGTGATCTCGGTTACTGTCTTGTTTGCTTTCCAATTTTCTGGAAACACCTGTATGCTTAACCTGGAATCTTGGACCCTTGAAGAACCAGAAGTCAAACAAATTCTGCTTGAAACCCTCGAGGAAGTACATGTTGCAGCAGAAGAGACACTTCCTCTAGTAATTCTGACGATAATCACACTTCTGACCCTGAAAAGTTGACATCTGGAAAATGGAATAGACTAGCTCTCGCTTTGAAGAAACATCTGCCAACAAAGACTTTAGTCACAGCCCTCTTCCAGCTGCAACAGACTCGGCAGGGGATATTGCTAGACATTTAATTGGCTGTAGTGATGACAAACCTTGACCTCATAATCTATAAGGATCATCTGTTCGGCTATCCATTACTCAATAGCTTCTTGAATATTGGTAAACCAACTCTTCATTGTATGTGACAGGCATGTTGTGGCAACAATTTGTCTATAGCTGTACCTAACTTATCAAGTTAATGGTTTCTTAAAGAGACTTTCGATCCATGGGGTCTCTGAATGCTGATGAGTCACCAAGATGGTTAGTGGTTGTGTTAGTTAATCTTGTAATTGCTAGATTTCTTCAAGGAAAGACTTCCCACAGGTCATTTTTTGCCATTGAATGGATACATTCTTTGAAACCTCATATACTCTAGGTGAGAAAAACAAAACAGGCAGAATGGCGCACTGAGAGACACAGTATTTATTGACCCCAAGGGGTCAAGGTTAAAATTACAATAGGCACACAAATGGTTAAAAATGCTTAAAAAGCTAAAATATAGAACAAGGAGGAGTGAGAGAAACCGGGGAACTCAGTGCTGATATCACAGAGGGGTCCGGACCCAATCTACTTACATAGCAAAACGGCAATCAGCAGAGAGACCCGCGTTCTCCAACACAACCTCCGCCGGAACAGAATCAACAGGGGCAGCTTCACATGACTCTACGCGTTTCGCACGTAGAGCTTCGTCAGCACTACGTGCAAAACGTGTAGAGTGTCAATAAATACTGTGTGTCTCAGTGTGCCATTCTGCCTGTTTGTTTTTCTTGTCTGCGAGCTCCCTTCCAGGAGCTCAAGTTTCTAGGGGGTGAGGAGTCCGTTATAGGCAGACGGCAGCAAGAGAGCCTTTCCCCCGCCCCTTTCAGCCCTCCAGACAGCGCCGAGTGACTATCCTGTTTTATACTCTAGGTGAGGCATCACCAATGGCATATAAAGTGTTATACAACCCAACACGCTGGCTTTCCACATGGCTTTGTTACATTACTCAGCTACTTTTAAGTCATCTGAAATTACTCCAGGTCCCTTTACTCTACAGTAGTCCACTTAATCATGCCATTAATCCTGTATTCTACCTATGGATTTGTGCGTGCATGTTATTCTGTAATTGCCACACTTGACCAATCCTTCAATCTACACAAATCATTATTCCTTTTAATTGCCCCCCGGGGAGTGCCAACCCTGTTGCAAATCTGTTATGTAGCAATAAGAAGACATAGGACTGAAACGGTCGTACAAACCTGATCACAACTACAGTACACCCACTGTTGGTCAGACCAGCACTAATGCACCTAGATCTTACTAGAGGCTCACAATCAGAAGACTGAGGGTTATTGATGAATACTTTGTTTCGATGGGAAGTTATTTTTAGAATTTATATTGCACTTCCTACCCACACTGACTGACATCAACAGTAACTGGTACCCACAGTTCTGCTACAGGTCAGTCTTACTTACTGCATACAGTGGGCCGCCGTCAGAACCCATTGAGAGGAGAGTATCACCCCCCCACACTGGAAACCTCTGAGGAACAAGAGGCCAACTTGCCAGGGCCAGCAGTTGGGACAAGCTTCCTCCCCCCCAACAACACGAGACAGGGTCCACCAAGAGGTCAATGGTGCTTTCCCACAGACACCTGGGAGACAAAAAAAAAACAGGACTATTCAGCTTGTTTTATGGAGGAAGCAAGGACCACCTATAAAGCACATGGGGAAGTGGGGGAGAGTAGAGTGGATGAAGAGTGAAGTTAAAAAAAAAAAAAAAAACACAAGGAAAGGGTCAGATACATGGAATATAAAATGCATGGGTGCCTATTAGGGATAGAGGTCTATGCAGACATCAATTGTGCATTCATCCTCTTCCTTACCCAGAGGAACAGACTTCGGTTTGGATATTTTTACAGTAACAGGAGTGTGATCAGTAGTAAGATTTGACACTGCATACTCTGCAGAAGAAGGAAAAAAAGTGCTAATGAGCTGCAGTCTTGCACACAGTGCAGCAAATACATAGGACAGGTTTGCAATGCTCATCTCCAGGGTTGTCACCACTCCGGGTTTTGGGCACTTTTCTCCGGGCTAGGGGTTCAGCTTCTTAATATTTGAGTGGCGGCGGGGTGCATTGGCATCTCCGGCATCCTCCTGCAACATGCCATGGCAACTTGAGGCAGCGCAACGCCATGACGTCACGCCCCATTGTCATGGCAATGCAGTGTCAAATTTGACGCTGCATTGCGATGTTCATAGGAGTTGTAGGGGGAGATACAGGAGGATGCCGGGAGACGCTGCCGCACCATGCCACTGCAGGTAAGAGAGAAATCTTTACATTTTTTTCTCTGGGTTGGCCTACAGTAGAACCCTGCTCATCTCAGATGCAACTTGAATGGTCCTCGACTTTGTCTTTTGTGGCAATAAGTTTTGGGAGTAATGCACATGGATTCATCTCATGTCAAGAATACAACATTTTACATGGTTCTCTGAAGATGCTCTTATTGCATTTACCAGACCATGTGTGGGAGGCTACAGAGAAAAACCACTCTTGTGCCTTGAGCACAAAGGCATCCCAGCTCCAAATTGTATTGTTCTAATCCAGAGAGAATGGGCATTATTAGGAAGGATATCCAGTTTGCTTTGTACCTGTGAGGATGCGGGTAAAGTGGAGAGTGGGCACTTCTACTTACTCGAGTGCAAAAAGACGAATCTGGCCTTGAAACCTGGGTAATTGTTCTCCTGATCACTGTTGAAACGTATGAGCATGGTATTCCTTGGGCTGAAGACAGGAGCAGGGAGGGAAAAGCCGCACAATCTTGCTGAGGAGCAGGGGGGAAAAACCCACACACACAAAAGAACGTTTGAGAGATAGCAGAGAACTTTTAGTCAATTGGCAAGTTTATAAACCTAGATATTTAACCAACATGGCTATTGAAATGGAACACAAATCTGATGCGACGAGGTCCTTCACTCACAAAAGTGCAATAAGTCTGCAGGCATTGGATGATTGTTCACCTACTTAGAGTCACCCACACCCTGCATGTCTAATGGAGTGATAAATATTCCTCACCAATAAGCCAAGTCTCTTCAATGTCATCATAAACAGAAACATGATCATATTCACAATCCTTCTCAAACTCCACGGCAAAATCTTCAAAAATGAGCTGAAAAAGACCCCAAACAACTCAAAACATGAACTCATTCATTTGGCCTCTTCTCTTCTGCAGCACGTACGATATCTCACCCACACAGCACTGTGATGTTGGCCAGATGTTTAGCACTGTGCTTTTGTTCCTACCTTTATAATGTGATCCTTAGGGGCTTCGATGATCCAGTGACATGATGTGAGACTCTCATACGAGCCAGGATAATTAACAGTATCAATTTTCCCTTCCTCCTTTAATACAGCAACACTGCCACAGCCAGAACCTTTTGCAGAATGAAAAAGGCAATCATTAATTCTTCCATGGCCAACCCCACCCATGTCCAACATTAATGCAACCCAGCACTGACCTGCACCAGATATGGCAGGTGATGCAGAGAAGTGGAGCTCAAACCCATAGCCAGTGATGCTCCCATCAGAAGAAAACGTCACTGTGACATGGTTGGATGGTATAAGAAGAGGAGATGGAGTGACGGATCCGCACATCTTGCCTGAAATGAAGAAATTAAACACTTGCCCCTATTCTTTTCTCCTGCACATGAAAAAATAAAACTATTCGGTCCTCGTTGTGCGTCACTGTGTGACCATACAGAATGGCAAGATCTGCTCCAACTTCATGCACAACGAAAATGTTCTTCTGAAGCCCCAAACAGTTATTAAAAACATAGCTGGTCAGAATATGCGTGAATTAATGCACATTAAGGTTACTATAGAAAGGGCTGAAACAAAGGCTCACAGACTACAAACATGTACAGTTAGGATCAGATGGACATACCTCACCCAGCTGCTGCAGCTCAAGTAATAGAGGGAGGACTGGTGAACCCTTTTCTTCAATATCAGAAAACTGCTAACTCTAGACCATCGGTGGCCAACACTTGTTTTCCCATATGGGCCACTATTCTACTGCCCCTCCCCCTCCTTCACTTTATTACTCCCGCCCCCCACACCCTCTCTAAAAATTCAACCCGGGGGGCCAGGATGCAGCAGAGGGGAGCTTGGGCCCTGCGGGCGGATGCGGAAGTTGGGCCCGACTTGCAGCTGAGCCCAGGTTACGGTGCGAGCCGTTTGCCCTGGTAGAAGGGAGGGGGGGGGGGTGAATGTGGGTCATTCCAAATGCAGTTGCGGGCAATGTCCATGGGTTGGCTACCCCTGCTCTAGACCTTGGCAGCACAAGGATGTATCGATTTTTGCAGGAGAGAGCAATAAGCCAATACCCAAAACAACCAAGACAGCGTGTACTAGAAACAATGACAATACAAGATTCTGCACCAACATGGATTCCAGAAATACTTTTGTATCAGGGAGAAGAACAAAACAGGAGTGTGCAAGTCAGTGTTTTGTTCAAATACAAATTAAGGTGTGTCTGTTGAAAAAAAAAAAAAAGAGTCTTAACAAGGATAAGGTGGAACAGGTGTAGGGGGCTACGGGGGGACGACGGAATACCTTGAATGCTGGGTGGGGGTGAAAGGACACTGTGCCACTGCACAGGAAGGAAGATTTATCTTCGCTTCATGACTAGTCGTGGAAAGGAGAAGAAAAAAAAAAAGTGCATCGTGTATGTCAAGGAGGATGTTTGGGTTAGAAAACTATAAATGAACCAATTGAAACAGAGTCCTGTTTACAGCACAAAGCATGGAGTTGGTGTGAGGTTATGGAGAAGTTTCTAACACAAACAATGTATGCCAAGGATATACTCACTAATGAGCTTCTCTTTTACAGTAAAGGACAAGTAATCATGGTCGCAGGTGACATGGAACTCAATGTCCAGTTGGATCATTCTGATCTGGATCATCTTATCCTCTTGCACAGTAATAGTCCAAATGAAGAGACTGTAAGACAAGAGACAGCTAAAACTCAGCAATAAAACCGTAAGAAATGTTTCACTAGCAGTTTGGCAAGACACCTTATACAGTCTAACAATGATAAACCGGAACCCATCCAAGACAAATTGCAATAAAACCTACTAAATGCAGACATCCTCTGTGCAAGGCATTACACAGTAAAGCGGGTCCTCACCTTTTATTAGAATATCTGCTGTTCATGCTCAGTGGGTATTTAATCATTCCATTTTCCCCAGTAATCTTCTGCATTTTGGGGTTGGAGCCACCTAGGAGATAAATGCCCATAAGCAGTGTTCTGACATAAGCAATCTTCTAGTGCTGGCATAAAATGAATGCTGATGCCATAGTACTGCTTGGTAAATAGGGGCCAAAATGACTTAACAAGACAGCACCTGGTGGTGACAGAAGCAGATCCTGCCGCATACATCCAGAGACACACGTTTAGAAAGGCTGAAGACATGGATTCTTCACATTGGGAACAAGACCCAAGTAAAATGCTGCTTAACACACACTGTACTATAAATTGTGAATCGCTTTGAGAGATTAGTCCCACTGGCATTTTTGGAGTGGTACACAATGCACCAGAAGGAGAACCTGCCCTTGTTTTAATGTATTATATAGCCAGTTAGGGGGCATTATTCACGGTGTAGGGTTTATGTTTTGTAGACTTTTAACGTGTATTCTTGTTCACTGTCCATCCTTTGAATAAACTGATATTTTGTTATTTTTCCACATTTTCGTGAGTGCCCCCACGTCATTTGAAGTTTCTGGGATCACCCCTGGTTTGGTGATCACTTCCTCTCTTTTTGTACACATTATTTTACAACAGCCACGGATGAGAGCATGTTAACCCCGACCCCATATCACCCGTAGGAGAGCGCCAGCTAGTGCGATAATATTGGCTACTTGTCCACAGTACAAACGGTATGGTGCTTGGTCAATGGTTTTGTCCCAGCATTGACACAACAAATGCAATATACAGTAATCACCTATATAAACCCCTTTGTGTGTGCAAGTAAAAAAAAACAAAAAAACTAAAGCACGCGTGTTTGGAATGGTGAGTAATTGGCTCCCTCGGATATCTGCTGCATTTAAAAAACCCAGCTCAAAGGACAGGGTCCAGGTTACAGCAGCAAGGTTGTCACTCACCATCATGTGTGCCAGTAGTTAAGAAGTCCAACAGGGCTGAGACCTTTGAGAAGATGGCAGGGGATCCCCTTTCATCAGATTCATGTCCCACCTGTGGGGCACCCCAAGTTCTGCCACAGCCAAGCCCCCAGGATGCACATCCAGCCAAGTACCAGGTCCCAGAGCGCCTTCTGCAAGCCAAGGGCCCTCCAGAGTCACCCTGAATGGCAAGAGACCAACAGATTGGCATACAGCATAACAGCCCTACAGTTAAGCAATAATAGCAATAATAATAATAATAAGGGGACATTTGCCTTTCAATATTTCGGTCTCTTCAAGTCCTCTAAGGCAGACACAAATGGGCAACTCCTCTTTCCAAATGGAGGTAGGACAAATACTTGTTGAGACCGCTATAAGTGGGCATTACGATCCCAGGTCAGTTATCTGCACTCAAAGCGGTCTTCAAAGGAAGCACAAAAACATTAACATGCAACACATGGAAGTAATCTGCCATAGAGGACTTAAATAAACCGAAATATCGAAGGTGAATATCCTCTTTTCTTCTATGTCCTCTATGGCGGACACAAATGGGATTTCCCACAGAAATTTTAAGACTGTTGGAAGGGAGTACTTATTTTCACAGTTGGAACTGCTTGAAGCACCAGTCTTCCAAATTTTGCTTTTGCAGATGACTGAACATCGAGGTCTGAAATGCTTAGCAAAGTACATTATGTGTAAAGACCATGACATTTGTAAAGCAGCAGCCTGGTCAGTGGCCCAAGCTTTTTATGCCCATGAATTTACAAGTGCCCTAGTAGAGTGGTCCTTCAACTGTACCAGATTATTTTCTCCTGTTATACTATATGCCTTGCAAATAGGCTGCCTTAATTCATCTAGTTGAGGCAACTGAAACTGCCTGAACTTTTCTGGGTCCATCAAAAAGGACAACCTATGAGGGTTTTCCCAAAACTAAATCAGTCCTTTGTGTGTGTGTGTGTATATATATATAATATATATATATATATATATATATATATGTTGTTAGAGCCCTAACTACATCCAGATTGTGCCACTGATGCTCCCTACCACAAGTCAGATTCAGACAAAATGAGGGTACCACAATAATATTGATTGATATGAAAGTCCTTAACCCGATCTTATCCTGATGTACCTGGAAGAATGGTTCGCAACAAGATAAAGGTTGGAGCTCCCCAACTCTATGTGCCATAGTAATTGCGGTGAGAACTACATTAATTGTGAGTATTGTATTGTATGTCTTTATTTATATAGCGCCATTAATGTACATAGCGCTTCACAGTAGTAATACATGTGGTAATCAAATAAATAACAGATAATATAAATAACAGATCATGGGAATAAGTGCTTTAGACATAAACATAACATTAAGGAAGAGGAGTCCCTGCCCCGAGGAGCTTACAATCTAATTGGTAGGTAGGGAGAACGTACAGAGACAGTAGGAGGGAGTTCTGGTAAGTGCATCTGCAGGGGGCCAAGCTTTATGTATCATGTGTTCAGAATGTTCACAGTGCTATTCGTATGCTTCTTTAAGCAAGTGTGTCTTAAGGTGAGTCTTAAAGGTGGATAGAGAGGGTGCTAGTCGGGTACTGAGGGGAAGGGCATTCCAGAGGTGTGGGGCAGTCAGTAAAAAAGGTTTAAGGCGGGAGAGGGCTTTAGATAAAAAGGGGGTAGAAAGAAGACATCCTTGAGCAGAACGCAAGAGTCGGGATGGTGCATAGCGAGAAATTAGGGCTGAGATGTAAGGAGGGGCAGAAGAGTGTAAAGCTTTAAAAGTGAGGAGAAGAATGGAGTGTGAGATGCGGGATTTGATTGGAAGCCAGGAGAGGGATTTCAGGAGGGGAGATGCTGAGACAGATCTAGGAAAGAGTAGAGTGATTCTGGCAGCAGCATTTAGGATAGATTGTAGGGGAGACAGGTGAGAGGCAGGAAGGCCGGACAGCAGGAGGTTACAGTAATCAAGACGGGAGAGAATGAGGGCCTGAGTCAGAGTTTTAGCAGTCGACCAACAGAGGAAAGGGCGTATCTTTGTTATATTGCAGAGGAAAAAGCGACAAGTTTTAGAAATGTTTGAATGTGAGGGGCGAATGTGAGAGAGGAGTCGAGTGTGACCCCTTGGCAGCGTGCTTGGGCTACAGGGTGAATGATCGTAGTTCCAACAGTAATGTGGAAGGAGGTAGTAGGGCCAGGTTTGGGAGGAAGTATGAGGAGCTCTGTGAGTAACTTCATAGGGAGCTTGTGAAACGGTTCAAAAAGGAAGAAGAAAGTTGCTGCAGTGCCAAATTCAGATCCCACAAAGAAACAGGGATCCTAAACATAGGACTAACTCTAGAAATGTTTCCTAAATCAAGTGACCATAGGATCCAGGGCAATCTACCTATGATAGAATACACCCAAATGCAGAAACTTGGACCCCAAGAGATGCTAGCTTCAACCCCTTCTGAAAGCTCTTGTACTGACAAACATTCTGGGGTTATCAGGAGAGCTTTAGCCTGTTCTCTCGAAAGAGAGAGAGCAAAGATTGAAATCCTAGTAATCGAGAAAGCATCCCTGGCTATGACTTTTCGGGCCGTGCCATCTTGACACATACATCTGTATGTTCTTGTTGATAGCTGATACCATGGGTCTATACTAACTGATCAAAAACGCTCCGGTCTAGTTCTCATTCTCCTGTGCGAAAACAATGCCTGCTGAGAAAGGTCAGCGTTGTAATTCTGCCTCCTGAAATGTAGGCTGCATAGATGCATGGAAAACCCTTTTCTACCCAGTACAAAACTCTGGAGGAGCTCTGACTCCTTGTTCCCCGTTGCCAGTTTATATATGCTATCGCTTTAATGTTGTTGAATAGAATTCTTAACAGAGAATGCTTCAATGTTGTCTGAAGGCACAAAAATACAGCTTGAACCTTCAATACATTGATTTCAAGACT
The DNA here is from genome assembly GCA_036426205.1 of Ascaphus truei. Lineage (NCBI taxonomy): Eukaryota > Metazoa > Chordata > Amphibia > Anura > Ascaphidae > Ascaphus > Ascaphus truei. The sequence goes on along the minus strand of CM071571.1, from coordinate 19,860,406 downwards.
TTTGACGCGACCAAAGTGTAAGGTTCCAGCGCAGACTCTGCCCCCGCTAAGGTCCAGTCACCTTATTGGTTCCAGGTTCTCGCCTGCCTGCAGCAGCAATCTGGCATCTGATTTGCCGGTCATCCTATTTAGGCCCAGCCCTTCACCAGGAAGTTGGCCAAGTATAAAACCTAGTGACTGTTGCTTGTCGCAAGCACCAAGCCTTGCCTCACCTTACCTTGCCTACATTCGACCGCGGCTTACTCTCGACCATCCTACCCTCGACCCGGCTAGTGATCAACGATCCGCACCTCTCCAACCTTCGACCTCGACTTGCCTTCAAACGATTATACACTCTCCTATCCTGACCTGGTTATCCACGAGTATGAACCTGCACACCGGACACAAGGTCGGTGTTTTCTAATCCCCACCTCTGCCTCGCATAGTCCTGTACGGTTTGTGGCAAGCATCCGTTACACAGAGTTCCTGGATCACCTGATCCTGACAAACCATGCCCCATCCTGAGAGACTTTTGTCAGGCTTCAACACCATCCAAACCAGAGTGATCAAATTCCCACCTTCATGCAAGTTCTTGATTGAGGTCCACTATTGCAAGCCAAGTCTTGGGAAATGGGAATTCTTGACTGGGATTTCAGTGTCCCCCCGAAACAGAAAAAAAAATTAATTGAAGAGGTCCGAGATGAAATGTAGACCAAGGCCCTACGTCCATGACTGAATTGAGAAGTCCAATTATGTGCATAAATTGTACCTTTGATGGTCTTGTGAGCCTTCTGAAAAAAAAAAGAAAAAAAAATAGGACCTTCCCCTCAATCCTGTGGACCTTGGAGGGTGCTATGGACACCAATATTTTTCCGTGTCGAACACGACTCCTAAAAATTGAAGGACTTGAGCTTGCAACACGTCATGCAGCATGTGCCCATGAACTTTGGCAACTTGCTCTGACGGGGGTTTGATTAGCCAGTCAGCCAAGTATGGAAACACAAAAACTCCCTTTTGCCTTAGCAATTCTACTACCACTGCCATGACCTTTGGAAAGATTCTGTGTGCTGTAGCCCGTCCAAAGAGAGAAGTGCCATAAACTGGTAGCGACAGCCATTCAGACAATCTCAGGAACCGGCAGTGCGATTCTTTTATTGGAAAATGGAGATAAAACAAACATTCTTTAAATCTAGAGAGGCTAGAAATGCTCTGCTTTCCACTACTGCCATGACTGCCCCCACAGATGCCATCTTGAATTGCTGAATGTTGAGAAAGGTATTCATTTCTTTTAGATTGAGAATTGCCCTGAATCCTCCAGATGTTTTCAGCACTAGAAACAGTACCGAATCAAAACTGGTTGCCCCTCTGATAAGGCAGAACTGGCTGAATTGCAACATTGAACAGCAGATCCTGATTTAAGGCTAGATTCTTTTCTGTACTTTGTAAAAACTGTGATTCCTTGAAGTGAAAAACTGTCATCCTTAGGAATTCCAGGGAATACCCATGGGCTATAAAACTGCCAAACCCAGAAGTCTGCTTTTTGGACCCTGCACCTTTCAGTAACGTTGCTTCCTGATTGTCTTCAGAGTAGCTGGCTGTCCAGGGTGACCCCAGGTTTGCTGTTGCAAATCCCAATTCCGATTGTAAGCTCTCCCTGGTTTACAGGATCTTGTGTCCTGAAAATGTGGTCTTAAAAGGTCTGGCGAATGATGAAAACCATAACCGGCTCTGCTGTGGTGTGTAAAAAAAAAAAAAAAAAAAAAAAAAAAAGAGAGGAGTAATCTTGGAGATATTATCCAGTGGTTTGCCGAAGAGATAAGCTCCCTTAGGTCAAGTCACCAGCATTTTCGTGGATAGGGTATCTGTTTCCCAAGACAAGCCATAGCACTCGCTTCACAGCTAGAATATATGCAGAGATTATTGCTGCCATCCGAATATCTATGGAAGCATCGCATAAAAATTGATTGAGACCGTAAGAATCTAGAAGTCCTTCAATAACTTCTGCCTTGGTGTTCCCACTTCAATCCTATCTTCCAGATAGATATCCAAATTATCACTGTTCTTGCAATACAGACTGTTGCTGGTTTCAGCATCGTTCCAACAGCAGAGTATTGTTTGTGTAACACACCCTCCATTTGATCCATAGGGAATCATAGTGTTCCTCACCATCTTGGCAATGGCCGAGTTTACCTTTTGCGGTATTACCCAGGTACAGCAACTCTTTGCAGAAGAGGTAATTTTCACGAATTTCCTAGACATCACTGATCTTTTATCCAGCGATGTCCATTCGGTCTTCACAACATCTTTAAATAGAACTGTGAACAGATGTTAGAGCCCAAGAGGGCCTGGTCTACGACCCCCAGTTTTTCTCTGGTGTCCCCAATATTCAATGTTTTTCTCCTAGTCTTAATGAGCAAGTCTATGGTGATCATCCTAAAGGACCCGACAGCCACTTGGCCCTCATCCTCAGATGAGGAACCATCTCCAAGCTCCGAAATGCTTGCCTGCTCTGAATAAGAATTTATTAAACTGTCAAGCTGCAGATCCAACGAAGTCTGTGACATGGGCCTTTGTAAATCTCGTGTGTCTTTAAAAAGTACATAGGAATGCATATGCAAAGTCTTCATCCACTCAATGGAGTTTAATTGAGCAGAATTTTCCTCCTCGATCACTTCCTAATGCAATTAGGGGAAAATCTCTTGGGATAGGTGGCTGAAAGCTTAACATCGCAATCTGCACAATATTTAGCCTTCTGAAACGGCTTTCCTTGGCTTCACAAACTAAGCTTCCTGCTGAGACTGCTCCATTTCCTGGTCCCCTGTAACCGCAGGAGCGGACATGCTGCTAATGCACTATCCAAAAGGAACAACTTAAGGCAGGGTAAAAATATGACCTTTAAATACATGGCATCCAGAACCAGCTTCTGTCTCTGGTGTGGAACCCCAGGAGATATACCCGAGGTCAAATAAAAAAAATTGCACGCGCCTCTTCCCCCCCCTCCCCACACACACACACACAAATAAATAATCACCCTCCGCTAAGACCACCTAAGTCCTTGATTATACCAAGTGCTGCAAGGCGGCAGCGCTATTCTGTGATGTCACCCAGCGCTGCCGCCGAGCAGCATCTTGATTATACCGGGGAGGGAGAGCAGATGAGGCTTGGAGGCGTGGCAGTGAGTGGTTCACCCTCATTGGCTGAACCGCTCACGTGACACAGCCGTCGCAAGGAAAAAACACATTTCTCAGCCTCTTCCCCAGCTGTACGCATATCAGTAGGGCGCACCGCGACCGTCGCTTGCAGTATAATCACTTGCATTGGATTTGCTACCTTGTTTTGGCGCCACTACCTGCGATCCCGCTCACATTTTTGTGTATAATCACTGCCTAATATCGATGACGCGCTGCGTTGAGATGTCAACGCTCCTCCGAACTCCCACAGGGTATAGGACGCCACACAATCGGCTAGGTGTGCCCTGGGGGGGGGGGCACGAGAGCTGCCTTTATAGCGCTGGAACCAAGGCTGCATGCTGTGAATAGGTGCATTACCATGGTGGCTAGAAAGTGCCTGGTCTTGAGGTCAGTCAAGGGGGAAGGCAGGGAACCCCCAACTTTCCAAAAAAAATAAGAAAAATGTGTCAGGGAACCCATCGACTTCTTCCTTCAGCTAAGGTAGGACAAGAACAACCTGGGATGGGTAACACCCCCTTATATAGCGGTCTCAAGAAGTACTTGTCCTACCTCAGCTGCAAGGAGTAGTTGTTACCCATGTGTCTGCCATAGAGGACATTGAAGATAACAAAAATATTAGATATATCAACCTGCTGATCCGCAGAGGACTTATATGGAAAAAGAATTTCTGGGGGGGATTTCACATGTAAATGTCAGGACAGAAAATGAAAAGTAAAAAAAAATAGAAATGGCTAAAAAAAATCCTGCAGCAGTTACAGAAATCCTAAAGGTGCTAATAAACAAAAAAATATATATATATATATGATGAGATATATATATATCTTATATATATATATATATATATATATATTATATAGATATATATATGATTCATGTCACGAAAACCATAGGGTTGTGTAGTTGGTATCTTGTGTAGTCCTTGTAGTGTTGAATAAATTTGTACCATCTGTTCAGCAGATCAACATTATATTGTCTCCTGCATTGGCAAATTGTGCAACACTTTATTAGGCTAATGTGAGGATTGACCCGTGAATCCATAAAGCCTTTATACAGTGTTCTTACGGAAAGCCTTTATACAGTGTTCTGCCAATCCAGGAAAATATAAAAGACCAATCGTGGACAGAAACGGGTCCCAAATTGTTGTAGCCACCGGGCAAAGGTGGAGACAACTATATATGAAAGTACCAGGGAATTGTATTTGGAATCTGACTCACCCACTTCAAAGACCATGACTTAAAATGAACCCGCCTTTTACCTGCCTGGTTACCCATGCCAACTCTTTTCAGGGCCACGGTTACCTGGCAGGCGTCTTTTCCACCATCTGGGAAACCAGCGCACAGCATGGTCTCATGCAAGGATGGAAGCCCCATGGAATCCAGCACGGAGCTGCAGGTATCATGGTCAATAATTGGAAGCTTCACCTCCTGCAGGACGGCGGACAGTTCACCATCTGGGGACACAGATCACAGGCTCACACGGCTGCGCCTTCACTTTATGGCAGGGGTGGGCAACTCCAGTCCTCAAGGGCCACGAACAGGTCAGGTTTAAAAAATATCCCTGCTTCAGCACAGCTGGATCAGTCACATTTTTTTTATTTTTACAAGATTAGAATCTGGGGGGTTCTCCAGAGCTGAACCTCGCTATGTTCAGCTCCAGGATCTACCGGTTACTGGTATTACCTCTTGGAATTTAAAAGGAGATATAAATGGCCATCAAATGGGAAGCTGCAAGCGATAATGTTGTAGGCTTGCAAGCTACAGTATGTTATTTCCCCTGGTAAGTATCTTTGGATCAGAGCATCCAGTAACTGAACATGGCTTGGAAGGTGGGGTTAGAAGGTGGGGTTAGAAGGTGGGGTTAGAAGGTGGGGTTAGAAGGTGGGGTTAGAAGGTGGGGTTAGAAGGTGGGGTTGGAGTGTTGGGGGGAGTTTGCTTCAATCCCCTTTAAAAGAAAATACTCGTAGCAGAACTTACTTTCTGTCATCCTTCCCCATCCACAGGACACACACAGCGTACCAGCCTCGATCTGCTCATCTACCTGTGGGAGGCAGATAGGCTGCACCCGAGACCCTGGAATAGGAAGCAATTGATAGGACTTCAGTCCCATGTCTGCTAGGCACGGCAAAGACAGATTAATTAATATCAATGACAACCCCACAGCAAATCAATATGAAGAGCTGAGATTGGAAACACAATGTGTGGCGAGAAGTAAAAAGACTCATTGTTAATGCAATTACGCACACCCTTTAGGTGACTGCATATCATACTCAACTGGAAGTTACAACCTATGCTGCCTTCAGCCCAAAACTCTGGGAATAAATCTATATATTTAACAGGGGGGTAGATGCACACATCTTATTAGTGTATAGCAGAGACAAAGGGCACAACATTTTGGGTACAAAAATCAGTTTCTCAGGTGTAAGAAGCAGTGTGTATGTGTCAACACATACACAAAGATTGTATAGCATGTATGGGCAAGTGCGTGCTTCATAGGCAGAATATGTAATAATAAATAGCCCAAATCCGTAGTCTAGTGTATGTAAATAAACAGCATATTGCAGGGTGGGAATACAAAAAAAAACACACACACAGTTCAGTGCCCCAAAACAGGACGTTCCTCAGGGTGGTGTGGGGGGTCTTGTTTTGGGGGGAACTGAAACGTTGGAGTTGTTTCTGTAATACAGTATTTGCTCCATACACCTTTTTTGTTTTCACACCCTGCAATGTGCCGTTTATTTATTTACACTGGACTAAGGTTTTGGGTAATTTATTATTACATATTCTTGCTATGAAGCGTTCACTAGCCAATACATGCTATACAGTACAATCTAGTGGGGTGTGTGTAATATATATATATATATATATATATATATATATATATATATATAAAATATTTGGATCCAGAAATATGTTCGATTCCACTCACCCAAGGTGATTTTTCTAGCCAGATAAACCAGAGCAATGTCATAGCTCATATTCCCATCACGGCTGTAAAGTGGGTGTGTCACAATGCGCGAGACTGGAATACTTTGCGCCTGCGGGTCAGTACCATCCTGGTCATACTCCCCAGCGACCACAGTCATGTGGCTCATCTCAATCCTGAGTGGAGGGATTGAAAGAAAGGAAGTGAGTGAGAGTGGGCAGTCTGACAAAGGGGGAGAACAGACGAGAAGATCTTACTTATCCACAGGATGCACACAGTGTGCAGCCGTCACCACCACACTCCTCCGCATGATGCTCCCGCCACAGAAGTGTCCCTTGTGCAATTGCAAAGATACCTGTAAATTAAAAGTGGAAATCATTGTATAATTGAGATAGTCTGCATAAAGAGACCAGTGCAACATAAGAATAAAAAAAAGTTCATCAACATCAGCCCTCCTCAATCCACAGCTGGATGAAAGCCTCCCAAAGGATCTTCAAGGTATGCGGTTGCAGCCTCTCCACCACATTGCTCCAACACATCTCCTGATTTAATCTGCCCATCTTTTGGTTGTCATCTTAGGCCTCAGACATGGTGGCGCAGACCAGCAAACAGACTGCCTTAAGGCTGTGTTTGCATCTATGCGGCGTGTGGGCGCATGGGGAAGCGGGAAGGGGGTGTGCGTTGTGCAAGAAATCAGTTGAAACCGATTTCTTGGCGTGACAAGCCGGTCACATGAGCGGTTCGTCCAATGAGGGCGAACCAGCTCTGTGACGTCACTGGCACGCCGCCAGACACGCCCACGGACGGCACGTGTACCATGGCCAGGGAAAGCACCTGCTTTCCCTCAGCCTCCGTGCTGGAGAATTTACAATGTCCGCAGCCTTACTCTTAACTTCCAATGGAATCCAGTCGAGTACCATCTTAACCCAACAATGGCGATTGCTTTTTGCAATGTGTGTCTCACTGCCATTTTAATATTTCTTCACCCATGTGATGTTACAGACTCATGTTTGGTTTAGAATAAATGTCATTCTTTTCCTGTCACACCACACATGGGCTAATGAATTGATTTAGGAGTGTAAGAAGGGATTTCAACTCCACTCACTAGTCACATAATACCCTCACTCAGGGTTGGTGTAACCACTAGATGACTTATGCAGTTGCCTAAGGCGGCACATTTGGGGGGGGGTGGGGGGGGAATCGGATTATGATATTGGCTGGTGGGAGTGGAGCACGATGGGATCAGAGGCTGGGGAGGAGCACACCCCAGCAGTCCCATCTAGAAGTAGTCAACGACTTCAACCGCCCCAGGAGATGATCTTCACCTTCTCCACCTCAGGACCGTAGCCAGTCAGGCAGGCATCTTTAATTGAGGGGGCCATTGGAGGCGAAAGGGAGGAAGCATGGAGGTATAAAATAAAACAAAATGGAAAGTTCAGTGTAAAGGGGCAGGGGGAGGTTGCAAGGCTGAAGGTTTGCCTAGGGCACTCAATACCCTTGCACCAGCCCTGCCGCCATTACTGTAGTGCACTGCCAGGTGAACGTGTTGTGTTAACTGCCCAGTATGGAGCCATGCTGCCCCATCTTGCTGCCACGCTATGCTCTGTCACCTGCCCCCTCCATATTTTCTTCCACTCACCGCCCAGGGCTGCCCCCCCGGCACAGATTTTCTTCCTCCTACAATCCGGGAGGTAAATTCTGACAAGTGCTCTGATTTGCTCATCGCTGGGCGCGCCCCACACTTCAACTCTGTAAACATACAACACAGGGGTGCCCCAGGGGACAGGGGCAACCCGCATGCCTCAGTTACTGTACATTGTCATCATAACAGCCAGTACAGGTTTCATCCCAAAGCCCACTATACTTCCTTACCCAGTACCCTCTGTTACCATCCTTCCCAGGCCCAGTACCCCATTTTAACCCCCTCCCTAGGCCCAGTACCCCTACATGCCCAGTAACCCCCACTCCCCAGACCCAGTACACCCTACATCCGTCCTCCCCAGGCAGAGTACCCCCTACATCCCTCCTCCCAAGGGCCAATAACCCCTACATGCCCTGTACCCCATTTTACCACCCTACCAAGGCCCAGTACCCCCTCCATGCCCAAAAAACCCTTACACAGGCACCCATACATCCCCCCTTCCAAGGCCAGTACTCCCTACACCCCTCACTCCAGATCCAGTACACCCTTACCTCCTCCCCAGGACCTCCCTATACCCCCCCCCTTTTCCCCGGCCCAAACACACATAACAGACCCCCCCCCCCCCCCCCCACCCAATATGTTTTTCAATCAGCCCGACTGGAAGGATCCTAGTACAATCCTGATCACATTGGTATGGAAGAAGTATGCAATACATACTGTAGTAGCAGGTTACTAATTCAGCAGCATGAAGTGTATTCTTGATGAGGCCCCTCCGATATGGGGCATTACTAACTGTATGCAAGAGACTGTCAATTTACCCCGTGCTAGTACCCCGGGTAACAAGTATAACTACCTCCCCAGCATAAGAGAATGAGAACTACCAGGGGGATGAAGTCCAGAGTATTAGGTTTTGCCATGAGATGTATGTCAAATGAGCCTTATGGACAAATGTCAAATAAAAGCATCTTTTATGTTGTACAAAAGTTCCTGGGGCCCATTCTTTTTCTATCTACCCAGCACTCTGAACAGGTATGAGACCGAGCAATGCATATAGTCACTGATGTAACTCGAGTAAGGAGCATTACATCACTTTATCGATCATTGGTGAGACCTCACCCAGCATACGGTGTTCATATCTCCAGGACAAATAAATTGGGCTGCTAAAATGATGTATGATCTAAGACTTATCTGGCAAGACTACAGGACCTTATTAAAAGTATGTACAGCTTAGAGCCTTAGAAGATAAAAAAAGGTGAGGGGAAATATGATAGAAACTCTCAAATCTACAAAGGGTCTCAAAGTACAGAAGAAAAGCATATTTCAGAGAAAAGTATTAGAATGGGGTCACTCTCAGAAGCTGGAGGGTAGGGGGTTCAGGGTAACACCTGAGTTTCTCTTTTCTGAAAGGGTGATGGATTCGTAGCATAGAGGCCAATACTGAAAGGAATAGGAGATACGATAAAAGCGATTCAGAATATAAAAGAGAGAAATGGAGCGGACTGGGAGGGCCAACTGGTTCTTATTAGCCGTCACATTTAAATGTTTCTATGTTCCAGAGCAGCGGTGCGCAAAATGGGGGGCGGGAGATTTTGCGGGGGGGGGGGCACGGGGTGGTTGCAGAGGCAATTTAAATTAAATGCCGGGGGATTACGTGAGGCTTCTGCAACCGTTTACTTATCCAGATTCAGGCGCTCTCTAGCGTGTCACCATGGCGCCATGTGTGGTCACACGCGTCAAATTACGCCGCGGGTCAGATGACATGACGCCCCGGTTCATTTGACGCACTCTAAGGTAGGGAGTGGGGGGCGCGTGTATCGCGGCAGGGAAGACAGGTGGGCGCAGCAGAAAGAGTTTGCGCTCCCCTGTTCCAAAGCATCGATTCAGGGAGAAATCGGATTGCTATTGACTGGTATCCATAGGAATCCCTTTCCCTTTAGTGCAATATTTGCCAATTATGCTTCTTAACTAAACTATACTGTATATAGTACAATTACAGTACCAATAGGTGGAGCCAGATGGCCACGTCCCTTGTGCAAAACATAGTTAACACCCCCCCCCCCCTCCGATAGAGAACCTCTCACCTGTGCTGAAACGTCGCTGAGCCCGTCTCTGCTCATCTGATCTCAGACCTGTAGTGGCTGCACATGGTATATACATTTGACAGAAATGAACAAAAGATCACTGGGAATGCTATATACTACATGAACTCAGCACACGCACGTGTGTTATACTGTATGGTAGTAAAAAAATAATTGGTCCTTTAAAAACACTTCTTGTGTGAAGAGAGTTTTCATTACTCCCATCCCTCCCCCAATCTGTATTACTGTATATCCAAGTCACACTTTATATACAGAACGGAGATACAATGTCCCAGCTCTGTGATCAGAGATTTAAGTCTGTGTAACTTGTACACTGTAGTGAACTCACACACACACGCAGAGTTCAGTCTCATTATAGCACCACAAAAGAAAAATGTTATCCTATGCACAGGGTATACCTGAAGAAGAGCCTTCTGAGGCCTGACAGATAGATATACATTGAAACCAGAAAGAAACCTTCTCACCCCACGAGAGAAGCGCAGCACAAAGCACCAGCTGCAAGAAACTCATCCTGTGCCAGATCTGATAACTGACCCATTCACCACCAAACCCAGTGCAGCCTCTTCTCACCCCCTCCCCCATACACATTAATATCAGCTGGGGGTGGGGGGGAACCACAGGCTAATTAGGGGAGGGAACATTACAGGTATGAGCAAGCACCAGTGTCAGACAAAAAGTAGGTGTGCAAGGTAGCACTCCACAACCAAAAAACAATATGAAATGAATGATGAGGAACAGGGAGGAACCTCTAACCCCACCAAGTGTCAGGGTCTATACTAGAAGGGGAGAAATACATGGGGGGGGGGAGGGGAAGAAATAACATGGGGGGATGGAGGGGAAAAGTATCTGGGGGGGGGGGAGGGGAGAAATACAAGTGGTGGGTGGGATAATACATTGGGGTGGGGGGTATCTTTATGGCAGGAAAAACTTTGTGGAAGGGTGTTAACTGGAACCCTTAAGAACTGCTCTGGTTTGGGATCGGATTAAACGTGAGGGTGACAAAACTCTTGAACAAGACTTAAGTCCTAGACATTCGGTCGCCCTCTCGGCCATCTGCTACATTAGGCCAAAGAAAGTGCCTCTGGAATTATCCATACCTTAGAATACGATTATTAAGCAAAAACATAGACGTATTAAAATATCCGGTTCGTTTGGTCTAGCAGTCCAAACTTCCCCAGTTCGCCTTGCCAGAACATGGGACACCATGTGGTCCAAAAAGCGACTTGCTACGACCTAAGAAAACGGAGAGTAACATGTAACATTAAATCATTTTAATAACAAAAATCTCCATTGAAAAAAGAAAATCTCAGCTTTCACTAAATCCCCATTGAAAACAACGGGTCTCGCGCCATGGGTCAATGGAGCAACTCGACGGTGTAGTCATGGGTTTCCTACCATAGACTTCAATGGGGAACCGCCGCCTTGAAGTCTATGAGAAATCCACAAATCTTTACAGTGTCCATACTCCGTCTGGTTGGTTGAGGGGGCTGGAAATGGGCAGTGCATTAAAACGGAACCTTGGCCTACATGTCACCCAAATCCCATCCCTACTCGGCATTCCAAGAAACCGGAGATATGGACTATAACCATTTCAACATTTTACACTTAGTCATTTTTTCACCATGCGGCTTTCCCCCATTAGAATCAATGGTAACAAGCCCCGAACTTTCAAGGGGGGTCTCACATACTCCGTCGGGTTGTGGTCAAGAGGGTCAAGGATGGTTTGCAGTGATGAGCGGAAGCTAGTAAGTTGATACAGATACCCCCAAACCTGATCCTCTGGTCCTCCGGAGCCGGAGATATGGATTACTAAAATTCAGCATTTCACAACTTAGTCATTTTTCTGACGTTTCTGCCGCCGCCGGCAAAGCCTATGGAGCGACCCGCTCTATTCGGTTCGACCCTTATCGGCGGGGTCCGGGATTTTGGGGACACGTTGTGGTCTGAGGGGGGGGAAGCCTAGGAACTCGGGGCAAAAAAAGATTTTATTTCTAGGTTGCCCTAGAACGTTATTCCCACAATCAATTAACTTGACCGGACTCAAGCGTGAGTGTAACTCTTTTTAGACATTGTGTCCGCTTTGTGTCTGGACGGCAGCAACTCTTCTTGAAAAGGTTACTCGAGGCTCTCCATGAAGTCAATGGGCCCATTGACTTTCAATGGGAAACGGCCGCTCTCCCTCTCGGACGCCACTGTTGGTCTTTACAGGAAACAGGACTCCTAAAACAGCACATTTGCCATTGGGAATGCATGAGCCCTCATGGCGGCCAATGGGGACCTGCCCAAAATGGTGCCTGAAAAGGCCGGGAAAAACTACACAAAGAGCTATAATCATTAAAGAACTATTAACCTTGTGCACCCGGATGGATTCTCAGTGTGGTGTGTGTGCAGGACACTGATTAACACAGACATTACCAATGGAACAGGGGAACAGGGGAGAATACATTTACAGGTCATAACAAGGGTTTAAATCACATTTCTGGACCTCAGTCCAGTTAACCCCTTTGTTTCTCCCTGGTTGCGGGCAGGGGTGGCCAAATGGGGTGACAACCCCTTAATACCGGGCCACCCCTTTCCCCTCTACATGGTGTCAACCTAACAGGACTAGAACCCCAGAGCCATAAGTCCTAGGCTGAGAGCTGCAGAGCGCGGGCAGGTTGGCTAAACCAGTGATGGGTAGCATCACTGTACACATCCTAATTTGAGCTGCTCCTGCTCCCACGTAGTTAATCTAGCTATTCACCATCTCTCACAGGTATCTCAGGTGGGCAACACAAGGAGAATATAAAACTGTCAGTCAGGAGGTGGTGGAAGTGGTTGCTTTAAAGAAGCTACAGTATGACCTCACCACCTACTTCACAGACAAGATTAAGTCAATCTGACATGATATTCTCTATCATGTCAAGCTCCATCCAGCAGCAACCTATCCTCTCGCACACCTTAAAACTCACTCTCAGACTCATTTTCTCCTGTGAACAGGAGGAGGAATCTCAAAATCCACCTTGCCCTAGCACCTGCTGTGTCTGCCGCCTCCTTGTGCGCGCCCTCCTGCTCCTTTGGAAACCCAGCGTCAAAGGCGCATGGCGGACGCCGTGACGTCGCACGGTTGGTGCATTGCCATGGAAACGCGGACGTCATGACGTCATTGTGACGCTAGTTGGTGACATGCGCAGCATCATTTGACACTGGGATTCCAAACGAGCAAGGGAGGCGACAGTAAGGAGGCGGCTGACAACAGGCAAGTACCTTCCACGTTCTGCAAGTGGGAGCTGTTTACCTCTGCAAAGGGGATTATGTGAACTTTGCAGTGGTTTGGTGTTACTCTTTGCAGTGGGGGGTGTGTTACACTCTGCAGTGAGGGCTATGATTATATCTGCAGTGGGGGTTATGTTACACGCAGCGGGGGTGCTTTGTATCTCCTCTGGCAGTGGAGGACTGTGTACCCTCTGCTATGGGGAAATAGGTTAAACTCTGCAGGTGGGGGTGTGGACTATTTTACCTCTGCAGTGGGGGGGGCTATGTAGTCTCTGCAATGGTGGTACATGTTACCCTCTGCAGTGGGGCTATATGTTACCTTGGAGTGGATGTGTTACAACTATACGTGGGGGGTTGTATCCTCTGCAGTGGATGGATGTTGTTACCTGTGCAGTGGGGGTTTATGTTACTCTCTGCCGTGGAGTATGTGTTACTTGTGTAGTGGGGCTAGGGTACTTGCAGTGGGGGATATTGTGCCATCCACATTGGGGGTATATGTAATTTGCATCGCACGGGATGTGTTGCTCTGGCCAGGGGAGTATATGATACCCTATGCAGTAAGGGTATATGTTACCCATACAGATATGGTCACCTCGCAGGATGAAGGTGAGTTACCCTCTGCAGGGGGAGAGATTGTTACCCTGTGCCGGTGGGGAGGATATGTTATCATGGCCCCCCCCCCGTCCCCCCCCTTGGGGGTGGGGATCCTTACCACCCCGGTCCCGCGGTGGGCGGATATGTTATTACTCGATGTGCGGTGGGAGGATATGTTATCCTGTGCGGTGGGAGGATATGTTACCCTGTGCGGTGGGAGGATATGTTACCCTGTGCGGTGGGAGGATATGTTACCCTGTGCGGTGGGAGTATATGCTACCCTGTGCGGTGGGAGGATATGCTACCCTGTGCGGTGGGAGGATATGTTACCCTGTGCTGTGGGAGGATATGTTATCCTGTGCGGTGGGAGGATATGTTATCCTGTGCGGTGGGAGTATATGCTACCCTGTGCGGTGGGAGGATATGTTACCCTGTGCGGTGGGAGTATATGCTACCCTGTGCGGTGGGAGGATATGTTACCCTGTGCGGTGGGAGGATATGTTATCCTGTGCGGTGGGAGTATATGCTACCCTGTGCGGTGGGAGGATATGTTACCCTGTGCTGTGGGAGGATATGTTATCCTGTGCGGTGGGAGGATATGATACCCTCTGCAGTGGGGCTATACGTTACTCTCTACAGTGGAGGGGTGTGTTGCCCTGTTCAGTGGGAGTATATGTTACCCTGTGCAGTAAGGGTATAGGTTACCCTCCACAGTGGGAGCTATGTTACCTTCTGCAGTGGAGGAATGTATTACCCTCTGCAGTGGGAGTATATGTTAACCGGTGCAGTTGGGGGTTTATGTTACCCTCTGCAGTGTGTGTGTGAGGGGGGGGAGGGTTATAGTATATGTTACACTCTACAGTGGGGGGGTATATGTTACTCTCAGCAGTGGGAGGACATGTTACCCTCACCAGTGGGGGCTAGGATACCGTCTGCAGTTGGGTGCTGTGCTACACTATGCAGTGATTGGATATGTTACCCTTTACAGTGGAGGGATGAGTTACCCTGTGCAGTGGGGGCTTATGTTATCCTCAGCAGTGGGGGTATGTTACACACTACAATGGGCTATATGTTATCCTCAGCAGTGGGGGTATGTTACCCTTTGTAGTAGGGCCTGTGCAACTCTCTGCAATGTAGTTATGTTACTCTCTACAGTATGGAGATATGTTACTCACTGCAGTATGGGGGATATGTTACTCACTGCAGTATGGGGGATATGTTACTCACTGCAGTATGGGGGATATGTTACTCAGTATGGGGGATATGTTACTCACTGCAGTATGGGGGATATGTTACTCACTGCAGGATGGGGATATGTTACTCACTGCAGGATGGGGATATGTTACTCTGCAGTGGGATACTGGATATGTTAGGATCATCCCATGATACTTAGTTATAAAAAATAGTTAATTAAATAATGACAGAAAGGTTGTAAAAATACAACAGAAATATTCCCTAATACACAGAAACCAGAAGGAATCCACGAATCATGAAAGGGAACATTGGGGAATGGACCTGTATGTAGTGCTGGGTGACACAATGTTAATGAGACTATCAGACAAAATAATCAAGATAAGCTTTATTTCTGTATACAATACCCAAATTGGGAAGGTCTTTAACTGGAAAGCGAACTGCAGGTATGGGTAAAGCCACACGCCAGCGTCCAATTTAATACATATCATACAAGATAAAAAAAACGTACATGTGCATTAATA
Source organism: Ascaphus truei (assembly GCA_036426205.1). Classification (NCBI taxonomy): domain Eukaryota; kingdom Metazoa; phylum Chordata; class Amphibia; order Anura; family Ascaphidae; genus Ascaphus; species Ascaphus truei. The sequence continues at coordinate 19,845,009 of CM071571.1, read as the reverse complement.
ATGGCCTCTTTAATATCACAGCTCGTTTCCTTATTTTGGGAGCAGGAATACAATCCATGTGGTCAGGTGCAATTTCCCCACAGATCAAGCTGCGGGAGCTGGGATTACATCCTGTAGCTGGTACTCGGCACTACTCTATTCTACGCAAAATCATCCGTAAATATGCAACATGAAACCTGCTCCACAAACTCGTAACATACAACCGTGGCCCCCACTTACTAAACTGCAACCCCCCGGCTGCAGAGAAGAGACCAGCTCTATTCAAATGAATGGAACTCAAATCCTCTCTATCGCGCTGGGAGTGTGTGACGTTGAGGAAGCGGAGACCGGTCATGCAGCTGTTTATCACGGATGTCAGCATCCTGACGGTCCTTCCCACGTTGGGAGCCGTTTGTCCAGAATGCACAGGTAGAGAATCTTCTTCAGGTGTCTGCATTTTATCAGTTGCACCTAAGACTTTATTTATTTAAAAGCTCTCCTCCTACTTAAACCTCTTTGTTTTTTACTTTTGCATTTCACCCAGATTCCTTATCACATGTTCATTGTGAATTTCCCATGTACCGGGCTTCTATCTGATTGAGTGTAACTGTACATGTGTCTATTGACATGTTCTTTGCCTGAGTGACGGTGTATACAGCTCTTGTCTCTGCGTGTTTGTATTGACCTTGTGTCTCTCTTTGGTCCCTATTTAACCTTCTGTGAATATGCTTCTCTCTGTCAGGGAAGCTTCTAATGCAGGGGTGGGGCAACTCTAGTCCTCAATGGCCACCAACAGGTCATGTTTTCAGGATATCCCTGCTTCAGCACCGCTGGCTCAGTCAGAATGACAGCCACTGATTGAGCCACCTCTGCTGAAGCAGGGTTATCCTAAAAACCCTTCCTGTTGGGAGTCCCTTGAGGATTGGAGTTGCCTACAGCTACCTTACAGCATCGCTGGTTACTGTTCTAGATCAGCAGGCGGTTTCCAAGGTCAATGATAAATAGGCATATTCTGCAGATAAATTCGCCTAGTGCGCAGAATACCCTCTCACCGGCCCTGACTACAGTAACTACTATTTGTCATTGCTTCTGTTCCAACTCCATCTACAACATCCCAATCTTATGTGTCATCAAGATTGTAGTTAATAAATGAGTTAGCACAGGGATGCTCAACTCCAGTCCTCAAGCTCCCTCTTCTCCCCCCCTCCCCAAACAGGTCAGGTTTTCAGGATATCTCTGCTTCAGCACAGGTGGCTCAATCAGAGGCTCAGTTGCAGACTGAGCCTCTGATTGAGCCATCTGTGCTGAATCAGGGACAGATTGAGCCACCTGTGCTGAAGCAGGGATATCCTGCAAACCTGACCCGTTGGTGACCCTTGAGGATAGGAGTTGCCCAACCCTGCTCTATTGAATGAAACCTCTCTGAAACAGATTCACAGGATACAGAAGATCTGTCTGTCTGACTCTGCTTTTCTTTCACAGGTTCCTTTGTATCGTGTTTCCTATCTGGAGTGTTCCATGTTTTTCGGTTATTATTCCCATAAAAAAAAAAAAGACAGGAATTTTTTCGGGGTTTATTTTCTATACATTAAACTTGGGTAAAAAAAATATATATAAAAGCAATAAATCTGTATATATATATATATATATTTTTTTTTTTACTATATCTAGTAAACACCTTTAACCTTTGTACCTCCAACCGCTCTGCACTAAACTAGGACCAGAAAAATAGGTGGGCAGTGTCTCCTTGTGGCGTACGTAAGCCAACCATAGCGCAATATGAACTTTGCTGTGCTGTTCAGTGCGTTTGACACTTTTTGCTCTAGGAAATGCTTCACTCAGAGATGTAGGACACTCACAAGAATCCCGTAAGGCGCACGTTTGTTAACAAAAAACGGATGTAAATTCCTTTCATTATAAAACAAACCTGGTAATTGTTTGGTAAAAGTCGGTCAATACTAAAAAAAGCAGAAGACTATCTGTTATTACTTCTTCTTAGGGTGCTAAAATCACTGCTCCTGTCTATTCTGCTTTCTCAGGTTTCTCTGCCGCCCTCTCGGGTCTCTGAACTTGTCTCTCTGCTGCCCTCTCGGGTATCTCTGCTGCTCTCTCAGGTCTCTAAGCTTGTCTCTACTGCTCTCTCGTGTCTCTGGGCTAGTCTCTCTGTTGCTCCCTTGGGTTTCCCTGCACCTCCCTTGGGTTTCCCTGCACCCCCCTTCCTGGGGTTCCCTGTGGGCTCCTCGGGGGGGGCTACTGTCGCCCCATTCATGCTGCTCACTCTGGGGCTTTCTTGCACCTCCCTCGGGTTTCCCTACGCATCCCTTGGGTTTCCCTGCACCTTCCTTGGGTTTCCCTGTGGCTCCCTCGGGCTTCCCTGCTGCTCCCTCGGGCTTCCCTGTGGCTCCCTCTGGTCTTTCTGCACCTCCCTTGGGTTTCTCTGCGGCTCCCTCAGGTTTCTCTGCGGCTCCCTCTGGTCTTTCTGCACCTCCCTCGGGTTTCCCAGCTTTTCTCTCAGCGGCTCTGGATCTCTTCCCTTGGTCCCTTGTAATCTGTTTTCCAGGCGTTGTAGTTTGGCCAGATTCTCTTTCAGTAATTTGCTGTTGGGGTCGAGATGGGACGCTTTCTTATAGAAGGTGCGAGCAGAGATGTAATCCCCCTGCAACGAACCAACAGGATCAAATGCAACAATTGTTTGCCATGAAAAACGAGAAATATACTTACCGATATTTCAATTTCTTCTACATCCTCCATGGCAGTCATAACTACAATAGCTCCTCCTTTTAGCTGGGGTAGGACAATAAAGTTCTGACACAGGTATAAAACAGGTGTGTCCTCACCCCTGCTCAGTTATCATTTAGCTAAGCTCCTAAAAAGGAACGAAAACAGCATAGACAGGAAATACATTCCAAATAATAATGGTGATAATCATACTACTCATAATAACAACAATCATAATACAGCAGGGAAGTGGACTGCCATGGAGGATTTGAAACAATGGAAATATTGGTAAGCATATTTCTCGTTTTCTTCTACGTCCTCCATGGTCGTCCTAACTAATGGGATGTACCAAAGCAATTAGTTCACTAGAGTGGGTCTGAAGATCTAATCTATAATGTTTTGATTAAGTGTGCAACTATGACCATGTTGCTGCTTTACAAATATGTTTTGCGGAGGCCTCAGCCTTATCCATCTAAGTTGCCATCGCTCTAGTTGAGTGAGCTTAAATGGTTTGAAGTGGAATTTTGTCCACAGAATGGTAACATTCGCTGATCTCGGCTGTGATCCATCTTTAGATGGTTGCGGCAGAAGCCACGTGCCCTATTCTAGAGCCCTGAAAAAGTACAAACAGTCTTGGCGTTTTCACGAACTCGACTGTCTTTTGAACATATAATGACAAAGCTCTAACCATGTCTTAGTTATGCAAATGTTTCTCCTTTTCATTCTAAGGGAGAGGGCAAAATGAAGGGACCAGATTATCCTAATTCATCTTGAATTCAGATACCACTTTAGCATGGAAGTCACAATTTTGTCTAGATGAATTTGGAAGTATGGTTCTTTGCATGATTAGGCTTGCAATTCTCCAACTCTGTGTGCTGTAGGGATTGCTGTGAAGAACACTGCCTTAAGTGTGAGTGTTTTAATAGATAGGTCCTTTAAAGGTTCAAAGGTTGTAGATGTGAACGCCTCTAACACCAGATTGAGATCCCATGTGGGTATGGGAGTTTGAATCTGTGGTTTGATTCTGATGGTTGCCTTGATGAATCTGGTGACCATCTGATTGAGGGCAATTTGCTTATTGAGAAGGGCGCCTAAACCTGAAACGTGTACCTTTAATGAGGAAGATTAACCACTTTTTTGAATCTCCGTTGTAGAAACTTAAGGATCTGAGGAATGGTTGCCCGAAGTGGAGTAATGTCCTCGTGATGACACTAGTTAAAGAATACTTTCCATATTCTGTAGTATAACTCAACTGACAGCTTTTCTGGAGTGAAGTAAAGTATCAATTACTTGCTCTGAGTAGTGCAATGCTCTCAGATGTCTCCTCTCAACCTCCACGCCGTCAACTGAAGGAATCCAGGATTGGAATGGAGTATCAACCCTTGTGTCAGCAGGGCCAGCTGTAGAGGGAGCCTCCATGGGGTGTCTATGGAAAGGTTCACTAGGTCTGTGAACCATGCCTGTCTGGACCAGTGAGGCGCTATTAGTATAACCTCTGCCTTGTATCTCTGGAATTTGGATATCACCATCAGGAGTAACAGAGTGGGAGGGAACACATACATATATGAGAGTGAATGCCCATATGACCGACATGGGGTCCTAAACAGTAGCTTCGGGATTCTACCATCTGGAGCTGAAGTGAGACATCTTTTTGTTTGTTCTGGAAACCGTCAATTGATGGGTGGCCCCATCGCTGTACTATGTCCATGAATATTTGTGGACGGAACTCCCATTCTCCTAGTAGGACAGTTTGTGCAATCAAAAAATATGCTTCTATATTTTGGTCTACTGAAATGTAAGTTGCTGAAAGATGGGGAACTGCCCGTTCTGCCCATCTCAGGATTTTTGAGACCTCTCTGAGGGCTTGTACACTTTATGTGCTCCCTTGTCGGTTAATATAAGCCCCTGCTGTGACATTCTTTGACAAAACTCTGAGGGGAAAGTTCCTTAAGGCCGCGCTTATAGTGCGCGCGATGGCGACGCGATGGATGTCACCCATTGCCGCTAGCGAAAGTTGTAATTCGCTTTGCAGTGACGTCGCGGACGACCAGGTCATTGATTGGTTCAGAGGCTGTCACATGTGGCGACAGCCTCAGAAAAATCAAATTTGACCGGCTTCAAGAATTCGCGTCGCCAGCGTCGCTCCGTCATGTCGCGCTTACAACGGCGACAATGCATTTGTTTTCGGGTGACGTCGCATCGCTGTCACTATAAGCGCAGCCCAAGACTGAACACATTTTTTGAATTGCACGGAATACTGCGTGTATTTCTAGAATGTTGATGGGTAACTTGGTCTCTTTTAATGACCAACGACCTTGGGCCAATTGGTTACCACAGAAGGCCCTCCATCCTGTTAAACTGGCATCAGTGGTAAATATATTCCAGGCATGTGGAACCATAGACTTTCCTTTGTAAAGGTTCTTTGGTTTGAGTCACCAATGAAGACTTCGTCTTGTAGTGGCTAACAGTGGAATTCTGTCTCGCAGTGTTGGAGACTTGGTCCTGCTGTGTTGATTAAAGTTGACCTGTAGCCATCTGTGATGTAATCTGGCCCGTGAAACTACGTTTATGACTGAATTTAGAAGGCCTATTAGGTACATGTGGCATTATGTAGAGAATGACGCTAAATATGAGTGTGTACACTGTTGATATATCATCATGATATTGAAAAAATGACTGGAGATGGGAACACTATGACTTATTCATAAGGTCAAATAGGCAGTGTTCGACAAACCTATACATTTGCTCGCCCCGGGCGAGTGGATTTAACCCCAGGGCGAGTAAATATTGGCCCAAGCAGCACACGTTTGGTACTAGGTGGCGAGTAGATTTTTTTGTGTGGCGAGTAGATTTTTTGGTGATTTGTCAACCACTGCAAATAGGTATTATGCATTTAAGGGGGGGCAAAATAAGGACCTAGCGGTCAGTCTGCACACCTCTCTCAAAATATAAACATCCCCAATAGAGGGTCAAAGGTAGTAATATAAGGGCTATTGCCCATTACCTGCCCTTAGGGGTATCTTGAAGTCCAGTAGTCCAATGATGAATAGTAGTTCCACTGCATGCAATCCTGATGTGTAGGAACAATGATTGAAGAGTAGAGCAAAGGAGCACAGCTGCCAGAAATAATCCTGAAGAAACAAATATCACGGGCAAACTCCAAAGATAAAACTGAAGGTGTTTAATGAATAAGCTCACAGGGAAATGAACATAGCCAACGCACCAACGCGTTTCATCACGTGGGACTTTATCAAGGTGTAATATGATAACATACCTTCTTCCTTACATAGTCACCATTTCGCGCCAAAAGTCCCGCAGTGCCGCACCGCGCATGCACACCAGTGACGCGTCGCATCACTGTGACATCTCACCATGTCCAGCCACTCACCTCGGCACATGAGGTGACGTCACTAGTGTGTGCCCGAATCCACCCTGGAACGCAAGCCCGTGATGCTCCTGCTGGGCTAGAGGTGGAGAGAGTGGTTAAAATATAACAAACTTTATTGATAAACCTAAAGTAACAAAAATAACAAAAAATGAAAAAGTAAACATAAAACTAGGCTAAAATAAAAAAAGATATAATATAACCTTGAGAAAAATGAAATAAAATACATGCAAGAAGACATGTTAACAATCACAGACACAAACTGGCTATATCATAGTAAATACATATATAAATATCACTAAAATTAATTATAAATAAATATATAATGAGTACATGAAACAGAACACAGACTCAGTGTGTGTGATTGTTAATTGGCAGAGTTCATCTCTATGGAAAACAGTGGATACATTAGAGTGAATAAATACAATTCTCATAATATTTGTGTGTGTATATATATATATATATATATATATATATATATATATATATATACTTTGAAATGGTGTAGATATAATATCATCCATAGTGTATATTCCACTGTTTAAACTCCATATACAAAAATGTTCATAAAGACTGTTAACTGGAAAGTAAAACACAGAGTATGTTAGTGGTTAAAATAATACAAAAACATGAACATTATTATATAAAAAAACAAGATAAGTTAAATGTAGATAATATGTATTTACTATGATATAGCCAGTTTGTGTCTGTGATTGTTAACATGTCTTCTTGCATGTATTTTATTTCATTTTTCTCAAGGTTATATTATATCTTTTTTTATTTTAGCCTAGTTTTATGTTTACTTTTTCATTTTTTGTTATTTTTGTTACTTTAGGTTTATCAATAAAGTTTGTTATATTTTAACCACTCTCTCCACCTCTAGCCCAGCAGGAGCATCACGGGCTTGCGTTCCAGGGTGGATTCGGGCACACACTAGTGACGTCACCTCATGTGCCGAGGTGAGGGGCTGGACATGGTGAGATGTCACAGTGATGCGATGCGTCACTGGTGCGCATGCGCAGTGCGGCACTGCGGGACTTTTGGCGCGAAATGGTGACTATGTAAGGAAGAAGGTATGTTATCATATTACACCTTGATAAAGTCCCACGTGATGAAACGCGTTGGTGCGTTGGCTATGTTCATTTCCCTGTGAGCTTATTCATTAAACACCTTCAGTTTTATCTTTGGAGTTTGCCCGTGATATTTGTTTCTTCAGGATTATTTCTGGCAGCTGTGCTCCTTTGCTCTACTCTTCAACTATTAGGTACATAAAATATAGGCGAGATGGACATTTTATCTTTAGGAAAGAAGACACTTATCCAATAATGTTGACCACTTTTACTGGGGGTAAGGAAATGATTCCCTGTTGAGTATTGAACAGGACCCCAAGAAATTGAATAATCTGAGCAGGAACCAACATTCTCTTTTCCATATTTATGATCCTTCTATGCTCTTGTAGTTCTCTGCAGATTCTCTGGACATGTAATTGTGCCATGAATTCCAAATGGCTTTGATCAGCCAATCGTCTAGAAACGGCATGACAAATATTCCGTTTTGGCGAAGCTTTGCTGCGATTATCGCCATTACCGTAGTAAATGTTCAAGGTGCTGTTGTCAACATGAATGGCAAGGCTTTGTACTGAAAGTGCTTGTCTCCTACGAAGACCTTTTCGATGAGTGTGGCAAATTGGTATATCTAAATAAGCATCTCTTAGGTCGATTGATGCAAAGTAATTGCCTTGCTGCACCACTGCCATGACCGCCTTCAAGGATTCCATCTTGAAATGATGGATTTTTAAGTAGTGATTAACCTGCTTGAGGTCTTACATGGCTTTGTTTCCTCCTGATGCCTTGGGGACCAGAAAAATTATTGAGTATAACCATTGACTGTACTGCTCGAGAGGTACCTCTTGAATGGCTATGTTGATCCAAAGGTCTTGAATAGCCGGATTCAGTTTCTTGGCCTTTAATGGATCTTTTGGTAGGTGGGATTTCTGAAAGAAGTCGCCTGGATCTGCGAATAGTTCTAAGGTATAACTGTCTCTTATAATTTGCAGGATCCATGAGTACTCCGTCATCTGGAACCACTGTTTGAGGAACCACATCAGTCTGTCCTCAACTGGTATAACGTTTCCCACTGGGGTCCTTAAAACTTCAGGAGTTTCCGATTCCATACTGGTTGATTTTTTGGTTCCGTTGGTTGACTTTAGGTCTTCCTTCAGGAGGACGCAGAGACTGTTAAGGTCACCAGTTCAAATTGAAAAGCCTGTCTGGTCTGTAGACTCTGGCTTCTTGATAATTGTGTCTTGGTTTTTTTGGACGTGGGGACTTAAATTTTCTATGCTGTGGCAGGAACTGTCCCTTCGAGGCAGAAATCCTGGTCAGGGTGTCATCCAAAGCTCCTCCAGAAAGGTAGCAACCTGTATAAGGCAGAGACACTAATCTTAACTTGGAAGAAGTATCTGCTGCCCATGGTTTTAACCAAGCCACTCTCCTGGCGACTATAGAAAGTGCTGAGGACCTTGCTGTGAGTCGCATGACGTACATGGATGTATCGCACAGGAAATCCAAGGCGTCTTTTAGACTTGAAAAGTCCCGTAATATAGTTTGTATGGAAGTGCCCGATTCAATCTGGTCTTCCAGATCCGAGATCCAGATTCTTACTGTTCGGGCTATATTTACTATCGAGGTTACTGGTTTCATTGCTGTGACCAGAGTAGCATAATGCCTCTGTAGTGTACTGTCAATACGTTTTTCCATTGCATCTCTAAATGAAGATCCGTCTTCTAAGAGAATGAACGTCTGTTTTGCTATTTGAGCAATAACTGCGTCAACCTTAAGAGGAAGACTCCGTGATCTGCAGTCTTCCTCTTGGAATGGATACATTCTCTGAAAATGCCTCGTTGTTACGTTACGTTTAAGACTTCTAGTTGTTCCTTGGGTCCTCAATATTTAGCATGATTCCCATGCTTTTGATTAGTATCTCAATTGTTTCTATTCTGAATGTTCCTTGATCTTCTTGGAATTCCACTTCGTCAGAAGAGGATCCATCGTCAGAAGACTATCCACTGTCTCGTCAGACGGGGCTGGTAGTTCTTGGAAGTCCAACATACTGTTGTCTTCAGCATCCACCGAAACTTGTGACCTGGTAACAGCCGGGGACTCCAGCTGTGTTTGCTCCTTGTGCTTTGCCGTTCGTGTCATAGACACAGACATTATTAATGAGCAGCTGTCTGGTTTCTGCTTGGCAGCAGCTATGCCAAGTAATGTCCAGATTTAGTAACACCAGAAAACCACTGGTGGGGGTAGGCAGGTTGCAATCTTCAAAGCTGAAATATATATAAGTAAGTACCACTTAGCTGCTTAAGAGCAGACTTCCAAGGTCACTATAGTATAGCAGAGCCGCACTGTATGGCATGTGGTCTGGCATATACCACATTGTATGGCATGGAGACTGCTGATGATTGCATGGAATTGTTTTCATATGTTTTGCACGAGCCTCTAACTGTTTGAGAGCAGAATTATCAGGCACACTATAGTATCACAGGAAAAGCAAACCACATTGAGGGGTAGATTGGCTGTGCTGCAGGGAATAACTGCATGGAGAGACAGGATCCCAGAGGCAGTTACTGTTCGCTTGATTTACTACATCAGCATCTTGTGCAAAGCGTCTTGCTGCAACGTAGTGGAGTTGGCAAAGGGTTACCTTTTACATACCTGGCTGAACCTGCCTCCGCGCTTTACAGCATCCCTCGAGACCGCAACTGACATCATCTGTATCACACACCACCGAAAGTGACGTTATCGGCACCACACATGACCGGAAGTGACGCCTTCAGTTCAACCAAGGCATGGGAACAGGCTCTTCGGTCCTCCCAGACTCTATGGTACAAACTGGAAGTGTCATGCATTAGCCTCCCCTGGGACGCTGTCACCATCACTGTGGGAGCTGTGGGAGAGGGAGTCCTGTGTCCTCAGATCTCCTGTGGAGTATACCTGTACCTGACTCCAATCTGTGAACACATTCCTGGGGGTGAAAAACCCTGGCAGTGAGGGGGGGGGTCTTTCGCTCATGGATCCACTTTAGAGCAGCCAACCTCAGGAGAATAACAGGCAGCCCGCCTCAATGCCAGAAGGTAACCTGTCTTTCTGAAATTGTAAAGAAAACTAAAATGCCAAGATTTTTGTAAAGACTGGTGGGAAAGATGATCACATCCTTCCCCCAGCTAGGTAGGACAAAAATAACGGACCAGGGACGAGGACGCACCTCCTTTATACCCGTGTCACAACTTTATTATTGTCCTACCCCAGCTAAGAGGAGGAGCTATATCCAATTAGTTATGACTGCCATGGAGGATGTAGAAGAAAAAATGAACCTGATAAAATAGAAAGAGTTATAGGGAGCAGTTATATGGAGCGATAGAAAGCAATATAGGAAGTGTTATATGTGATAGGACTGGTTATATGGAGAAATAGAAAGTTATTGGGAGCGGTTACATGGAGCAATAGGAGTTGTTGGGAGATGTTATATGAAGCAATGGGAAGAGTTATGGGGAGCGGTTGTATAAAGCAATAGAAAGCTATTAAGCAATAGAAGGCGTTATAGGGAACAGTTATATGGGGCAATAGTAGGCGTTATATGGAACAGTTATATGGGGCAATAGGAGGAGTTATAGGAAGCTGTTATATGGAGTGGTTATATCGGGCAATAGTAGGAGCTATAGGGGGGGGGCTACATAGAGCAATAGGAGTTATAACCATACCACTTTAAACACCAAACCATCTCACCTTTCTCCTTCTCTGTCCTTTGCTTCCGTCTCTCACCTCTTTCTCTGTCCTTTCTCCTTCTCTGTCCTCTTTCTCCCGCTTTCCTTCCCCCCACTCATTTCTCGATCTCTGTCCTTTTTCTCCTTCCCTACCGCCTTCTACGCTCTGCCCTCTTTCTCCCTCTCTTTTTCATTTCTTCCCTCAATCTCCTTCCCTCTCTCATACCTGAATGTGTTTTATTCCTCCCATATTCATCCAGGCCTGAGCTTGGTCAGGATTCAGATCTACCACACGGCCGTAGCTCTGTGGATAGAAGTGCGGAATATTTCAAACAGAGTTTCGCTAGTGGGCACAATACTCTTCATTATCTGCACTTGGGGAAAGAGGAGACCCCACAATTACAAACACAGGAAAGGTGCAGGATTAAAATGACACAGAGCATGTGACCTTTTAATGTAACCAACTCCAGGCCACCATGTGAGATCATCAAGTCCTGGGATTGTAGTCACACATGCTTATGTTATTCCTCCTCTACTTTATATTATCTGCTAATTCTGATGCTTTTCCAGGGCTTCTTTCATTACATATACCATACCTCAGTATTATTAATATTATCATTATTTATTCGACCCCCGCATATTTGGCAGCATGGTACAATTATATCTACCAGACCTTGTGTTCAGTGTCGGATTTCGCATTAGGCCCGGGCATAGGGCGGCAACATTTTGGGGTGGCAATGTCCACCCCCATTTAATTTTGCCACGGTCTCTGGCCTATCGGACCTAATGGGAAGGCACTTGCCTGTGTGGACCGCCTCCTTTCTCTCGTTGCCATGACACTGTGACATTGCGACGTCAAATGACATCTTGTTTCCATGGCAACGCACTGCTGTGTGATGTCATGTTGGTGACGTCCGCAGCGTTATTTGACGCTGGAATTCCAAAGAAGCAGAGGGCAGCCACAAGGAGGCTGCCGATTCAGGCAAGTGCCTAAGGGGGGACATTTTTAAATCCACTGGCGGATTTTGGAGTTGTGATCGGATTTGGTTCCAGGAAATTCAAGAAAGGGTTTCGGGCCAGTACGCCAATCTCTATTGAATAATGGTGCACCTTAGGCATCCTGTGAAAGTAGCAGCACCAGATATTTTGTGACCCAGGTACGTCCTCCCACCATCTTCTCTACACGGAGATTACTTGCATTTATTTATGAGCCATTTATAGGGACTTCCCCAGGGTTGGGCTTAAAACTGAGCCCAGGTGCCCATAATTGACTTTCTAGTTGTTGGTGTTCCCTGTGGTCTGTACACTGCTCCCAGTGCTTGTGTTGGTGTTCCCTGTGCTCTGTACCCTGTTGCTGGTGCTTGTGCTGGTGCCCGCGGTGCTCTGTCCCTATGCTAGTGTTCTTGAGCCATCCCTGGGGTGCTACCTTGAAGGCCTCCTCCAGCTGGTTCAGTTCTCTCAGTTGGTTTCCTCTTGCGAAATGAAGCTCAGACGTCACTTTTGGATCCTTTGGTTTCATCTGCAGAGCGTAATCAATCATTTCCAGAGCCTGCAACCCACAGAGAGATTGTGAAGGTTATACAGACATGGAGAGGGTTAGTTGCCCAGACATGGAGAGGGTTAGTTGCCCAGATATGGAGAGGGTTAGTTGTCCAGATATGGAGAGGGTTAGTTGTCCAGACATGGATAGGGTTAGTTGCCCAGACATGGAGAGGGTTAGTTGCCCAGACATGGAGAGGGTTAGTTGCCCAGATATGGAGAGGGTTAGTTGTCCAGATATGGAGAGGGTTATTTGTCCAGATATGAAGACGGTTAGTTATACAGACAGGATGAGGATTAGTTGTAGAGACAGAGAGAGGGTTAGATGCACAGGCAAACAGAGGATTAGATGCACACAGAGAGAGGATTAGATGCACATACTGACAGGGTGAGGGTTAGATGCACAGAGACACAGTGAAAGTGTTAGTTGTACAGAGAGACAGAGCAATGGTTAGTTATATAGTACAGATGCAGAAGGTGGCGGACATTCAGGGCTGGTTGCTGTGACAGTTATCCAGAGAGATGAGGATCTTAGATAGGTCATGTGGGGAGGAGCAAAGAGAACACAGTAGTGAAGTGGGAAAATGAGAGGGGCCACACAGTAATGGGGTGTGGGAATGGGAGAGGGTCAAACTGTGATCGAGTGTGGGAATGAGAGGGAGTCACACAGTGATGGACTGGCAAGGGAGGGTCCGTACAGGGTCCAGGCACCTTGGCATAGTTTTCCTCTTTGCTGTAGATGGCCGATAGCAGCCGGAAACACTCAAAGCAGTCAGTGACCTCATCTGTCACCCGACGGGCAAGGGATTCAGCCTCCTTAGGGTGGCCCGCCACAGCCAGAACCTGAGCCTGAAGCACAGGGAGGGAAAAGAGAGTGAGAGAGAAAGGGAGGGGATGGGAAAAAGAAAGAGGAAGAACAGGAGGCGAAGAAAAATGGCGAGGAGGTATAGAGAGGGTCAGCGGTGAGAGTTAGAGAAGTAGAAAGGAAGTGATGGGGATACCAAGGAGGAGAGGACAGGAAATATGTAGAAGGGCAGAGAGGGGGAATGCTAACGAAATACAAAATCTACACAAAAGAAGTTCCACATTGCACTCTTTGATTAGAAATGTATTACAAATTACAGTAAAAAATACAGACGTCTAAAAACAATTGAGATCTACAGATAAAATTGGTGACAAACATATAAAGATGTAACGCTGGCACTCCACAATATATGAATCTCATATGGATCTTACCCTATACTTTGCAGGTAAATACAGCATAAAGCCTGGTATATCTCCAGGGAGAGAATGTCTACTCCTATGCTATAACTTCCCCATACCCTAGTGATCCCTCTAGGAGAGAGTATATAACTGATCATACAGTCAGTCCAAGTTAGCAGTCCTTAATCTTAGGATTCGTCATGTGGAGTCTCCCTTGACTATGTCTCCATATAACAGTCAACAGATATGTCTCAAATAATATAGTTTTGTCAACATACTCTCAAAAGCACATATTAAGAGCACATAATCATGTATGCTCAATTATAATCAACTGCATTTTTAAACCCTAGTCAGAACCAATGGGGGGGACAGATGGGTGTGTGTGTGTGTCTCTTTCAAACTTGAAGTCCAGTGTAGACCATTCAAGCATCATTCAGATAGCAGATGTCAGAATGGAGTATACACCATTGGAGTATTACTCAGATATCACGTCAATACGAAATGTGAACAGCACGTTATTATCTTTTGGCCATAGCATCTACCTCTTATGGTGTATCAATCAGTACTATTGATCCATTCTTACGGAGCTAACATGCATATCTACACTATAAGCCAACAGCTTATATATCCTGACTGCTCTACTTTATATCAAGTCTCTTTTCACCATTGCCGTCATATCAGAGGTACTGATTTTATAAGTAACAGTTTTTAAACAGCACACAAATTTGTGTAGTCCTTCTCCCCTGCTGCCAAACTTGTACTAGTTGCCATATATCCCCTATTATATCTCTCAGAAGTTCTTGGACATAATAGACAGCATCTTAATTATCTTCACCACGCTCTCAAAATGTATTTACTTAGTTTGGCTATCAGCTGATTCAATCTGACCTCTGCGTACACCAGTCATGCAACCAGATGCGCACACAAGGAAGTTCGGGTACCGGCGTCTTAGAGAGGCACGTGATCTCCTGGAGAGCAGGATAACACAGAGGCTCGCATGTGGCGCTATTAAGTGATACCGGAGTGATCGAGAGCAGTCTTAGTGTAACCCCAATACACTTACTGCATCAAAGAATGGGGAGAATGTGAGTTGTAGTCCATACTCCCCTGTTCCCTTTTGCAATAAATGTTATTATGCCATGTTTCTTTCTCATCCATTCCTGAGGAGGACTGCAGATCGCTGTGTTCATAACACTGCCATTGGTGTAACCCACAAAATTGACCAGCCTTAGCAGAATTAACATCCTTTCTGCATATTGGCTAATTTACTTCAATAGACCGGCTGTGAGTGATTTAGTTCACTTTTTTGGGGTATCGCACAGCACTTTACCACTTATTTGCGCCTTCACTAGTTGTATTAGACAATTGAGCATACATGATTATGTGCTATTAATATGTGCTTTTAAGAATAGGATGACAAACTATATTATTTGAGACATATTTGTTGACTCTTATATGGAGACATTGTCAAGGGAGACACCCATTTAGTAAAGATATGTTCCTTGCACCTCCTATATATAAAAGACTATTTTTCAATTATGTGCAGTAAAAACTTGAGCTTGACCATTTATTTGTAATGGAAATCTAGAGAAGGATGGAACAAGAGGAAGGGTGTGAGATGCCCACAGTAGTGTGACAAATCTTTAATGTTCAACGTAGGAGACAGCACCATGTCAGAAAGAAAGGTATGACGAATGATGTACTTCTCCAAGCTCCTGGGATGGGGTGCATGCGAATATGGAGCTCACCATCTAATGCTCCATAAATAGGATAGGTGTCCACAGCAAACAATGTATTCGGGAGTAACATAGACAATGATAGGGGCAACATTTCAGGCCGCAATGGCCCTTCGGGGACTTGATTTTAAGAAGAGTGCTGTGCACACATCTTTACCCAGTAGTGTGACTATGTGCTATTAGGCTCCTCTCCAGAGATGGCTGCACTGACATGGTGCATTGCGATTAGAGCCCTGTAACATGTTTCTTGCACAATGTGCAGTCTCCCAACTTGCTGCTCACCAATGACAGTCGTATTTGCACACTGCCCGGGTTCAATGCCACAGCCTCTTGGTACAGACGCAGTGACTCCTCGTATCGCCCTGTGTTGTAATAGAGAGCTCCAAGTGGGCAGAGAACATCCTTGTCCCGAGAGAACTGAAGAGCCCTGAGAGAGGGAACAAAACAGTGAAGGAGAAAGAGATCCCAGCTCGGCTGATGAGATGCAGCAATGTGATGGGAACTACACTGGATTTAGAGCAAAGGGACCTGTTACCAGACCATTCCTTGTGTTACCATGACCTTCCCTTCCCACCCCCCCTACCTTTATGTCCCTGCACCTGAGCCAACAAAATATTATAGTCTAACTTCTTTGTGGCAGGCATTAAATTGAGCCTGTATTATTGATCTACCGCTGTATTAAATATTATATAATCATTTATGGTTTAATCAAGTTTCAACATTTGAACAGTGTGACGGGTGGGGGTAGCTGGCATCACAAAACTGAAATGAAGCCCAGCTAGGTACTCCTAAGTCCATGTAACTTGGCCACCTATGCAAGGCTTATTTTAGCCAAATGTTTTTAATATCTAGGGGGGAGAACAGGGAATGTATAATGCACTATGTATGTGAGAATGTATTTCAAAGCCTGTATTCTTTATTCCCTGTGACAATCCTTCTCCTCGTTTAGAAAAGCTGGCATTGTTATGTGATGTGATTTGGGAGTCAGCCCTGTAAAGTGTTAATTGGATTATGTGACTGTATGTACTCATTTCTAAGATAGCAGACTTGTAATATGATTTGCATGTGAGTTGCATTTCTATGGAGGGGACTCTGTGATTTAATCAGCTGAGGTTCCTGCAGATAAATGTGTGTTGAGACAATGATTGGGAGGGTGGAGGTGTTACAGACATTTGGTGAGTGTGAAAGAGCGGACAATCGGGTTTGTTTTGATTGGCCGGCAGCCCCTCCCATGTTAAAGGATAGCCACCAAGGGGTATATAAAGGAGCCCTGCTGGTCAGAGCAGGAGTTAGTTATCCCACAGGGAGAGAGACACTCTGTAAAGGAGTGCGGAGAGCATCTGAGACTATCTGAGAGACAGAGTGAAGGAGAGTCATTCTGTGAAGGAGTTTGGATCTTGACAGTGACCAACTGGAGATACGTGTCAGAGGCTCTGCGGTGTGATCAGCCCTCTGATATCCTAGAGGAGAAGCAGACAGGGCAAGCCTTCTTGAAGCAGGCCCCTGCACCTAGCGAGGCTAGAGTCTACTCCCCAGGCCCCGAGTTGGTATTGTATCTTGTTTTGTACATCTTTGTTTTGTCTGCTGGCGTGCCAAAATAAACCCCATTTTATTCAACAATGTTGTCCTGTCTGGTGCTAGTGATCGCGATGGTTTCAGTGTAAAAGTACTGGTCTCCCATGACAAACAGTGCAAGTGATGAAGAGACCTGTGAGGTTTGAAAAGTTCTGTACACATGAAGATGAGACCTGTGAGGTTTGGAAGCTCTGTACACACGAAGAGAGATGCTGTGTTTGGAAAGCTTTGTACAGATAAAGAAGAGACTTGTGAGCTTTTTGAAAGCTTTGTACATGTGAAGAGGAGATATGTAAGGTTTCCAAAGAAATGTAAACATGAAGAAGAGACCTGTGAAGTTTGGAAAGCATTGTACATGTGAAGACACCTGGGATGTTCAGAAAACACTGTGCAGTGCAATTTAATTTATGTAAACTTCTAATGTGAGTGTTACAATCTTAATATATAAAATCGAAAGGTTAGTGCTATCTGCGGTGAATCTGATTGGTCCTCAGCCTCTGGCCAATCAGATTGGTGGGTCTGATGTCACCCAACTGCCACACACACACACACACACACAACCTCATGCACGTCTGCTTCAAAAATTTACACCCTTCACAAAATGTCCGCCTTCCCGCACCATCAACACTCCCTTCCCGCCTTCACCTACTCAAAATGTCCGCATTAAAAACATGTCCCCATCAACACTACAGGGAAACGGAGTAGTTTTTATATATTAAGATATATATATATTTATTATTACCTTCTGCCCGATCACAGTGGCTGCCTCCCTGCCCGTGCGGGAGATGCAGGGGGGTTGCGCTGCCCCCGGGGGGGGGGGGGTGATGTGTCCCCCTTCTGCCCGATCACGGTGGCTGCCTCCCTGCCACTGGGCGCCGCCACTGCTCACTTCACCTCACAGACCTCAGGGGCGCCACAGCCGCACCACCCTCTCCCGCCTCCTTACCGCCCTCAGGCCCGCCTGAAACACACCTCGGCGCGCAGTTCACCCTCGCCGCGCCCTTAACATGCCGGCAGGGGGAGCAGAGCAGTGGCGGCCGCAGCGGGGCTGACTGTCGTCACTCCCAAATGTGCCTCCCACACACCCTGCCGCCTCCCCAAAGGTTCCTTTCCGCGTGAGGTGGGGGGGATGCCCAACCGCTATCTTCATGCCGCCTGAGGTGTGAGGGATGCCGGGACGCTAACTATTTGCATGCCGCTGCCACGTGAGGTATGGGGGGTGCGGCGGGGATGCCGGCCTGCCCCCTAACTTCAGGCCGCCGCCTCCGGTATGGGGGGGAGGGGGAAATGTCACCCACCCAGTCACTCACCCACCCAGTCACTAACTCACTCACCCACCCAGTCACTAACTCACTCACCCACCCAGTCACTAACTCACCCACCCAGTCACTAACTCACTCACTCATCCACCCAGTCACTAACTCACCCACCCACCCAGTCACTAACTCACTCACCCACCCACTAACTTACACACCCAGTCACTAACTCACCCACCCATCCAGTCACTAACTCACCCACCCAGTCACTAACTCACCCACCCAGTCACCTAACTCACCCACCCAGTCACTAACTCACCCAGTCAATAACTCACCCACCCAGTCACTAACTCACCCACCCAGTCACTAACTCACTCACCCAGTCCCATAACTCACTCACCCAGTCACTCACACTCACCCAGTCACCATCACTCATCACTCACCCAGTCACAACTCACCCAGTCACTCACTCACCCACCCAGTCACTCACTCACCCACCAGTCACTCACTCACCCACCCAGTCACTCACTCCACACACAAGTCACACTCACCCACCCAGTCATCAACCCACCCAGTCACTAACTCACCCACCCAGTCACTAACTCACTCACCCAGTCACTCAGTCACAAAGTCACTCATCACCAGTCACCACCCACCAGTCACAACCCACCACAACTCACCCACCCACCAGTCACTAACTCACCCACCCACCAGTCACTAACTACCACACCCACCCAGTCACTAACTCACCCACCCACCCAGTCACGAACTCACTCACCACCCAGTCATATCACTCACCCACCCTACACTAACTCACTCACCCACCCAGCACTAACTCACTCACCCACACCGTCACTATACTCACTCACCCACCAGTCACTAACTCACTCACCCAGTCACTCACCCACCCAGTCACTCACCCACCCACTAACTCACTCAGCCACCCAGTCACTAACTCACCCACCCACTCACTCACCCAGTCACTCACCCACCCAGTCACTAACTCACTCTCCCAGCCAGTTACTAACTCACTCACCCACCCAGTCACTAATTCACCCACCCAGTCACTAAATCACCCACCCACACATCACTAATCACTCACCACCAGTCACTAATCTCCACCAACCAGTCACTAACTCACTCACCCACCCGTCACTACTCAATCACCACCCAGTCACTAACTCACTCACCCACCCCATAACTCCACTCACCACCCAGTCACTAACTCAATCACCCACCCAGTCACTAACTCACTCACCCGCCAGTCACAATCACTCACCCGCCAGTCACTAACCACCACTCTCGCCCAGTCACTAACTCACTCACACGCCCAGTCACTAACCACGAGTCACTAACACCACACAAGACGAGGGAGAGGGAGAGGATAGGGGGAGAAGGAGAGGCGGGAGGGACGGGGGGGAGCGGACCATCAACGGGCACGCCGGGTATATCAGCTAGTCTACAATAAATTGTGAATACAAACACTTCAACATCTCTAGTCCCCATATGCCAACACTAAACGTTTTACATTTTGTTTCCCAGCTCAAGCTACCTAGACTGTCATCGTCCTAGAGCTTCTAGGTCTTTACACTTGTCACGTATCTCTCCTGTCTCACTCTCTCTTTCATTGTACTCTTGTTCTCTCACCTTCTTCTGTGTCTTCTTCTTTTTCACTAGTCTTGAAGTCTATTTTCTCTTTCACTATGTCTCTGAAGTCTCAGTCTCTTCCAGTTGTCGCTTTGCTCTCTCAAAGCCTTCCCACTGGCATCTTTGCGTCTCACAGTCTCTTCAGTGCCATCTCTGCTCTCTCTCTCAGTGGCATCTCTGCTTCACATCTCAGTGGATCTCTGCTCTCACAATCTCTCCAGTAGCATTCTCTGCTCTCACATCTCTCCATAGTGGCATCTCTGCTCTCACAGTCTCTCTCCAGTGGCATCTATGCTCTCACAATCTCTCCAGTGGCATATCTGTCACAGTTCTCATGGCATCTCTCTCACAGTCTCTACCAGTGACATTCTGCTCTCACAATCTTCCAGTGACATCTGCTCTCACAATCTCACCGTGGCGCATCTATGCTCTCACAATCTCTCAGTGGCAATCTCTGCTCTCACAATCTTCAAGGGCATCTTGCTCTCACACATCTCTCCAGTGGCATCTCTGCTTACAGTCTCTCCAGTGGCCATCGTCTGTCTCATCCTCTGTCATCTCTGCCTCACATCTCTCCAGTGACATCTCTGCTCTCACAATCTCATCCTGACATTTGCTCTCACAATGATCCCATGGATCTCTGCTCTCACCAATGTCTCAGTGGCATCTCTGCTCTCACAATCTCACCAGTGGCATCTCTGCTCTCCACAATCTTCCAGTGGATCTTGCTCTACATGTTCCAGGACATCTCTGTCCTCACAGTCTCTCCGTGGCATCTCTGCTCTCACTTGAGCCTTGTGTCCTTTACATCTTGTACACGTCTCTGCCTCAGTGTTCTGGTCTAGGAGAGCGATGTAGTCGGCCTAAGTTCAGCATTGCCACGTTGGTGATCAGGACGAAGCCGTCAGCGTGATTAGGTAATGAGACATGGTTCCTGTGGAGCTCCTGCAAATTACAAAAATCCCAACTCATGTTACGAGCACTGAGCAGAACTCAGTCTGACGTCTCCCTACCAGACAGAAGAACATAGGGGACTCCCTCATGCCATGGGAAATGTAAAGAATGTTCCAAAGTCAAATTGATTTGGACAGCAACATGGCCTGAATATGGTTGACAGCTTAAGAAAGCACAGAGCTTGCGCTGCTGTGTGATGTTGTGTGTACAATCTACCTCAGAGGCAAATCTGGAGATTATTTCACCCGCTTTTATGGTTCCAGGGAAGCCAGGGAATGCCCTCTCCCATATCATCAGAAACATCAAAGTCATCCCATTCAGAAAAGGCTTTCCGAGCCCCGATTGATTCTTCACTCCACCTTTCGGAGTTTTTAAAAAGCTCATAGGCGCCTGGTTCGCACTGCGCACGCGCTAATACAAGACATGAGATAGATGGTTCAAAATGTAAAGGCATACCCCGCATTAACGTACGCAAGGGACCGGAGCATGTATGTAAAGTGAAAATGTACTTTTAAGTGAAGCACTCCCTTTTTTCCCATTTGATGCCCGTACTGTACTGCAATTGTCATTACGTGCATAACTGATGTAAATAACGCATGTGTAACAGGCTCTATAGTCCTCCCCATTACACACAACGTCGGGGTCAGGTAGGGGAAGCGGATTGCTGTTCAGGACGTTGCTGACAGCGCATGCGTTAGCTGCTGTTTGCCTATTGAGCGAAAAAAGTTACTTACTCGCGAGTGTACTTAAAGTGAGTGTCCTTAAAGCGGGGTGGGTGGTATTGACTGTATTAATATATACAGTCTGAGCTATAAATGTGTCTGGATAATGTGCTATATTGCAGGCTATACAGTATTACTGTATCAAGCTATATAATGAGCAGAGATGTGTGAATTTGCCAAAATTCGGTTAACCATGTTTTTTAGCATTGTATGTAAAAAATCAGGACCCTGATATATGGTTTTTGGTGGGGAGAGAACAGCCAGCAAAAAGCCAATATTTCAGGGTTTAGAATTACCAGGTGAATGCGAAAACTGCCACAATTGCATAGCTGTGCAAAACATGTGAAACGTGCAAACGTGTGTATTTGTTTGTGCCAGAGTTATTAGACAGACGCTAAAACTCATGAGGATTATGGGCGCGATCAAAAATGTGGGCATGTTGCAAAAAAAAACGAGGAACTGTAGCTTTCCGATATTTCTGTTATTTCAAGTCCTCTATGGCAGCCAAATACTAATGGGATGTTCAGAGGCAATCCTAAACTGTTGGGAGAGAGTCCTTAATCTGCAATATAGAGTGTATATTAGATTTTATTGGTAGTGTTTGGACCTGCGAATGGGTCTGCCTTGTCGTGGCTCGCAGGCTTACAATTCTTTGGCCAAAGGGTTAAACTAAATTACCCTTTTGTACAAGAGACATATAGAAGTATTTACTGTGTATTTTGTCTATTGGGATGTAGCATGGGCTTTCTGTCGCTGTTGTAATCCATCGGATACCTTAATGAAGATCCACAAGGGGGATCATTGTTAGCTTTCCAATTCGGCACAGCTGAGTCCACTTTGTCCAGTATTACCCAGGCACTGACAGTCATCTTACGAAGGGGGACATGTCACAAATTTCTAGCATGCTGGTCTTTTATCCAGTGATGACCCATTCCATCTCACAATGTCCTTCATAGAACTGTGAACAGTGAAAAAGTTCCGCCAATTTTTTAGAGCCAAAAAAGGCTGGTCCAGCAAACCTCCCAGCTTTTTCTGGTGTCCCTCAATACCATCATTCCATCCACATTGTTAGGAGCTTAGGACTAGATTCTCCATCTTAAAGGAACCGGATCCACTTGGGTCTTCTTCCACTTCAACGAGGAATCTACCAAGTTCTGAGACACCTGTCTGTTCTGAATAACCATGAAACGGTTAAGCTGCAAATCCATATAAAGTCATTGATTGAGCCTTTTTAAAGACCCATGAGGACTGTGATTATTCAGCATACGCAGGCAGGGGAGTTTCATCCAGTCACAGTGGTAGTAACTGAGCGAAGAATTCTCTTACTCCTTTCTTAATGCAAAATCTTTGGGTGGGGTAGCGACAAGTTTGGTATTGCACTATGCACAAATTTCGCCCCGACCAGTGAAACTCTTTCTGGAACTTATCTGAGTCATTACTGAGCTGCTTGTTTTTCGGTCTCCATCTGAAACTATACAAAGGAACAGATATGCTAAGTCTTCTATCAATAAGAGGGGAATAAGCATGCTTTTCAAATACCCGCCGTCCAGATTGAGAACGGCCAGCACGGCCATCTCTGCTCTCACAATCTCACCACTGGCATCTCTGCTCTCACAATGTCTCCAGTGGCATCTCTGCTCTCACAATCTCACCAGTGGCATCTCTGCTCTCACAATCTCTCCAGTGGCATCTCTGCTCTCACAATGTCTCCAGTGACATCTCTGCTCTCACAGTCTCTCCAGTGGCATCTCTGCTCTCACTTGAGCCTTGTGTTCCCTTACCTCTTGTACCACGTCTCTGCCTCAGTGTTCTGGTCTAGAGAGCGATGTAGTCGGCCTAAGTTCAGCATTGCCACGTGGTGATCAGGACGAAGCCGCAGCGTGATTAGGTAATGAGACATGGCTTCCTGTGGAGCTCCTGCAAATTACAAAAATCCCAACTCATGTTACGAGCACTGAGCAGAACTCAGTCTGACGTCTCCCTACCAGAACAGAGAACATAGGGGACTCCCTCATGCCATGGGAAATGTAAAGAATGTTCCAAGTCAACTTGATTTGGACAGCAACATGGCCTGAATATGGTGACAGCTTAAAGAAAGCACAGAGCTTGCCTGCTGCTGTGTGATGTTGGTGTATACAATCTACCTCAGAGGCACATTTGGAGATTATTTCACCGCTTTATGGTTCCAGGGAAGCCAGGGAATGCCCTCACCATATCCATCAGAAACATCAAAGTCCATCCCACATTCAGAAAACGGCTTTCCGAGCCCCGATTGATTCTTCACTCCACCTTTCGGAGTTTTTAAAAAGCTCATAGGAGCCTGGTTCGCACTGCGCACGCGCTATACAAGACATTGAGATAGATGGTTCAAAATGTACAGGCATACCCCGCATTAACGTACGCAATGGGACCGGAGCATGTATGTAAAGTGAAAATGTACTTAAAGTGAAGCACTCCCTTTTTCCCACTTTTGATGCCCGTACTGTACTGCAATTGTCATATACGTGCATAACTGATGTAAATAACGCATGTGTAACAGGCTCTATAGTCTCCCCCTTACACACAACGTCGGTACAGGTAGGAAGCCGGGATTGCTGTTCAGGACGTGCTGACAGGCGCATGCGTTAGCTGCTGTTTGCCTATTGAGCGAAATGTACTTACTCGCGAGTGTACTTAAAGTGAGTGTCCTTAAAGCGGGGTATGCCTGTATTTAATATATACAGTCTGAGCTATAAATTGTTCTGTATAATGTGCTATATTGCAGGCTATACAGTATACTGTATCAAGCTATATAATGAGCAGAGATGTGTGAATTTGCCAACATTCGGTTCAACCATGTTTTTTAGCATTGTATTTAAACAACATTCAGACCCTGATATATGGCTTTTGGTGGAGAGGACAAGCCAGCAAAAGCCATATTTCAGGGTTTAGAATTAGCATGGTGAACTGCGAAAACTGCACAATTTCATAGCTGTGCAAACCATGTGAAACGTGCAAACGTTTGTATTTGTTTGTGCAAGAGTATTAGAAGAGCTAAACTCATGTAGGCTTCTGGGCGCGATTCAACAATTGTGGGCATGTGCAAACAAAAAACGAGGAACTGTAGCTTTCCGATATTTCTGTTTCTTCAAGTCCTCTATGGCAGCCAAATACTAATGGGATGTATCAGAGCAATCCCTAAACTGTTGGGAGAGAGTCCTTCATTCTGCAATATAGAGGTATATTAGTATTTTATCTGGTAGTGTTAGGACCTGCGAATTGGGTCTGCCTTGTCGTGGCTCGCAGGCTTACAATTCTTTGGCCAAAGGGTTAAACTAAATTACCCTTTTTCAAGAGAATATATAAGTATTTTACTGTGTATTTTTGTCATATTGGATGTAGCATTGGGCTTCTCTGTCGCTTGTTGAATCCATAGGATCCTTAAATGAAGATCCACAAGGGGATCATTGTATATCTTTCCATATTGGCGACAGCTGCGTCCACCTTTGTCAGTATTACCCAGGCACTGCAGTCCTCTTTACCGAAGGGGGACATCTTCACAAATTTTCTAGTCACTGCTGGTCTTTTATCCAGTGATGACCATTCCATCTTCACAATGTCCTTCATAGAACTGTGAACAGGAAAAGTTCCAGCCAATTTTTTAGAGCCAAAAAAGGCCTGGTCCAGAAACCCCCAGCTCTTTTCTGGTGTCCTCAATATCCATCATCCATCTCACATTGTTAATGAGCTTGGACTATATCATCCATCTTAAAGGAACCTGCATCCACTTGGGTCTCTTCCTTCAACGAGGAATCCCCAAGTTCTGAGACACCTGTCTGTTCTGAATAACCAATGAAACGGTCAAGCTGCAAATCCAATAAAGTCATTGATCTGAGCCTTTTTAAAGACCCATGAGACTGTGCATTATCAGCATACTGCAGGAGGGGAGTTCTCATCCAGTCAATGGTAGTTAACTGAGCAGAATTCTCTTACTCCTTTTCTTAATGCAAAATCTTTTGAGGTGGGTAGCAGAAAGTTTGGTATTGCACTCTGCACAATATTTAGCCCCAGAAACTCTTTCCTGGACTTAATCTGAGTCACTTACTGAGGCTGCTCTGTTTTCTGGTCCCCTGAAACTATACAAAGGAACAGACATGCTGCTAGTCTTCTATCAATAAGAAGGGAATAAGCATGCTTTTCAAATACCCGACGTCCAGAACTGGTGGAGAACGGACTGTTGTCGCAAAAAAACATGCTCTCCGTTATGTCATCTGCCAACACCAAAGTGCTGCGTGTTGATGTCTTCACTCAAGAGAGAAGCGGCTCCCGCGGCCTCAGGGGGAAGATGCCTAGCAGAGCTGAAATAGGGCTGCAATAGCATTACGACGGCGACATGAAAGCGGACGTTCTTGGGGAAATCACCTCCTGCTCCGTTTAGATCGGCATCAACGCGGCCCTCAGAAAAAGTATACATGAAAAAATAAAGCTGGCAGGGAACCTGCCTGATGTCGTTTCTTCAGCTGAGGTAGGACAAGAATAACTAACCTAAGGTGAATAACACCTCCTTAAATAGTGGTCACAAGAACTGATTGTTCAACCAGCTGTGAGGAGGAGGACCTATCCCATTAGTATTTGGCTGCCATAGAGGACTTGAAGAAAAGTCAACAGTCCGAATGAAGTCAACAGCCCAAATGTCTTCCATGTAAAAGCAGGTCCCTGTGAGTGCATTTTACTCAAAACTCTTCAGATTTCCTGCTTTGCTTCTTTAGCTGAACGTCCCTTTTTGTGCATTTATCTGCTTCTTACGACTCCATGTTTGCTTAGGGACTGTGACGGAATCTCGGGAAGCACCTCCTCAGTTATCTATGGAAAAGAGAGCATCCTGGGAAGGTCCCTAAAAGCGGGGGTCACTGAGCTGCTAAAGACAAAGATTGTTTTCCTTCTTCTTTGGTAAGATATTCATGTCTGCTTCAGATGTTCTTTCCGACGAATGTTTACATGAACGCAGATCATCGAGCTCACTCACCCATATCCACCAGGAACACGCCGTAGTTATTGTGCAGGTCGGGGTTCTCGGGGCAGCTTCTGATTCCTGTCTGATAAACATCCCCAGCTTCCTTATGCCGCTTCTTGAGGGCAAAAAAGGGGAGGTGAGATGCAGGAAGGAAAGAAGGAAAGAAAGAAGAAGAAAAAAAGAAGTGACAGAGAGAGAGAGAGAGGCAGAGGGAGAGACAGAGAGAGAGAGAGACAGAGAGAGAGACAGAGAGAGAGACAGAGAGGGAGAGAGAGACAGAGAGAGAGAGAGAGAGAGAGAGGGAGAGAGGGAGAGACAGAGACAGAGAGAAAACCTGGAAATAGAAACATGCTAGACAGACCGAGCCATGAGCCTAGAGAAGATTAAACTGTGCAGGACTCCCTTCCTGATATAATGTACTATAAGGAGCTCACACTTTATATGCACTGCACCATATACAGCACACACTTTATATACACTGCACCAGATACAGCACGCACTTTATATACACTGCACCATATAATGAACCATAAGAAGCACACACTTCATATATACACAGTGTGACGGGCAAGGGTAACCAGGCTATACAAATAAAGCTTAAGCCCTCTGGTTGCCCCTGGGTCCCTGGTGCTATAAGCCAGGAGCCAGGTATCATTGAAAAGTTAATGTGACCCCTGCTTTTCCACTTTCCTTGTTCCCTTTGCCCCAGACTCATGCAACTTTCTGCGTGTAAGTTTTAGGTGGGATATTTGGGTAGAAATACAATTATTTTGTTTGCAGAGGTGCGGGGGCCGGAGCTATGGGTAGTTCCCTAGTTCTGCCCGCCGAGCAGGCATGATTTGCCGCTACGTGGGGTGAATTACACCGGGGCTGCCCAGTGTCCCCCAGACTCCTGGTTTTCAAGCCCAGATATCTCAGTCCTATTTCCCTTACAGCTATGAGTCTCCCAAGGTCCCCCATGTAATAAAATATGTTTTATTGTGTTTTACACATTTCTTAAAAGTCTCTGCAGTCAGCCCGGGCATCTGCTTAAGGTGCCAGCATGTCTGCATAAAGTCCGTTTTTCAAAGAGGAGGGGATGTCCAGAGGTGAGAAAACAAACCGTTTTGTGGGCGAGGAAGGGCGATTTTCCAGGTCCGGAGAACAAAGGGCATTCTGTGGGGACACCTTTTGAGTCTCCTAGACTTGGCGGAGCCTGTCCAGCTGGTGGCAATGAGTTAGCCGGGGGAGACACAGCTCGTAGGCGCTTCTCCTATTGGCTAAATCTTATTTCCCGCTCGCCCAGCTTTTTGAGCCGGCTTGGCACGCCTCCTCCTCTGACGTCAGCCAAGAGACGAGCCCATGTTTCTATTGGCTAGTGGGATAGGGTTCCCACGCTCTGATTGGTCGCTCCTCCTACGTCCATGCTAAGGATAGCTTAGAGCAGATGAGCGCAAACTTTTCCTGCTGCGCCACCCTATCAGGCCTGCTCCGTATTCGCACCCCCTGACCCTCTACCTGCCGCCGCGTCAGATGATGCTCCGGGGTCATGTGACCTGCAGTGTCATTTGATGCCTGTGACGTTACTTGATGCTGCGTTGCCTTGGAGACGCGCCACAGCTTCTGAATCTCGGTAAGTTTTCCTGTTGCAGAGGCCTCACGCGATCCCCCGGCATTAATTTAAATGCCTGGGGAAAGAGCGCGGGACCTCTGCAACCGCCCGCACCCCCCCCCCCCCCCCCCACCCCCCCAGACAAATCTCCCGCCCCTCCTGGGGGGCGCGCAGAGACTAAGTCCCGTCTTTTGCGGCCAAGTTCTACCAATCGAACGTAGCGGTCGCGGCTAGGATTTCAAGCCGAAAAGAGGACCAGGAGAGCCGGGTGGATATCCCGGTCAGGGTAAGCCTAGCGAAGCAGGTGCCCTGCACCTAGCAGAACCTAGATTTCTCCCCCAGACCCCCAGTAAGTGTGCCATTCTCTGCATATTGTGTAATTCTTCTTGTTGTACGCGGGTTTACCGAAATAAACTACATTTTGTTTCTACTATCTTGTTTTGCCTAGTGCATGATCCCGGTACAAATACAAATAGGGAATAAAGCACAAATGTTCCCAGCACTCAAACGGAAAGAACAGATAGTAAATGGAGCAGCCAAAAGTAAGGATTTAATGGTACACGAATGATGCAAAAAATGGTCAAACAAAGACCAAAAGAGAAAGCACTATGTGCTGGGGCAGGGACAAGGACAGGGAAGGGGAGAAGGGAGAGGGAAAGAAAAGGGAAAACACGGGGAGTTAAAAGTCCAGAGCAAGGGGGCAACGTCACGTTTCGGGGTATAGGAACCCCTTCTACAGGCCCGTTCCCAGGTAGACCGTAGTCACCTGGTACTTCCCTAAACCCTGCAACAATGTCCCTGGGAGACACAGTGACAAGCTATCACTGAATGTCCCAACAGAATGAAGGGAGGCTGTGAGGCACAAGACTCAGACCAACTAACCCTAAGTGAGTAACAGGGAAAGTGGATGATAAGGGTCTGAACCTAAAAGGTATATATCAACACTATAAAGGCTAAGTAGCAGTGGAGTGCTAACAGTTAGGGGCTAACAGTCCTGGTGTCTCGTGACACACAGCACCATAAGGAACACACGTCATATACCAAAATACTGCACAATAAGGAGTGCACACTTCAAATCCACTGCACCCTATATTGCACACAAGTAATGTACACTGCACCAACTACTACACCAAAAGAAGCACACACTTCATATACAGTATACTGCACCATAAAGAGCACCCACTTTATAGATCCTGCACCATAAGAAGTGAGCACTAAATATACATTCCACCATACACTGCCCCAATTGCTGTAGCATAAGAACACTGTGACACCATGTGCAGGGGGAGAGGAATCAGGAGATGTGCTGAGAACTCACCTGGTCATGATTCATTTGAAATCCAGGGGGAGCATGGAAGGGAGATAAAACAAAATATATTCTAAGTGTAGACCGTATGGTACTATATGGGTCAATACAGTGAAGTATCTTGGCTCGTATGTGTAGCCTACTCACAAGATGTAGATAAAATACGGGCAATGTATCACAGTGGTCTTTGCAGGAAGGACCTCTTGATTCTTGATATGGTGTGGACCCCCAGTCTCAGCAGGACAGCAGTTGATATGTGGGAGAAAGAGTATCCATAGTGCAGACCAGTCTTATAAAAACTTAACTTTTATGGAATTTAAAAATGAACACTTACAATAAAAACACTTGAGTGGAACCCGCCTACAGGAAGAGAGTAGCAGGGACGAAGATTGCAGACCCACAACCGGAAGTGACGTATTGCGACCAAACCGGAAGTGACATATCGGAGTCCACCGGAGGGGACAGGACGGCACGCGTCAGAGGGAGCTCCAGGGACATACCAGACCGACGTCCAACATAAGAACCGGAGCGGACGACACCCGAACACCCTAGAGGGAGTTGAGAAGGTGGAGCATCCAGCGTAGCAGCGTCCCACGCAGTGCATTCACACCGGAGGTGGTGGGTGAGCCAAAAGTCCACAGCCAACTCTCTTTCATCACATCATTGTGATTCATGCTTGATTTGATTGTTTTTATTGTAAGTGTTCATTTTTAAATTCCATAAAAGTTATGTTTTTATAAGACTGGTCTGCACTATGGATACTCTTTCTCCCACATATCAACTGCTGTCCTGCTGAGACTGGGGGTCCACACCATATCAAGAATCAAGAGGTCCTTCCTGCAAAGACCACTGTGATACATTGCCCATATTTTATCTACATCTTGTGAGTAGGCTACACATACGAGCCAAGATACTTCACTGTATTGACCAATATAGTACCATACGGTCTACACTTAGAATATATTTTGTTTTATCTCCCTTCCATGCTCCCCCTGGATTTCAAACGAATCTACACGAATTGAGGGACTAGTGGAACCAGTCCCTACCAGCTGGGTTTGAGCAGGGTTTTTTTGATCCATTCATTCACGTCATTTATCACGTGTGCACTATAGTATGTTTTTTGTATCACTAGATTTTGATTTATTCACTATTCACTGTTAGTGATCACTAGTAGAGTTAGCGCCTTTTCTTCACTGTAACACAACTCACCTGGTCAGCCAGCAGTGACCCGAGGCTGGAATACGCATCTGCCAAAAAAGGACCATGAACAAGGGACTCCCTAAGCAACCGCTCAGCTTCGTCATCCCGACCCTGAGTCCTGCAGGGAAAGTGAGGGAGTGAGGGGGGTGAGAGTGAGGGAATGAGGGGGAGAGGGAGTGGGAGCGTGAGAGAGTGAGAGATTAAAAATGAGCCTGAGAGAGAGACATAGTGACAGAGTAAAAATGAGTGTGAGAGAGCAAAAGTGAGAGAAAGACTGAGGGCGAGAGGAAGAGAGAGAGTGCTGTATGTATGTGTATAGTATATCGTGTACCCTGAGTTTTGTATGTATGTGTAAATACCCATGGCATTATGGGTGCTGTATGTGCATATATCTTGGGCATTGTGTGTGCTGTATGTATGTGTATATAACCTGGGCATTGTGTGTGCTGTATGTATGTGTATATACCCAGGGCATTGTGTGGGCTGTATGTGTGTATACTCTGGGCATTATGTGTGCTGTATGTACAGTATGTGTATATACCCTGGGCATTATTGGTTCTGTATGTATGTCTATATACACTGGGCAATATAGGTGCTGTATGTGTATATACCCTGGGCATTATGGGTGCTGTATGTGTGTATACCCTGGGCATTATGGGTGCTGTATGTGTGTATACTCTGAGCATTGTGGTGCTGTATGATTGTGTATATACCCTCGGCATTATGGGTTCTGTATGTATGTGTATATATACTGGGCATTAAAGGTGCTGTATGTATGTGTATATGGGCATTATGGGTGCTGTATATGTAAATACGCTGGGCATTATGGGTTCTGTATGTATGTGTATGTACACTGGGCATTATGGGTTCTGTATGTACAGTATGTGTATATACACTGGGCATTATGGGTTCTGTATGTATGTCTATATACACTGGGCAATATAGGTGCTGTATGTGTATATACCCTGGGCATTATGGGTGCTGTATGTGTGTATACTCTGAGCATTGTGGGTGCTGTATGTGTGTATACTCTGAGCATTGTGGGTGCTGTATGATTGTGTATATACCCTGGGCATTATGGGTTCTGTATGTATGTGTATATATACTGGGCATTATCTATGGCACTCACTTGAGTATCTATGTGTATATACACTGGACATTATGGGCTCTGTATGTACAGCATGTGTATATACACTGGGCATTATGGGTTCTGTATGTACAGTATGTGTATATACACTGGGCATTATGGGTTCTGTAAGTATGCGTATATACACTGGGCATTATCTATGGCACTCACTTGAGAAGATTTCCCAGGTTAAAGAGAGCCCTGCTGTGCTGTGAACTGATCACTAGAGCCCTGCGATAATATTCCTCAGCCGCAGTTGCATTGTGGGTCAGAGTGCCGAGGTTGTTAAGGGCGCTGGGATGTTGCGGGTACAATCTGCGTATAAGAAAATGCTCATCGTATTCAGTGCACTTTATTCAGAGAGAATCCAACATCAAAACCAAGCAGTGGAATCCGTGTCAAAGCTTATGTGCACATTAACATACAAACTGCTCTGTATAGGGTAAGTTTGTAGGATGAGATATTTGACTGGTATGTGTGTATCTACTATATATTTGTGAAAGCACTGTATGTTTGTCTGCATGGCCTTTGTCCCTAGGGAAATGTCATTGTCCCATTGGGCCGCCGCCCCCGCACACCTCTCATTGGCCTAGGCGGAGTGACGGCCCAAACACACCACCACACACACCACCCCCCCCTCGTCTCTCTGCCTGGCTCTCTCCACCTCACATGAACGCCGCTCCCCCCCACTATACCATCCCCGAGGCGCTCCCCACGGCTCCTCACCACCCATAGGCCACTCCCTCACTCACCCGGCGCTCTCCCTCACCCCCCTCTCCCACCCCCCGCTCAACCACCCCCCCCCCCCCCCCGCTCCCCCCCATCCCCCCCAACCACACACACATAGCACGCTCTCTGCGCTCTCCCTCTCACAACAGCCGCTCCCTCCCCGGGCGCTGCCCTCCGCTGTCTCTTCCGCCTCTCCCCGCGAGAGGCACAGCACCTCCTCACCGAGCGTGTCAGCCTCGCTCGCCGCGAGGATCCCGAGGTAGGAGGAGGAAGGAGAGGATAAGGGCGGCCGTGACCCGGAGGAATGAGAGCGGCAGCCGTGTACAATGTTAGTCACCAGGGGATGGGTTTTTTACCGCGTCCCTGACTCCCCCTGCCCCCCCCTACCCTCCCTACCCCTTCCAATTTGCCCCCTGCCCTTTGCCCCCTGCCGTCCCTCCCCCAGCCTTTGCCCCCTGCCCCCCCCCCGCCCTTTGCCCCCTGCCCCCCAGCCCCTTCCCCCTGCCCCCTGCCCCCCCCGCCCTTTGCCTGCCCCCCCCTACCCCCCTGCCCCCTGCCCCCCCCTCCCCTGCCCTTTGCCCCCGCCCGCCCTCCCCCTGCCTTCCACCGCCACCCACACGCACCCCCTCCCCCCCTGCCCTCTGCCCCTCCTGCCCTCCCTCCCCTCTGCCCCCTGCCCTCCCCTTCCCCTGCCCTCCCTTGCCCCCTGCCCTCCATCCCCCTGGCCTTTGCCCCTGCCCTCCCTCCCCGGCCTTTGCCCTCCTGCCCTCCCCTGCCCTTTGCCCCCTGCCCTTGCCCCCTGCCCT
This sequence comes from Ascaphus truei, assembly GCA_036426205.1. Taxonomy (NCBI): domain Eukaryota; kingdom Metazoa; phylum Chordata; class Amphibia; order Anura; family Ascaphidae; genus Ascaphus; species Ascaphus truei. Next base: position 19,811,779 of record CM071571.1, on the reverse strand, counting down.
CCCTGTCCCTCCCATTTGCCCCCTCCCCCCCCCCGGCCTTTGCCCCCTGCCCTGCCCTCCCGCCCCCTGGCCTTTGGCCCCCTGCCTTCCCTCCCTCCCCCGGCCTTTGCCCCCTGCCCTCCCTCCCCCCCTGGCCCTTTGCCCGCCTGCCCTCCCTCCCCCTGGCCTTTGCACCCTGCCCTCCCTCCCCCTGGCCTTTGCCCCTGCCCTCCCCTCCCCCTGCCCTCTGCCCCCTGCCCCTCCATCCCCCCTGCCCTTTGTCCCCCCCTACCCCCTTCCCTCCCTCCCCCTGCCCCTTTGCCCCCTGCCTCCCTCTTCCCCCTGCCCTTTGGCCCCCCTCCCTTTTGCCCTTTGCCCCCTGCCCTCCCTCCCCCTGGCCTTTGCCCCTGCCCTCCCCTCCCCCTGCCCTCTCCACCCTGCCCTCCCTCCCCTGCCCTTGCCCCCCCCCCTACCCACCTGCCCCCCCTCCCCCTGCCCTTTGCCCCCTGCCCTCCCTCCCCCTGCCCTTTGCCCCCCCTACCCACCTGCCCCCCCTCCCCCTGCCCTTTGCCCCCTGCCCCTCCCTCCCCCTGCCCTTTGCCCCCTGCCTCCCTGCCCTTTGCCCCCTGCCCTCCCTCCCCCTGGCCTTTGCCCCCTGCCCTCCCTCCCCCTGGCCTTTGCCCCCTGCCCTCCCCTGCCCTTTGCCCCCTGCCCTTTGCCCCCCCTGCCCCTCCCCCTCCCCCTGCCTTTGCCCCCTGCCCTCCCCCCCTGGCCTTTGCCCCCTGCCTTCCCTCCCCCTGGCCTTGCCGCCCTTCCCTCCCTCCCCCTGGCCTTGCCCCCTGCCCTCCCCCCCCTGCCTTTGCCCCCTGCCTTCCCTCCCCCTGGCCTTGCCCCTGCCCCCCCTCCCCCCCCCTGCGCCTTTGCCCCTGCCCCTCCCTCTCCCCCTGGCCTTTGCCCCTGCCCTCCCTCCCCACGCCCTTTGCCCCCTGCCCCTCGCCTTTCGCCCCGCCCTTTCCCCCTGCCCCCCCCTGCACCCCCTGCCCTTTGCCCCCCCCTACCCCCTGCCCTTTGCCCCCTGCCCTTTGCCCCTGCCCTCCCCCCTGCCCTTTGCCCCCCCCCTCCTCGCCCCCCCTGGCCCTTTGCCCCCCCTTCCCTACCCCTGCCCTCTTGCCCCCCCCCGCCCTCCCTGCCCTTTGCCCCTCGCCCCCCCCTGCCCTTTGCCTCCCCCCACCCCCTGCTCTTTGCCCCTGCCCTCCCCTGCCCTTTCCCGCCCCCCCGCCCCTCCCTGCCCTTTGCCCCCCCCCCACCCCTCCCTCCTTGCCCCCCCCACTGCCCTTGCCCCCCCGCCCCTCCCTGCCCTTTGCCCCCCCCTGCCCTTTGCCCCCCCCCGCCCCTCCCTGCCCTTTGCCCCCCCCCGCCCCTCCCTCCTGCCCTGCCCCCCGCCCCCCCCGCCCCCGCCCCTCCCTGCCCTTTGCCCCCCCCCCGCCCCCTCCCTGCCCTTTGCCCGCCCCCCCCCCCCCCCCCCCCTCCCTTTGCCCTCCCCACCCTCTACGCCCCTTGGCCCCCCGCCCGCTTCGACTCACCTCCCCCCCGCCACTCCCCCCACCCTTCGACTCCCCTCACCCCCGCCTTCGACCGCCCTCCTACGCCCCCGCATTCGTTCTGCCCCTCCCCCCCGCCTTCGACGCCCCTCCCCCCCCCCCCCTCCGCCCCATCTACCACTCCATGCTCCCTGCCCTTCCATGCCCGGGGAACGCCGGGTATATCAGCTAGTACATATATACAACTGTAAATCTCTTCTACAGGGATCACTAAACGTAAAGGCTGAGAGACTGTAAATATGTACCACAATATTAGAAATATATGCACATATTAAAACTCTTAATGTTTTATTATGTGTTGTGCAAAGATAACAAGACCCTAAAGAGAGTACAGCGTGTATAGTTGTGAGAACTATATACACATATATAGGGGTCTTCTGGGTAACCATAAAGTGTCTATAAGAGGTAACTAAGTATTGCGGAGTATCACAATTGGCAAAAAATGTATTCATTTATTTTTTTTATGTCTATATATGTAGTGAAATACACAAATAGGGCATAGTTATAATATATTCTGTTATAAAGAGCAACAAGTCAATACAGTGAATTAGGAACAGTGTTACTATATGGATAAACACGGCTAATAAAGATTATTATTATTAATAAGTGGTAGAGATGGAAAACGATTGTAAATATCACTGTTGCTAGAGGTTGTTAGGATGCATATTAGCAAAACATAAAACATAAGATGTCCCTAACGCATACTGTAGTCATCCCACCATTCAATAAACATTGATGCAAAATACAGAATAAAGAATAAGAGTTTAGCAAAATGAATCATACAGAGCAGCGGGTTATTATTGAAAGACAAGTATTTTGTTGAAATTAGCACCGATATGCATATATTGAATGTATAGACTACCCAGGTTACTGATCAGAAGCACAGATGTCGGCAGCATTCAACAAAACGACAGTCTTTTATGAAATAACCATATATTAAAGGAAGTACAGATGTAGCAAGACTTGCGCTCCTCGTGACCGCGAGGATAAATGCAACCAAATGCGGCCCGATCACGGCCACAAGACCACTAAGTCTTGCTGCCCTGAAGGGATAACGCATGCTTTTGAATGGGACCCTGCAGTATTAATCCTGCAGTATTAATCTTTTGCTTGACGGGCCATGAGCTGGGGAGAGAATACCACTACTCACCTTTCAGATGAGCAGGGCACTCTCGCTCTTTATTATTATTTTGTATGTCCTAGGGGCTATCGTTGTTCACTTTGAAATCTATTGCACTCCCGTAGGGAAAGTTTTTAAGGATAGTAAAATCCGATCATCATGGACAAGGATATTTATAAACGAATGGATGTGGTGTTTCCTGGGGATTCGCTTTTCTGAATGTGGTCTTCCCAGACTCTCTTTGCTGGATGTGGTCTTATCTGGGGACTCTCTTTGTGTGTTGGTCCTCCCAGGAGACTCTCTTGCTCAATGTGACCTTACTTGGGGTCTTTCTTCTCTGGACGTGGTCTTACCTGGGGACTCTTTTCTATGGGTGTGATCTTACCTGAGGACAGTCTTGTAGTGGTGAATGGCCTCATCTCTACGGTTTTGGTCCTTCAGGAAATTGGCAAAGTTATAGTGCACTTTGGCATTGTGAGGCAAAGCCTGGACCCCTGATCTGTGACGGACAAAACATGATAAGCCAGGAGGAGGGGACGTGTACGGGAGCAGCAGGACGGTTTGTTGTATATTTACCTGAAAAGCACCTCCCGGGAGCGCCAGCACTCACTCTGAGACACGGATTTACAGGAGAACAGAAGAAGCAGCAGCAGGAAGCATAGGGTGAGTGCAGAGGTTCCACGTGGACCACAGCGGGAGTACAGAACCTTCAGACCGTGCACACAAAGGATGCAGAACCCCATGCTGAAAACAACATGCAGCATTATCACATGGAGCTTTAACGGCCACAGGAGCATGTAGATAACAAAGATCTATCTTTGATGTGTTTAATCATGTGCTGTAATTACATCCTGAAATCAGAGGTGTGTAAACCGAGATAAACTGGTAGTCATCTGTAGTAGAAAAACATCTCGGAAAATAAGCAAAAACAGTCAGAAATCGAACAAATATCCAAGACGATCAGAAAAAAGTCACTCGGGTTCACAAATTACAGATATTTGAACTATAAGGAGCCTGAATGTATTGTTAATATCTGTGCACACGGGTCAGGAATTGTAGCAATCTCCATGTTCAGGGTGAAGATTTGCTTCATTAGATGGGTACAAATAAACGTTCCACCTTTCAGTGATATATCAAATAGTTAATCGACTGCTTCTTTTCTCCATTTATTTAGAGACAAATAGAACACACCTTTTACAGCATCATTTCAGTCAGTTACATCAGGTTTTCAGGCATACATACTGTATAGAATTTGGTTATACGGTAGAGTGGAGAATCCTCAACTTGGTTGATGTTAAATGATTCTGGATTCTATACATCCAGGTACATTCTTTCATGCACTTCTCTTAATTAGCCTTAACATAGCAATTACTTGTTTTAGCAACATTTTTAAAACGAAAAAAAAAAAAAGGATTGCAATGGAAAGTAAGATACATCCTAAAAAAGTCATTCAAGAACCTTGAAGATAAGAAAACAGAATGTAAGATCATTTTAGTATGAGATAACATAGACAGGCCAATGATTGGAGGTATGGAGAAGTATTAAACAAATAATTTGCCTCTGTATTTCCAAGGATGAGTCAATTGCTGATATAAAGAGGCAGCCACAACCACAACATAAACTAATGTTGGCTAACACAGGAAGAAGTGAAAAGGCGTACTGATAAAATGAAGTTAAAGTAAACCACATGGCCCCAAAGGCATACGTCTGAGAGTTCTTAAGTAACTCCGCTCAGTCATATCCAGATCGTTAAATGCAATCTGTAAGGGCTCCATATCCACAGGCCCAGTACCACAAGACTGACGTAAAGCAACAGGCATTTCTACACTTTAAAAGGAAGCCAGATCACAAATAGGGAATTAAAGACTTGAAAGTCTGACATCAATAGTGGGAAAGGTACTTAACTGTTTGTTAAGGGATACCATTCAAAAATACATTTTGAATAACAAAAGTATTAATCATTTTGAAATGTACTACAGATGGAAAGTGTGATGGCAGATACAAAAGAGATCTTTAAAACAAAGTTCGGTACTGTGATATGCCAAATAAGTTAAGTATAAGAAGGGAGAAATCTGGAATTACTGGAATAAGGAAATAAAAATATCACTTGTGAGCACATTCACATGTCTGAAGACAGGTCTGCAACCCTGCTTTTCACCATTATCTCCAGGCATACAGTGCTTCCACTGCAGCAAGGGATTCTGGGAAATGAAAAATTATACCCCACTTATCTGACATAATTGGCAAACATAATTTCATATGGGGTTTTTTGTTTGCCTTCCTCTGGATCAATAAAAACAAATATAAATATAGGACGAGTATCCCAGTGAATTAAATGTAACATGCGTTGAACTCAATGGTCTTATGTCTTTTTTCTACCACATCTACTATGCAAGAACAGCATGTACCACCTCACTCTGTCCTAGTCCGGTCTCTGCCTCTAGCCATCCCTTTAAATTTCGCCTTATCAAACTCTGCATGAACTACAAACTTCTCCATCTCTCATGCAAAGATGTATATTCTTCTACCTCCATCTTACATCTCAGCTCTAATCTCCCGCTATACCCCTTCTCGTACCTTATGCTCTGCTGAAGGTTGTCTCTTCCCTACTCCATGTGCTTCTACAGCACTCTCGTGTGTGAGACCTGATTCACTTTTAGCTCCCTACCTGTGGACTACCACCCCCCACCCCCAGAATTTACCATCTTCAACTCACGCCTCAAACCTCACCTCTTCTGTCCCCCTAAAATATGTTATAAACTGCATTTGCTCTCTACTTTTTACTGTAAGTATCCCCTCATTCCATTTAGCATCAAGTGAGGAAACACTTTAGACAGTGCTGCCTATTCCTGCTTATGTTGCATACAACCCTTCAAATGAAATCTGTGTATCCTTGATGTCAATAATCCAATGATGTTGTTATACACATTTATTTAATACACAAATGAAGGGAGAGCTGCTAAATAAACGCATTCGGTAGCTGTTGCCATCGGCAGCCTAAGCATAGAGGAGCAGGGAGGGACCCAGAGGATATCCCCAATGACGTAGCCATTGGGGGATGCTTTGAATGCAGTGCTACGTAGGAGTGAGTGGAACGGTGTCTCCGTGGCTATCTTGCAGTCATTTCAACCCCATGTGCTGTTTTGCCCTCATTGTGATCCAGCCTATAATTTTGGGAGTAGTGATAACTACCCTGTGGTGTTGCTACCTAATTAAAAAGACTGCTACACTACACTGTATTTGGTTTCTCCATATCGTATAAAAGGTCTATTGTTCCATTACTACCAAACAAGAGTCTGGCTCCATGAAGCTGCACAGAGAAGCCCACGAATCACACATCTGGTTACGTAAGGATTCTTTAGGAGTGTTGTGTTGCTATTTAACTTTTATCTATATGGGGTTTTGTCTTTTATGATTGAATTTTATACCGGTATTTACTTTATACTTCAGTTTTTACAAATCGCATTTTTGGATTTCTGGATATATATATATATATATATATATATATATATATGTTTCAGGTGTATTTCGTTTTTTTAAACACGCTTTACACTATACACACAGAAGTACTTCTTATTTTCATCATCACTAAAACGTATTTTTATATATCCCTTTAGATCCATTTTCTTTCTTTTTTAATCACTCCCTAATTTCCGCTGTTAACATCCTTTATAAAACGGTGCATATTATCTCTCGGTATGGTCTTGCTTATTCTATAAAGCAGGGGCGCGCAATCTTTTCCTGCTGCGACGCGTCGCCAAAGACAAGGCCGTGATTACACCAAAAAACGTGTGAGGCGTCGCTCCGCTGCGCCAAAACAAAGAATATACATCCCCGCAAAGCGCTTATACATATCGCGACTGTCGCGCCACTTGCTGCTGCAATGCGCGAGACAGTTGAAGAGTTTTCAAAATTTGTTTTCAGGTTGCGACGGCCGAGCGGCAAATCAAAGAATAGATGTCAGCCTTGTCTCTCCTGCGCGCGCAGAAGAAGCTGCTTGTGCACATGTCGCAAATGTGATGTCACAGATGCGCGCGCATTGCAGTTCCTCTGTTGCAGAGGCCTCACGCGATCACCCGGCATTCATTTAAATTAAAGGGGGAAGAGTGCGGGGCCTCTGCAACTGCCGCGTCTCCCCTGAATAATCTTGCACCGGGGGCGCGCAATACTGTTTATCCCTAGTCATACGGAGCACACAGGGCTCCAGTCTGGAAACCCTACACCAGGGGGGTGGGGGCAACTCCAGTTTTCAAGGGTCACCAACAGGTCAGGTCTTCAGGATATCCCTGCTTCAGCACAGGTGGCTCAATCAGTGGCTCAGTCGAAGATTGATTGAGCCACCTGTGCTGAAGCAGGGGTATCCTGAAAACCTGACCTGTTCGTGACCCTTGAGGACTGGAGTTGGCCACCCTAGCCTTACTCACTCCTCCTGCACATTGCTCAGCGTGTCACTTCCTGTCCTGGAATTTTCACGCGGACAAAGGCTTAATCTTTTCCTGAGATCCGGCAGCACATGGAGGCCCTCCACCCAAGCGGGAGAGGAATGCAGATCCCCTGCTGATTTACTTCCAAAAACAAAGCAAACCCGGCATCTTACAGGAGGTTGGTTTTGGCAGTGCTCAGGGAAACTATTGCCACTGTTTATTTGTGGAGCATGAAGATATTTTCCTCTCATTGGAAGGAAATACAGTATGAAGATAGAGGATCTGTCAAGTGGAGATCACCCTTTCATTTATATGGTTGTCGTCTCACAGCTGGATTCACACTTGTCATCCTCTCTCTGGTCAGGGTTCTGTGACTCATGCATAAATACATCCAGAAAAGGCAAATAAACTGCTGCTAATCTGGGATACCTAAAAGATAAACTTAGTGGGAATTATTTTTTGTTTGTTTTGCTTTCTAAACGAGCCTTATCAGAAATGTGTGCAGGGTCCCTCAAAGGTGCAATCCCTCTTACCCAGCCAGAAAACATGCTTTTGTAAAAAAATTTAAAAAAATAAAAAAATCTTACAGAGGCAATCCAAGGTGACAGATGTTTTTGCAAATTCTTTACTGGCTATATGCTAAAGGTGGAGTTTTTTTTGTTGCCTTTTTCACCCACCATAACTTAAAATGTGTGTGTGTGTATATACAATAACCGTGTCATGATTTAACAAAAATAAAGCCAAAATTGAGAAGCTATGTGTGAAAAACTAAGTACACCCTTACTGCTTCCATAGGAATGAAGATGCTAAGTAGCAGACAGGTGCTGCTTATCAAATGCCTTTGATTAATTGATCATCAGCAAATGTGACCACCTCTATAAAAGCCAAAGTTTTAGCAGTTTGCTGGTCTGGAGCATTCAGGTGTGTGTTAACACAATGCCAAGGAGGAAAGACATCAGCAATGATCTTAGAGAAGCAATTGATGCTGCCCATCAATCTGGAAAGGGTTATAAGGCCATTTCCAAACTATTTAAAGTCCATCATTCTACAGTGAGAAAGATTATTCAAAAGTGGAAAACATTCAAGACAGTTGCCAATCTTCCCAGGAGTGGACGTCCCAGCAAATTCACCCCAAGGTCAGACCGTGCAATGCTCAGAGAAATTGCAAAATATCGAAGAGTTACATCTCAGACTCTACAGGCCTCAGTTAGCATGTTAAATGTTAACGTTCATGACAGTACAATTAGAAAAAGACTGAACAAGTATGGTTTGTTTGGAAGGGTTGCCAGAGGAAAACCTCTTCTCTCTAAAAAGAACATGGCAACACGGCTTTAGTTTGCAAAGTTGCATCTGAACAAACCACAAGACTTCTGTAACAATGTCCTTTGGACAGACGAGACCAAAGTGAAGATGTTTGGCCATAATGCACAGCGCCACGTTTGGCGAAAACCAAACACAGCATATCAGCACAAAAACCTCATACCAAGCACGGTGGTGGAGGGGTGATGATTTGGGCTTGTTTATGCAGCCACAGGACCTGGGAACCTTGCAGTCATTGAGTCAACCATGAACTCCTCTGTATTCCAAAGTATTCTAGAGTCAAATGTGAGGCCATCTGTCCGACAGCTAAAGCTTGGCCGAAATTGTGTCATGCAACGGGACAATGATCCCAAGCACACCAGCAAATCTACAACAGAATGGCTGAAAAAGAAAAGAATCAAGGTGTTGCAATGGCTCAGTTAAAGTCCAGACCTCAAGCTGATTGAAATGCTGTGGCTGGACCTTAAGAGAGCTGTGCATAAACAAATGTCCACAAACCTCAATGAACTGAAGCAACGTTGTAAAGAAGAGTGGGCCAAAATTCCTCCACAATGATGTGGGAGACTGATAAAGTCATACAGAAAACGATTACTTCAAGTTATTGCTGCTAAAGGTGGATCTACAAGCTATTGAATCATGAGGTGTACTTAGTTTTTCACACATGGCTTCTCCATTTTGGCTTTATTTTTATTAAATAAATCATGACACGGTGTAATATGTCATGTGTTGTTGTTCATCTGAGGTTGTATTTACCCAATTTTAAGACCTGCTAAGGAACAGATGATTGTTATTATGTCCTGATATGTAAAACCATAGAATTCAAAGAGGGTGTACTTTCTTTTTCACATGATATATATATATATATATTACAGTGGTTGACAAATCACCAAAAAATCTACTCGCCACACAAAAAAAATCTATTCGCCACCTAGTACCAAACGTGTGCTGCTTGGGCCAATATTTACTCGCCCGGGGGTTAAATCCACTCGCCCGGGGCGAGCAAATGTATAGGTTTGTCGAACACTGTATATATATATAGCACTGTGTGCTCATTTGCATTTCATTTCCCAGAATCCCTTGCTGCAGTGGAAGTGCTGTAGGCTAGGCTATAATGGTGAAGGGCAGGGTTGCAGACCTGTCTAAGACATGTGAATGCGCTCACAAGTTTTATATATATATAATATATATATATATATTTTTTTTTTTTTAATTTTTAAGCAGGGGGTCTCTGGAGCTGAACCCGATTAATTTCAGCTCTGGGGATACTTACCTGCGAATTAAGTGCTGGTAGCTGCTCTCCTCGGCTACCAGGGTTCACAATATGTCCACTGTTGAGAGATCTCCCATCCTGCGGACCAATAAGAAGCCGTGACATCATCGGTGCGGCTTCCTATTGGCCCATGTGACGTGGGAGCGTCCAATTTGAAAGCTCAGCTTGCTGAGCCGGAGCAAATTCCAGCACCTACTTCAGTGGTATCTCCGGAATTAGGGGGTCCCCGGAGCTGAAATTAACAGAGTTCAGCTCCTGAGACCCCCTGTTTCAATTGTATATTAAAAACAAAAACACTCTTGGATTGCTCCCTAACAGGCTTCCATGAACAAATCTAACAATGCTTATAGTAAAGGATTGGCTGCCTTTAATTTTAGGGGGGGGGGGAATTAATTACAAGCAGAATTTCTTAAGTGCCTCTGAACGGGAAAGTGTTTGTCAATCAAGTGTATTCTTTACCCCACGCACCCTGTAGGTAAAGATAGAAGGGGGCAGCCAGAGGAAATCAAATCTCCTTAAAAATTCTTACAGGGTTCATATTTGCTAAAGAAATGCATAAAAAATAAAAAATAAAGGCATCAGCACCCAGACGACACTATATCGGTAGTGAGTATTTACCTGGGCATGTAGAGAACTCTTTCAGCCACCACAAAGCCCACTCGGAAGAAGAGGTTGCTAGCCGGTATGAACGGGAAGATGAGGAATAGTAGCCCGACCAGTAGCTCCCGGTGCTCCAGCCTCTGCAGAAACAACGCAGCCTATTGAGTGACGAGATGTTCCCAGGGAGCACATTGTACATAGCATATTGATCACGACTTTTACTTGTTCATCACAATGTTTATTGAGTTCATCACGACTGTCCCATACATGCTTACCAGTGTGTGCCTGTGAGTGTGTGAAAGGATTTGTAACACTTAGCTCCCTGCAATATAAATGGGCACTCGCATCCGCAATACCGACACACCCCACCAAAATGATGCTGTCACCACTAGAATTAATTTATGGGCTTAAACCGCTGGAGTTCTCGACCTCCCTTTCTATCAGGAGCACATACAAATAAAACAAAAACCCAAAAATAGCTAAATGTGTCTGAAAGGTTCAATTAGAGCTCAAAGAAGTTCCTTATTACGGTGCTCGTTACAGGAAAAAATAGGATTACAAAATGACAGTACATTGGGTCAGACAGTTACATGTGCCTTGTTTGGCTCAAACCCAAATTCTTTTACCCCACAATTCTTTGTTCTGTGAGACTCTAGATGTGCTGACAGGTCTGTAGGCATGTGTCCTTTAAGCCAATTGTCCTATTCCCTTGACCAGAGACACTTTTACGGCTGGATATATAGAAGAGGGGAATTATTTAAATTCCAATTTAATCAGGGAGTATCAAATACTTAATAATGCTCTCATAGAAGTTAGCTAGAGGCTAGTCCGCACACTAATACAGTCAGGAGCCTGGTTTCCCCCTAAATGGCCATTGTAACCTGTGCAGTAGGGTGCATGTTTACATGGGCATGGATAAACAGCAATCCCTGCACAGTAGGGTAAATAACTAGCTCAGGAACCAAATCTTTGTAAACACATTTTTTGTCGGCTCCGGTGCCCATTAGTCTATAAACATCCCGCTCATTCGAGCGGACTGGGACCAGTATTGGTAGTGGGGCTTAGACTGGAAAATTATCAACAGCCCCCATGCAGTGCTGACGTACATTGGGAGGGCGACTGCCCATTAGAGTCCCCATTATGAGCACTTCCAGTAACGGAGTCAACACCCATGAAAAACTGGATCCGTTGTCCTTTCTGAGGCTCAGTCGCCAGCAGGATAGGACAGGATGCCCTGTTCTGGCAGCTCATGCTCCCCGTAAATTGGTTCTCCAGTGACAGGAACGTTGCACCCATATGTGATGCCACCCTCATGTTTCCTTTATGATGCTCTGCAATGACACACCGTTCTTCTGTCCCCATTTTCAGTGAGATTAGGGTCTTAGATTCACCCCTTTGGCCTCAGTCTCCAGGCATGGGCCATGTTGATGGTGGTCTTAAGAGCTTAGACCCACCATGCCAGTTTTCATCACTTGGCGTTGATTTGCACAGAGCTTCAGTAACTCTGTATTAATATATCTCGGTTACCACCTCTGCAACAGTGCGGCATGCTTCCAGGTAGACCCTGAATAACCCAGTGCATTACCTCTAATTGCACAGCTGAATGGGCTTCTGGTAGAGCTAGGTGTACCAGGTACAGTACTTGCATGCGATGGCCCGCCCCACAACTGTAGAATCGCGGAGCTTCCACTTGGGCGTGTCTGCCACATTAACGCCTGTATGGGCCACAATTTCACACTTTAATGTCGAGGTACGGAAAAAAAAGAGAGGTTCAAGCGAACACACCGTAATGTGAATAACAAGTGAACAAACTTGTGATAACAAATGAAATAATATTACTTTATGGGAGTAGTGCAGCTCCAGAAAAGGACTCAATCCGAAGTCCAAACAGGTAAACTGAAGCAAAGGATCAGGAGCACAAATACACCCCAGATATAAAAAGACAAGAAAAAACACACACAATAGTGCAATTCCGTGCGAATAAATATGTGCAAAGTAGACTGACTAGGTATCTCACTCACAATGGGGGAGTTTGTAAAGGCAGTGAGTGCGGTTATTCGGAGTCACCAACTCATGGAAGATTTCTTCAGATATTCTTGGGAGGGCGTCCCTCAGGATCAGGATAAGCAGATGGGGAGATTCCCATATGTGAAGAACAGAACAGAGGACACAGATAGTATAGATTGTTTTTCCAATAATAAAAGTACAAGTTACACTCACATAAGTGCTAACGGTGCAGGCCTGTGGGCCACCCCGGGTCAGATTGTGGATTAGGTTCTTGTCACTCCTTCCTGATGATATCACCTGTGGTGGCCGTCCACAGGGAATGTTGTTCAGGTACAGGAAGGGGAAAACCAGGAAGACAGCATCCTGGATCCTCAGGATAGTACTTCACAAGACTCAGGGGGGCTCCAAAGGGTCTGCGCACTCACCCTACGCATTTCACTCCAAGAGCTTCTTCAGGGGAAAAGTGTTCATCTTACTGCTTTGAGTCTTCTGCTGTCAAGTCATGATATGCTTTCTGCACTTCACCTGCTGCAAACGGAGCCAACATACCTGCCCATTGTTCCCCGCTCTGCAGTTTATTAAAATATCAACAGAAAATGTTCAACAACATCATCTTCCTTCATCCACTGTAACACAGCAGTAGGATGTATGAGGGCACAGCGGACACATTTATTAAGGCACTAATGGAGGCTACTGAGGTTCAGCAGAAAGCCGTAGAAGCGCAACAGGGATTCACAGCAAAGCACAAACAGGCTGCTATATGAGCAGCGCCAGCAGGTGGTTCAGCAGCTAAAGTCTCCAGTTAAAGAGACACCCTGCAGTGTTTCCTATGTCACAGAACAATATAATTAGTTTGGTGGGGTTACCCTTTACCATCAGCAGTGCTATCTTCCCCCTGCCAAAGGCTGTAGTGGTGAATTCAGGGCTGTGTTGCAGCTGCAGACACCACGCAGGCAGAGGCTTTATTACAGCACAAACATATGTACAGAAGTCGTAAAACGATGCGGCAGCTGCTGCCCTTCCACATTCCACCTACTGCACTGTCAGATCTCACATTAGGCACCAGCCCTCGCTAGATCTATACTCAGTCCAGCCGTTTCCCCAGGAAGTCTCTACGCTAGAGCTGTTCTCTGCCTTTTTATGCCACTGTGTAATCAACACTCACTGTGCTGCACCTGTGCAGTGCTTCCAACAACCCAGCACTACATGCCCGTTAACCCCCTCAATGCCACAGGGCCTCCGAGTCCACTGGCCCTGTTAATTGAGCCCGTCTCATTGCCTCTTACTTATGCCCCACACAAGAGGTTAAAGCTTCATACACGAAGTAGAACAGGGATGCTGAGCCAGGGTGTCCAAACATTCTGATGCATTACAACAGCCATCCAAATGTGCTGCAGGGATGCACAGAAATGCAACTTTAGTCCTAGAAATTGAAAATGGAACCATTGTATTTGAGTTTGTGGGAATCAAAAAAAAGAAAAAAGTGTAAAGACATTAATTAGCTGTCAAAATGGCTGTTACGTGGAAAAAAAAGTGACCAAAAGCAATACAAGCTACCTGGAAAAAGGTTTAGAAGTACAGAACAAAATGCAATATTTATATGTTTATAAAAATATCCTTCCTGCACAACCAGAAGTGGAGTGAACGGCAGGATATGTCCTTTCCATAAACAGAGAAACCCTGCCGAAAGGAAGCCGAGGAGGAACAGAAAATGCCACCGCCCAAATCTGTTATGTGGACTTTAGGTCTCACTCATGTCTCCTAATACTTGGGGCTAGAGGGGACCTCCTCGGTGTGTGGGGGAAACTGCTGGGGACTCATAGCAGAGTTTAGAAATGTTTTCTTCACTATGTGAGATAAGTTAATATGCATAATGGCTTTAAATGGGGGTAACAATTAAAAGTAGCAAACGCAGGTTTGTGTAGATCAATACTCTTCAGGCTGGAACGTCCGCTGGGTACCAAGAGAAATCCCGGTTGGGCCCCAGCATCAGCGGGGCCATCAATCTCCAGAGTTGCAGTCTTACAAAATGGTCACGAAACCCAAAATCTTGTGTAGACTTAGGATTTTCTGAATCTCCCATGACAGTGTGTTTGAGTCTGCTCTGTGATTATTATATGTATGTGTATGTATGCACGCACCAGTGCATGTATTTATGCATACATGTACAAGTGAATACATGTATGTCAGTGGTTTCAACCTTTTATCTCTAGGGGCACCCTTAATCACAGTGTTCGGTTGCTGAAACCCCCCCCCCCCTTCAACAGGATAGGCTCACAGAGACTCAGAGAGTCACATGAGACAGAGACAGACAATCAGACAGAAGGGTCAGAGGATAAGATGAAGCAAGGAGTCAGTGGGGGTAAGCAGTCAGTGGGGGCACGGAGTTAGAGAGTCACAGAAGTTAGAGGGGTCAGAGAGGGCAGAGTCACAGGAGTCAAAGGGGGCAGAGAGTCAAACTCACAAGAGGACAGTCACAAAAAAAAACCCCACCATCAGGGCAATACAAATACAGTACACACACACCAACAACATGACAAATACACAAAGCACAGAGGCACAACCTCGCCTCTCTTGGGTTCATGCTGCTTCCTCCTGCTGGGCCACACCCTGCAAGCTCTTGACACCACCTCCTGATTTGCTGCCCCCTAGCACCTGCTTTCTCCCTGCTCTGGGAGATCTGACAAATCCCCTGGCACCCTTTGATTCTCTCACGGAACCCCAGGGTGCCACAGAACCTCGGTTGGGAAACACTGATGTATGTACAGGAGTACAAGCCCTATTACAACCATTTTTGTTTTTGTTTCTTATGAACGTGTGAGGACCAATGAAAGTAAGCTCCATGACAGGAAGCGGATCCCAATGTCTGTAGTAGGCGGAACTGGACGGAGCGGAGTGTGGTCGTCAAGATGGACTGAGTGCGACAGAGTTGATGAAGGGTAGGATCGACAAACAAACGAGACAGAAGTGAAGGCCGGGCAAACTGAGGCCAGGGCAGACGGGATAATGGTATAGAAGCCGGGATCAGGACAGGCAGAAAGCAACAATGTCAGACAAGCCGGGGTAAGGGCAGGCAGAGGTCACAAGAGTAGTCAGGCAGGCAGAAATCAGGCACCAGGCGAGTCAGAAAGATAGATGCCCTGATAGCAAAGCTGAAGACAATTGCACATTGATCTGGCAACCAGGAAGAGGAAGTGATCAACCTGTAAAAGGAAGCCGGGGGAAGTGTCCACGGTGCTGATTGGTAACAGACGTGGGCAGTAGAGCTTTAGGCCGCGTTCATGCTCACGGACTGCTCGTGCGCATGCTGGGTAATGAGTTCTATTGGGTCAATAGGACCGTCTATGATGCGCGCGCACATGACCAGGGAGGCAGCGAGCGACCCTCCCCCTCCCCTTGGAACCGGTACTCACATATAACAGACAAGTAACGGCAGACTCGATTTGGAGGTATAAAAGGCAGCGGCTTTGTTACCGTAATTGATAACCACAACCACGTTCAAAAACACCAAATTGAGAACCAAAACACCATTGAAAGTACCCACCCTTATTAAGAAACCATGTACATATTTGCTTTAGAATAATGGCAGTAGCTTGGTAGCTGCTATACGTTGCATTTTATGTTATGATATACAGTATGTATATACAATCCTTTATAATAATAATAATAATACCTTGGAAGCTGTCAAGCAGTGCATTCCCAGAGATATCAGGATCCCCAGCAGGAGGAGAGTACCCACATTTCGTCTGTCCCATATGGAATGGATCAGCGGGATGCTGCCCACCTGCCAGTCGTAGCATAGTGTGATGGGAGCAAGCAGGAGCCAGACATTAAAAGCCAGGAGATAGGAATAGGTCAGGAACCTGCAACATACAGGCAGCAGATTCAGTTGATTTCAGAACACAAATCTGTCATATGTCCTCTATGTCTGGAGAAGATATTAGTCACCACTGTGTCCTGGTTTACTGAAACCCAGATACGGGCCAGTGACTCCCAGATACGGGCCAGTGACTCCCAGATATGGGCCAGTGACTCCCAGATACGGGCCAGTGACTCCCAGATACGGGCCAGCGAGAGCAAGCGAGAGCAAGCAAGCGCTAACCATGCCCTGGGCCTTAAGGTGGCAGGAAAAAGAGATTCCAACCAGCAACAAAGGAAAGGGTTCTTAATAGTAAGGGCATTTAAAATGTGGAATTTATTACCCATGGAGACGGTGATGGCAGATACAATAGACATCTTTAAAAAAAAAAAGGTATACAGGGATATACCAAATAAACATGGAAGGTTAATCCAGGGAGAAATCTGATGGTCATTATTTGGAGTCACCAAGGAATTGATTTTTTCCTTTATGACATTATTTCACTAGGGTTTTTTGCTTGCCTTATTCTGGATGAAAAATACTGTAAATACAAATATAGGATAAGTACTGTATCTGTTGTTTGAATTTAACACATGGTTGAACTCGATGGACATATGTATTTTTTCAACCTCATCTACTATGTATCTTTGTTCATACCTCGCGGCCTTCTTGAGAATTAGTGTTTTTTTTTAACTTTCGGACAGTTTGTCGCGAATGAGATTGTTACCTGAAAGACAGCTCCACTGCCTCAGCTGCTATTAACTGCTCACACATGTTGCAAATCAGCCTCATGGACACCTATCTGACTTCCTTTATAAGATGACCACTCACACTTTCTGGTTGCCAGATCAATGTGCTTCTGCGATTGCATCCAGCCTTGCTACCACAGCATCTGCCTGACTCATTTGCTGGCTGATCTTCTGCTTGCCCCACTATGCTGGTGGCCTCTACCTGACCTGCCTGACTACGTTGTTGCCTTCTGCCTGCCCTGACCCTTGCCTATTTAACCGATATCCAGCTTGCCACCTACCCTGATCTTAGTTTGCCTGCCCATAACTTCTGCCTTGTCGATTGTACGGTATTTGTCTGTTCATGTCCTGTAACAACTCTGTGACGTTCAGCCAGTCTCTAAAGCCCAGCTCCAACCTCCGTCCTGTTCGCTTCCTCGAGCAATTGGGATCTCCTCCCTTCATCTACCTTAACATCCTGAGAAAGCACAGACCCCACATTTTCAGTACACCATCTATATTCCCGTCCTGTCTGGTACAGTACAGACTCACATACAGAGGTAACAGACTTTACGGTTTTCGGCAGTGACGTGACTGTGACTGCTCCGGCACCGGACGATTAACGCTCGGGGGTATCTGATCCTGTCTCCGGAGTCACTGATTCTGTTTTGCCACCGGGTTCCACAGACAGTAACTATTTCTACATCTGTATTCACCATCTTTATGTTCTATCTAAGGAAGCACAGACCCCACAAATACACCATCTGGGCAAGCTACCCAGCCACCTGAACAAGCTCCTCACCCCTACCACATGCAGCACCTATCATCTGAGATCAGACTCCAAAAGACTGTTCATGGTCTCAAGGCTCAACAAAGTATCCGTCCGTTCCTCCTTCTCTTACCGTGCACCCCAAAACTGGAACAACCTACCAGAGACTCTCACATCCACCACCAGTTTAAGTTCTTTCAAATCTAAAGCTGTCTCACATTTTAATCTGGTCTGTAACTGTTTCATACGCCCATAATATAATCTTTAACTGTGCATGCAATGTCTTGTATATAATGTATAACCTGCTCATTTATGTAACTGTATTTGTAACCATGTATTATTTGTCCTAACTCTGTGCCCAGGACATACATGAAAACGAGAGGTAACTCTCAATGTATTACTTCCTGGTAAAATATTTTATAAATAAATAAATAATCTTAACTTCCTACACTCTGCATCCAGGAGCCTAATGATGCAGCAATGAGACACACAGGGAGACACAGTATCAAGGTTCTTACGGCCTCCGTGTGAATGGGATGAACAGAGAAGAGCAGAGCTGCGGCCATTGCCAGTCTCCGGTCATCAAACACTGCCTTGTTGCAGGTGTACATCAGCAAGGAGCTTGCCATACAGTGCAAGCCAACATTCACGGCATGGAAATAAAATGGGTCCAAGCCTCCCAATAAGACATTGATCCTAAAAGGAAAAAAAAAAAATAATAAAAATCAGTAAATACAAACATAAAAAAAACAAAAAAACCATACAAAGAAAAGTATATGAGAGAGAGAGAGAGAGAGAGAGAGAGAGAGAGAGAGAGAGAGAGAGGCTGAAAAAAGGAGAACAGCCGAGGTACGCAGCTGGGAGATATGCACAAAGTTATATGTATATTTAAATGAGTCCTATCCATATTATCAGTCACACCAACTACCCTGAGAAAGTAGTGCCATCTACTGCACTTTATCTGCTTTCTCTATACGTCTCCTAACATACAACTTGGATTGTAAGCTCCAGGGCAGGAATTTCCTATTGAATGTTTCTTTCACTTGTATATCTTAGAGTGATGTATATCACAGTAGGTGCAGCGCACGTGGACTCTGTGTTGGGATAATGAAATGCACGGATATGTTTCTTTTGAGCAGAGTCCTCACACTGCCCCTTGTGATGGCTCCTTATCTTATGCCCTCTCCCCACAAAGATTGCTTTCTATTAACTCCGTCACCCCCTCCCCAATGACAGCTCCTTATTAACATCCCCTCTATCTCTACCACTCCCCACCCATGAGGACTTTTTCATGAAGCCGCCACTCCACCCATGATGGCTCCTATTACCCACCTGCCCACCCACTGCCCCACCATCTCTCCCCTGGTACCTGAAGGTCAGCACACACAGGGGCCGGTAGGACTTGTGGCTGCTGCTGTCAGACATGGCTTTGCCCCAGAAGTCGTTGCTGAAGACACTTCTCAGGGGTGTCTCCCCTAGGCTGTCTGGGTTATTGAGAATTGCCCAAACATCATCATGAACAAATTCCCCAAATAGAGACCTTGCGAAACACGCAGCAGCCAGGACGGCTGGAGCGGCCAGAGCCTGGGGACCTAGCCACTCCCAGCCGGCAGCCAAGTCCTGAGGGGGGTCTTGAAGCCTCCTGAATCTCCCACTGTGACTGTCATCCTGGTACCTTCCTCTGAGGATGCTCTGCCCGGCACCGTAAGCTGTGTCACTGGGTATGTCTCCGAGGAAGCTCTGCCCCGCACCATTAGCTGTGTCGCTGGGTATCTCTCCAGAAATGCTCTGCCCCACACCATTAGCTCTGTCCCTTGGCATCTCTTCAGGGGTGCTCTGCCCATTACCGTTAGCTCTGTCCCTGTATATGTCTCCAAGGGTTCTCTGCCCCGCACCGTTAGCTCTGTCCCTGGGTATCTCTCCAGGGGTTCTCTGCCCCAGACCATTATCTCTGTCCCTGGGTATCTCTCCAGGGGTTCTATGTCCCGCACCATTATCTCTGTCCCTTGGTATCTCTCCAGGGGTTCTCTGCCCCGCACCGTTAGCTCTGTCCCTGGGTATCTCTCCAGGGGTTCTCTGCCCCGCACCGTTAGCTCTGTCCCTGGGTATCTCTCCAGAGGTGCACTGCCCCGCACCGTTAGCTCTGTCCCTGGGTATCTCTCCAGAGGTGCACTGCCCCGCACCGTTAGCTCTGTCCCTGGGTATCTCTCCAGAGATGTTCTGCCCCACACTGCTAGTGGTGTCTCTGGGTATCTCTCCAGAGGCGCACTGCCTCACACCGTTAGCTCTGTCCCAAGGTATCTCTCTTGGTATTCTCTCCACCCGGTTCATCTTCTCTGGTGCTGCGCTCACATTTTGTGCTTAAGGAGTGAACTTGTCTTGGATTCTCTGGGGTCCTTCACCTGAATGTCACTTCTGTATCTCAGTGAGGTTCTATTGCACTTAAATGAAAGAAAAAAAACAATGTCTATTTTTCGGTCACGGGATGTCTCTGTGTCACAGAATCTGTGGATGTCTCTGTAAATGTCTCCGTATCTAGGTCTGTGGATATCTCTATATCTAGATTTGTGGATGTCTCTACATGTCTCTGTGACTGAATCTATGGATGTCCCTGTGTATTAATTTACCTCCCTCCAACACCTATCTCTGATTCCTGCTGTCTCTGTGCAGATCTCGCATGTCTCTTCTGTATGACAGCAGTCACCCCCTCTCACCTGTGTATGTTAGCAGTCACTCCCTGTCTCCTCTGTATGACAGCAATCTCTCTGAATCTGTCTCTCAATGTCTGCAGTCCCTCACTGTCTGTCTCTCTGTGTTTGCAGTCTCTGTGGCTGTCTCTCTCAGTGTTTGCAGTCTCTGTGGGTGTCTCTCTCAGTGTTTGCAGTCTCTGTGGTTGTCTCTCTCAGTGTTTGCAGTCTCTGTGGGTGTCTCTCAGCCTCTGTGTGTATGTGTCTCTCAGCCTCTGTGTGTATGTGTGTCTCTCAGTCTCTGTGTGTATCTCTCAGTGCCTGCACTCTGTATGTGTCTCCCAGTGCCTGCAGTCTCTGTGTGTACAGTATGTCAGGGTGCGTATCTCTCAGTGCCTGCAGTCTCTGTGTATGTGTGTCTCAGTCTGCTTGCCTCTCTGCCTCTGCAGTCTCAGTGCGTGTCTCTCATTATCTCACATTCCGTTTCTCCTTCGCTGTTTCTCTCTGCACAGCTGCAGATAAACAGAAACCGCCCCCTAATCACGTGTGTGTGTGTGTGTGTGTGTGTGTGTGTGTGTGTGTGTGTGTGTGTGTGTGTGTGTGTGTGTGTGTGTGTGTGTGTGTGTGTGTGTGTGTGTGTGTGTGTGTGTTACTGTAAATATGTGTATTTCTTATAGTTTGTTTGTGTTTTTATGCATAGATAAAGATTTGTATATATATATATTATTTATAAAATATTTTACCAGGAAGTAATACATTGAGAGTTACCTCTCGTTTTCAAGTATATATAGTGAGAATAAATAAGTACTTCAGTATTAGGTGATTAGGAATAAATAATATCACTTGTGAGCACATTCACATGTCTTAGGCCTCGGGCATGGTCAGCGCTTATGCGCTGACCCATGCTTAGGCGTGCTACTGCTCGGCACTGAGCCCCTGCAGCAGCAATGAGAGCGGCTTTAGCAGGGGCTCGCGCACGCGTCCGCACGCTTGGGGAAGCGTGTGTCTCACGGAGGTTTCAAATTTGGCTCTCGCCGGAGCGCAGGGCCGGTCACGTGAGCGGTTCGCCCAATGAGGGCGAACCAGCTCCGTGACGTCACTGGCCCGCCCCCAGACCCGCCCCCGACACGCCCACGGACGGCGCGCTGTGTAAGGCCAGGGAAAGCACCGCTTTCCCTGAGCCTCAGCGCGCCTCCGCATTGATTAAACCACTATGTCCCAGGCCTCTGACAGATCTGCAACCCTGTCTTTCAAACATTATCACCTAGCATACAGTGCTTCCACTGCAGCAAGGGATTCTGGGAAATGACATGAAACTGAGCACACAATGTGTCACCTTTTGCCTGAAATCCATTTACATGGAACCCATGTAAGCAAATGCTCTGCTGTTCACACAGCTTTTAAGCACAGCATGGGATTAGATGCAAAGCAAGTCAAACCCCTCACAGACATGTTTCAACCTTAATGGGTCTTATCAGTGTTATGTTGGTTGTACTAGATTTGCAATTGCCTTTAATACCAGTATACAGTATAAGAAATACTGTATGTAGCAGCGCCAATTTAAATAAAGTGTATAAGTGAAACTTGTGTAATCATTATTTTACTCAAATATAATAATGATAGACTAATTTTGTATAAACTTTGCTGATCAGACAGATTAAATATAAAAGTGATAATTAATTTAATAAAATGGGTGCCACTCTAATAGTGTATGTAGCCATGCCATCTGTTTCTTCTAGTTTGCTTCCCTCCTGGCAGTAAGTACTGGTATAAGCAGGCTTTGCCAGTAGTTGCTATGGGGTTTCCCCCCTTCCCTTTTATACTGCACTTGAGTGACAGCAGAGGGTGCTTCATACTGTTGTAGCTGGGACAACGGAGTGCCCGCCTCCTGGCTGTACTTAAAGGCAGGACCGCCCTAAAGTTGGGAGTTGTTCCTTCCCCTCTGAGGAAGGCAGGTCACGCAACTGGGAGCCTGAGATTGGGGCCTTCTGTAAGGAATCGGGGAACACGTCCTGTGCGACGTGTTCCCTCCTTACCTGTCTCTGCAGAGACCTCTGCTCTGGCACCAAGTTGTGCCACGCGTCTCTTGCGCGCGGCGCACTCACGTGACGACGTGCACCGCTCCCCAGCTGCGCGGCAACTAATCTCCTGCCACTTGTCTCCTGCAGTCTATCGCGGCTCCCGCTGGGGCCACACCTACGATCCGCCTCCTGTCTTATTGGTCATCGCTGCCTACATATACCCTGCTCGTGCTCAGAGGCATGCTGAGCATAACTTGTTGTAGCCTTGTGCTCCTGCGTCCGTTGTGCCTTGATCTGTCTCTCTTGCAGTTTTTGGATTCCACATGTACCGACCCGGATAGACTACTGAACCCCCTCTGGTTATCGACCTTGGCTTACCCTCGTCTCTGTGTACCTCTCCAACCCAGACCACGGCTCCACAGACTTCTACCACTCTGATATCTCCAACCCCAGACCACGGCTTAACGGACTTTAACTATTCTGACCTCTCCATCCCAAGACCTTGGCAAGTATCTGGACTAACCCACTCTCTCCAACCGAGAACCGGCTACGTTGACAATCCGCCTGCCAGGCACGCCTCCGCTGCTGTGGGTGCGTGGTTCTATACTTCCCCACTTCAGTACCGGGGTCCTGACTTGTTCGTGGGTAGCGCAAGCGTTACACCTTCCCATGTGCTCTTCCCTCCGTGGGAGAGTGAGTGTGGACCATACCTCTGCCTCTGCTAGGGAGGTGGGGAAGAGCTAGGACGGCTGCGGGTGCCCTTGGCCTGTAGTGGCAGTCCAGGGACCATCATCCAGTGAATGCTGACAGACTGTATCCAGCAGAAGACTGCTGTGTAACTGTTACTGCAGAGTGTAGTAATAAAACCGTTCCTGTTTTGCAATATACCTCCTGCCTGGTGCGTGACCTTACTGGGGGGAGAGGTAATAGTTCTACCGTGGGAGATTACCTTCAGTTCCTGGAGCCTATGGCAGATGGAGGCGCTGCACTGCTAAGTAGATATGTGGGGTATGAACCCCAGAATTCTTTCCTGTGTCCCCACTACCATAGGCGGATGACTCAGCCCTCCTGTTGCCAGCAGGTATATGCACCATACACCCTGTAATGGCCCCTATCTGCGATTGGGTGGGGGAAACACCGTTACATGTATAACAAACAAACAATTAACAATACAAAACATAAAATTACCAGTCCATTGATATAATCCAGTTGATGATGTCTCAATGGTACTAAACGCTCCAGGTATTCGGGGGTCCAGGCTGCTTTCCATGGATGAACCACATCCAATTGGATTAACCTAAAACAAAAGAAAGTGCGCGCCCCATAGCGTAAAACGGTATAACATTTAATAAAAGAGAAGAGTGGGGGAGGGAAACAAGCACACTCAAAAAAGGAAGAGTTTAGATCAGCGTTTGTGAAATCAATATCACCGCCAGAAAGTTCTGTTCCAAAATCCGTCATGGAGTAGTGACACACAGCGTGAGTGTGATCTCCCGATCAGCTCGGCACTTTAGCCGGAACTCGCACGGTGCAGCCTGAGTCCTGCTACCGGCTGTTTTCAAATCCCGCAGCATTTCAATTGCTCAGAGTAAGATCCGACCTGATCGGACTCATGCGTGATGACGCAATGTCGTAGTCCTGACGCGTTTCGTCACACCTGGGGTGACTTTCTCAAAGGAATTCTGGGACAGAACTATTGCGGTCTGGAGTCCTGATGAAGCTATCCAAAATGAAACGCGTAGAGTCGGAGTCGGTGTGTATTGCTGGCTCCCATCTGCCCTCACGACACAGCCAGGATCCTCCTCTATCCAGGACCGGAAGTGCGTCACAACCGGAAGTGACGCGACGGAGAGATTCCAGACGGAGGTAGCGGTGAGAGCTCCGCATCAGATACACACCAATTTTATGTGCCTTGTTATATGTGACACTATGTAAGTGTACATTCTATATTTTAATATACATAAAGTCTTTACTTTTATCTGGATGGCACTATGTTGGCTTTCTAGTTCTATTAACTCCGGCATTGCCATTGCCATCACACATCCACACCACACAAGATTGGGGATTACCATACATCCATCTGAGCTAAGATTGAATAGGACCCTCATCATCTACTGCAGCGGTGCACTAACTTTTTGAGCTGCGGACCCCTTCCAGGGAGCCGCAGCGTTCGCGCCCCCTCTCTCCCGATGGCTCGGCGTCAAATGACGTCGCGGGTCATGTGATGTCACGTGACCCCACCGCGTCATTTGACGCGTGTTGCCATGGCGATGTATTGCCGGAGGCCCGGCTGGCAGCAGGTAAATAAGTTACAGAGGTCTCATGCCTCCCCCGGCATTTAACTTAAATGCCGTGGGGAAGAGCGTGGGGCCTCTGTAACCACCCGCGCCCCCCCCCCCTAGAAATTCTTTCACCCCCCTGGGGGGTGCGCCCCCCAGTTTGCGCACCTCTGATCTACTGAATCGGTTGCCACAGTTTTGGATATGCCCATTGATTTTGGGAGAATGCGAGTTCCCACTTCAGAGGTTTTTTTCAGCACGTCACCTTATATCAATATATTATATATATATATATAATATAGAATATTATCATATATATATTATATTATTAGTATTATATATATTATATAATAGGATTTATTGCACTATAATGTGTTTCTATTTTTCTTATATATATTGAAACCCGCGCTCCCCTACCTTTGAAAAAATCGTTCTGCAAGGCGAACTCCACAGACCGTTCCCTAAGGGTTTTGAGCAGCATTTATATACACTTTTGTTGTTACAATATATGCACAATCGGTGACACTTTATTCACAGACTGTGTTTTATCTCTATTGTGTTGAATCACATTATCACAGTACATTTACTAGGTTGCATGTTTTGCACAATATTTTTTGTGACTATTTTATAGGAGCCCTCTATACGTATTTTGTTTTTTGCACTGCCACTGATCTGCCTGGCAACACCCGACAGGCGATATGGAGTCCGATAAGAAGTACCACTGGCGCTTGGCCTATGGGAATGGGCCAGAAGACGGGATTCATCCCCTGAAATGTTGCCTCGCTTATCTACGTTTCTGTGTACTCCTTTCTCCCCCTGGCTGTATATATTATTTCCACCACCCTCTCCACTGTTTCTCCCTTCCAGTATTACCGAGTCTCCCCCCGCAGTTCCATTTCATTTGCTTCTCCCTCCTGCATCACACATATCCTCCTTTTTCTGGATAAGTATTATTTTGACTGTTATGTTACGTCTGTACTTTCTTTTTGATGTCAGTTATGTGCACTAGCCCTGCTGTCGGGCAATTTCCTAGTCAGTAAATATTTTTCCGGACAAGTCGTTGCTTTGTTTTGGCATGGTTTCACACTTTGAGTGCAGGGAACTCCATCTGTGTTTTGTTGTTAGTCCTGAGGAAACAGGGTTCCTCATTGCTCCCAAAAACAGAAGGGTGATACCAGCACTCCAATAGAGGGAGAGTGTGGTAGGTACACTAGGGGTAGGGGGTAAATGGTAGAAACTGAAGGACTGAAAGTCGCTGCACCCAGACGGAGGCAGAGTGTCAGTGAAGTCCCCAAATAGCACGCACTCTGATACCCACACGCAGATGATAAAGCGTAGCTGCACAATTGCAGATAGTGTGAAATAATGAGCCACATGTTAACGTGTTATGACAAGAGAGACCCCCAAATAAACCTGGCGAGGAATTTGAATTTAAAATACAAATCTTTTATTAATGCAAAACAACATTTAAAATGAAGGGCAGTGTCAGATTTCCCATTAGGCCCGGGTCTAGGTCGGCAAAATTTGGGTAAAGCGAAAATGTCCGCCCCCATATAATTTTGCCGCACTCTCGGGCCTATCGGTGCTAATGGGAATGCCTGTGTCTGCCGCCTCCTTTCTGTCACCCTCCGGCTGCTGTGGAATCCCAGTGTCAAATGACGGTGCGGATGTCCCCAACGTGACATCACACAGTGTTTCGTTGCCATGGCATCAAATGATATCATGACACCGCGTTTCTGTGGCAACGTGCCACCGTGCGACGTGACGCTGGGGTTCCAAAGGAGCAGGAGGCGGCAGAAAGGAGGCCGTAGACATAGGCAAGTGCCTAAGGGTGGTGTATTTTGAAATCCGCCGCTGATGAAGGGGGTAATAAAAACACCAACAGGCAGCGTCACTGCTGTAAAGTATCACACAGTATCAGTCACCCGAAGCGGGTATGCTGACTGGTGGCTGTGTATTGAGAGGAGTCCAGCTTTGTCAGTCCAATGTATACACTGTGTCAGGAAAAGGGATGCACGCTTGCACACCGAGGCGTTCACTGCTGCTGCAGCACCTGCTGCACTGTTACCTCCGTCTGAGCGCTCCTCCACGAACCGCTACCACCACTGATGTAGCAAACTCTATGTGTTTGTGTTTATGTATATACTTGAATGTATGTATATATTTGTGTGTGTGTGTGTGTGTATATATATATATATATATATATATATTTTTTTTTTTGTGCGTGCGCACACTCTGTCTGTGTGTTCGGTTATGTGTGGACTGAACCCTTTCATTTTACCCCACCTACAAATTGAGACGACACACTTTTTGTGGAAGTGAAAATGAGGTCACAGCTTTTTATTAAAAAATAAGCCAGCCCGCTTGTTCCTGTATGCAGACGTCCCCCCTTCCTACTAGTAATGTGGCAGGAGACTCTTACGCCACATCCAGCAGGTCTCTCACTGCCCTGATCGGGAATGCTCCACTCTCAGCCCCCTCCCCCCATTCCCTTTTGGGAGCTTCGGCCTAACTGCATAAATTTGTGCCCAGCTTTTGCAAGAATTGGGTAGCGGTACAGCTCGGTCGCATTAATCGGCGCCCCTGGTTTGCCCAATCTGTTCTAGGGACTAACCACAGGCCCAACCGCATAAATTGGTGCCTTTCTTCTTAGCATTTCCCCGTTTCCTTAAGTTGGCTGGCATGACACTTCCGCCACCCGGGGGACCCATTAAGGCCACTTATTGGGGACGGACACCCAACCCGTGACCCTGCGCACTGATTGTTTATTAGATGTAAAGGACGACTGAGGTTTTTGATAAAAATGTCTAGGCCTTCGTCTGTTAGGTGCACCCCATCCCTTCTGTGTGTAAGGATCGGAGCAGGCTCCGCCCCCGTCAAGCTCCAGTCGCCTGATTGGCATCAACCTTGTTCCTGCCTGCTGTGCAGCTCTGCGCCTGATTGGCTCACCCTGCTATTTATGCTCAGCCTCTTCCACCAGGAAGTTGGCTGAACATAACATCATGTGACGTGTGCAGGTCGCAAGCACTTCTGCCTTGCCTCCACTGCTTTCTCTAACCCTCGACTCGGCTAGTGATCCCTGCGACCCATCTCTCACCCCAACCTCTATGATCCGTACCTCTCCACTCCTCAATCCTGTTTCTGCATCTCCTCTGCGGTGCCTGGTTCCTGTTGCACCTGCTGTTGCTGCGGGACTTGGCATCGTCCCTGTGGGGCTCAAGCACAGTTACATTCGGTTTTGCCTTGGGGGAGGGAGGTATACCTCCCCGTGGATACCTGGTGACCCTCTATGTCCTGTGTGGGGCTGGAGGAAAAATGTGGCCCATGGGGGGGGGGTGGAATTAGCCCAGACCTGCCCACGAGGGGAGGTCCCCAGGCATGTTGGGGTAGCTGCCATGCGGGCCATAGGTGGTAGGGAGAGTGGCCCCATAGGTAACTTGCTGAAGAGAGGTGGTGGGAACAAAATTGACCAGCCGGGAGTGGTGGCCAGCAGGAGGGGCGCTGATGGGAGGCCCGTGCTCTCCGCGCTTCTGGCAGGCAGCGGATCTGCAGACGTGAGGGGTGGTGCAGGGTCCAGGAGTGGGGCAAACAAACAATGTCCAGGAGGGACAGCAGGTGTTACCCGCCAGTGTGCGAACCTCCTGGCTGGGGCTTTCTTCCCCGGAGCTGCCCTGGAGGGGCATTTTAGGGCCTATGTCTCTTCTTAGCCACTTTTGTTTTTTTTTAACAATCAATTAAACACTTTTAAAAATAAGATAATTGGGTGTGTATAAGAAAACATAGTTTAAACACACAGGGCCTTCCCCATAAATGTTTAGCAGTATTGTAGAATAGAAAATCTAAGCGAACTGTATTTGGGACAACCTTCTTAAAACAAATTCTTAGAATATGGACATTCTTGGGAATGATAAGAATATTTTATTTATTTTCTAATCCTAATACAGTATTTGCAAAGATGGCACATGTAATAGCAGAGGCTCTACGGGCAAAAGATTCTGCACATTTATTTATTTTATTTTAGGTCTTTGGTCTTATAGATATTCTTCTGGATGAAGTTAGTATTGTTTCATAGTTCTCTCCATCATTCTTTCAACACCAGTCACTTGGAAGCCATTCTTGTTAGCTAAAAAAATACGCAGAATGTATAGATCACAATGAAGACAATAATAGGAACAGTATGAGCCTGCATGGAAATAAGCTCGTTAATTTAGAAGATGTATCAGTATTCTACAAACAGACTGCACAAATCACAGTCATTATGTGACTAATATAATTGCACAGGGAGCAAGTCATTAATTTATTATTAACTACTGTACATACAGAGAGAGTTTCAAAATATTATTACTCCACTTTAAAGTGGAACGTTTATTGGTACCTGAAGCATACAATATGAAAAGTCTGCACACGTTCTTTCTATAGAGTTGAGAACTTTACTACAGATTAGGGCCCAACATTTCCCCACTAATTATTTTATACGGCTGATTATGTGAGAAGTGTTCAATTACCTAATCTTCCCATGATTGTATCCCTTATACAGTATGTGAATATTTAATTTACAACAAATGGTCATTGATTCAGTAACAATGTTGGATCTCTTACCATAGGCAAATCCACTGAATCCCCACCTGTTGGAGAGAAGAGAAAGAGATCATGAAGATGTCATGCAGCCAGTGAATTATCTTCTCCTCCAGTAATAAAATCAATGTACTAGGGTAAATTAGACAGCGTATACAACAAAAAACAGACAAAGATGCCCAAAGCTACTTCCAATGTGACAAAAATACACAGTGCAATACCTACAGTATATATTCTCTTGAAAAAAGGGTAATTTAGTTTAACCCTTTGGCCAAAGCGTCTTAAGCCTGCTGCCACTTACAAGGCATGACCGTTAGCAGGTCTCAACACTCCCTGGGTTAAAATTCTTATTAACCTGTATAATTACAGGAAGAATGATCACATTGGATCTGTCGTAACCTGGCAAGTCAGTTTAATTTTGCCAGGTTACGACAGATCCAATGTGATCCTTTCTTCCTCTAATTATAAGGTTAATAAGAATTTTAACCCATGTGAGTGTAGGACTGCTACGGTCAGGCCTCGAAAGTGGCATCAGGCTTAAAAGACGCTGGCCAAGGGTTACAACTAAATTACCCCTTTTTTCAAGAGAATATATAGGTATTGCACTGTGTATTTTTGTCACATTGGTAGTAGCTTTGGTACATCTTTGTCTGTTTTTGTTGTATACATTAAGCCACGCTCACTACCACTCCTTTTGACACATAATATATATATATATATATATATATTATATATATACAGTGTTCGACAACACCTATACATTTGCTCGCCCCGGGCGAGTAAATATTGGCCCAAGCAGCACACGTTTGGTACTAGGTGGCGAGTGTTAGATTGTTTGTGTGGCGAGTAGAATGTGTTGGGAGGGGGCTAACCACTGTAAAAAAAGATATATATATATATATCATATATATCTATATAATATATATAATATATTCTATATATATATTATATATATATATATCTATATATATATTAGATATAAATATATTATGTGGTAATGTTAGGGGTTTCTCAGAGCTTGTTGGGTATCGGTGTGTAAATTAGACAGCGTACAATAGGTGTGATAACACTATTCTCAGCATCGTATAAAGCAAGAGACAAAAAATGGATGAGTCTTTACCAGTCCCAGCATCCATTGATATTCGACATATTGCTCTTGGCTTGAGGGTACAGGATGATAAAGTTATTTAAATCAGCAACCTGGTTGTAACCGGCATTTCTGGCAAATCGGTCACTGACCTTCTCCCTGCAAAATATTAAGACTCGAATAGAAACACACATTTCAAGATCATTAGATGACCATTTGGCAAATAATGGATACCAATGTTATTATGTACAAAACTAATACAAACAATTACCACAAGCCTTTACTGCCATTCTTTCACATCTGTTATTACCCAGTACTGGAAATCTGTCTAATGACTGCATAACTAATGCTCCATGTAGCAGAAATGTAGGAGGTATGAAAGTATGATTAATTTGCACTCACAGATTTATAGGAACAGTAGGGATAGTATTAGCATTGAGGTGAAGCAACGGGGGAGGAGGTCTTGGGAGAGTTGTGTGAGCAATTAGTTGAGGAGAGGAGGGAAATGATGGTAGGAGACATGAGGGGATGGCAGCGTGAAGAGAATGGCGACGGTAGAAATGAGAGGCATGCTGTACTCAATGCTCGAGGGAATGCGAGAGGCAAGATTCTCAGGGATGCAATGGAAGAAGGAATCAAGGATAAACTGAGGAGTCTGAAAAGTGCCGGCTATGCAGAAGGTGTACAGGGATGTCGTGGTTAACAACATGGAGGAGGTACGGAGTAGTTGGTGTCAAGCAGAAGAACAGATGAATAGCCAAGTAATTTAAGTGCTTATGTGTATAAAATAGGAATACTTTAAACTGCCAGGTTTAATTTTTTTCTTGGAGCAGATGGTTTAAGTGTTTGTTGTTTACAAGACCAATTTGTTTGAATGCTTCAGCTTTTGGACAAAGGACTTTGTTTCTTGCTCCTGTGTTAGAAGAGGACCTGGGCAGGGGAGACTATGTACAGTAGCAGCTGATTACATTTGGAGCACACCGAGATGTTACCTTCCTTGGAGACATCCATGGAACACTATGTGCAGTCTGCATGCTGAAAGAAGATAGCAAATTGGTTTACTAGGACATTCTCTAAAAGTTACTTTAATCAACAAACTGATCTGAAACCACAAAAAAAAACAAAAAAACTTTTGGGGCGAGAGAATAAATAAACAGAGCATTAAAGTGCTTAATGTAGCATGTGACTGTAAAACAGCATCAGGTTAAGGCAGGGGTGGGGAACTCCAGTCCTCAAGGTCATTTTTTTAGGATATCACTGCTTCAGTGCAGGTGGCTTAATTAGTGGCTCTGTCTTGGACTGAACCACTGATTGAGGTAACTGTGCTGAAGCAGGGATATCCTTAAAACCTGTCCTATTGGTGGCCCTTGAGGACTGGAGTTGTCCACCCCTGGGTTAAAGTCACGACTGACCATTAAATAGAAGTCCAGAAATAGGATTCATAGAGTCTTCAATCCAGCCAGTAAATAGTTTTACTGCATAAACTCATGGTTAGAAAGCCCAGGACTTGATGTTCCCACCAAGATTTCATAAATCTCTTACTTTCTCCGCTCTGGCAGGAGGAAGGAATGTATACATATCCGGCTGTGTCCATTCCATATGTAGAAGGAGCAGCCAGGTTAAAGAATTCTGACTGGTCAAACAGAACCAACTGAAAATATAAAGCACAGAAGAGAAAAAAAACTCCCATTATATGATGGGCTGTTAGGAGCAAATCACTGCTGACATGTTCTACAGGTTTACGGAGTTGACATTGTATTGAGTCTCTTCTGGTGGTCAGCCTCACCTCCATCTTTCCTCTCTAGAAAGCCACCCTAGACAGTGTCCCTCTGACACTGTGATTGAAAGCAGGGATTCAATCACATTGCTTGAGCGCGCTGAGTACTAGGACTGGGAAATTCCCAGTATCACTGCATATTACAAAATTATTTCCATCAATTCCACATTGCAAAGTATAAGGTAATCACACCCATCAAGGATAAAGGAAAGTTTTACAGGGACATTTAATGCATATTTTGCACGGCGTTTTGAATGAAATACTTGTCCTTTCTTCAGATGCAATTAGCAAACGCTAATAACTGTAACATTCTATATACTGTATGTACTGTAAGTAATAATCCCAAAAGAATAGGGCATTACCAGCCAATCATTCCCTGCTGGTTAAATTACCCCGCTGGGGCATTATTGGTCAGTAATGCATGGTTCTGAGGAGATTATTGCTTTTATAGGCTAAATGTATGTTTATTATTTTCCTAAACAGATGCTTTTGTGTAGTTATATTATTTCACATTTTCCTGGACTTGTTTGCCTTTCTTAAAAGCTTCTACATTCTTTTGAACTTTGACTGTACTTACTGTTTATTCAAACAAAATCACACACCAACCCCCTTCCCCCCTCCCCCCTCTCCCCTCTGTATACACACAGTACAGCACCCACCATTATATACATACACATTCCTACCTCCTCAGTCTCTCTCCTGTGGAGAGCTCATTCTAAGGCAGGGAGAGAATGGGGGAGGAATAAACAGACTTTGCTGCTGCTGCCTCCTTCCCAGTCCCCTGTCTGAGAGCTGCTGACTCACAATCTGTATGAGGAGTGTAACAGCTCTGAAAGCTTCTTGGCCAGAACTCAAAACTTGGGCAGGTGCCAACATTTCCGGGCGTTACTAGAAGAATGTCAGAATAAAAATCCGCTTTCACAACTGATGATATCATCAGTGATTTAACCCAGGGTGCGTGATCTTTTTGCCCTGGGCCCCCTGCCAGCTCTCCCCCCTCCTCATAACCCCCCCTCCTTACCTTGGCTCCGGCGTTCTGTTGTCATGACGCCATGTACGTATGTATGTCTTTATTTACATAGCGCCATTAGTGTACATAGTGCTTCACATTAGTAATACACGTGACAATCATATAAATAACAAATACAAATATCATTTGACACCCCGTTGCCATGGCAACACATCGCCAGAAGCCATCTGAGCCAAGGTAAGTGAAGTTACAGAGGCCTTCGCTGCTCCCTTAGCATTTAATTTATATGCCTTCGAGAAGCGCGCTGGGCCCCTGTAAACGCCGCGTCCACCTCAGAGATTTTCGTGCCCCTCCCCAGTTTGTGCACCCTTCTTCCGGGTTGTCGGCGGAACCTGGGCCCGCCCCGAAATCAGGCCCAACTTTCCCCTATGGCCAGGCGAGATCTGCAGCACTGCAGCACTGCGTTTTTCCACACTGAGGCGGCCAAGACCGGAGGAACCAAGCAGGTCTATCTACCTCACCGCCCCCCTTACCCCCACACACCTAGGTATAATTCTTAGAGGGAAGTTTGAGGAGGGTGAGGGGCGGTTGAGGAGGAGGTTGAGGAGGGGAGGGGGTTAAAGAAGGGGATGGGGGATTGAGGAGAAGGAGGAGGTTGTAAAGGAGGAGGATGGGTTAAGGAAGAGGAGGGAGGGTTGAGGAGGAGGGAGTTGGGAAGAGGGAGGAGGTTGGGAAGACAGGGGGAGTTGGGGAGGGGGAGGAAGGGGGTTGGGGAGGAGGAGGGTGGATTGAGGAGGAAGGGGGTGTGGGAGTGAGAGAGGAGGAGGAAGAATAAGAGATGGGAAGAATGCTGTTTTTATTAGGGGGGCCTTTTAAAAATGTTTGCAGGGGGGCCCAAAATTGTAGTTATTCCACTGGCCTATACTACCTAAAAGGCACAACATATGCATTAACAAACAAACAAAAAGATATGCATTAAATGATCCTATGAATTTAGCCTGATGTGCGTGATCACATCATACTTTGTGTACATTACCGTGGATAGTGTGGAGAGACCTTGTCTAGGTCATATTGGGACTATCACAAATGTTTGCATTATACTATACTTATCGTGCAGAACTAATTCTATTAATGCCCATCAATAGTGCAAAATATTTTTCTGTCCAGAATACCTGTCCAGTTAGTGCTGCAGAGCTGTCCGGCTTCTGAAAGGAGAAGAACAGAAGGGTATTTGTATGAAAGTGTTTTATTCATTTCAACAAAGTAACCAAGACTAAATCAACCAAGGTGCCGTTTACCTGGAGCCCTCCGTAGATGTGGTTCAGAGCCTCGTAGGCCCCATTGTAATTGCAGTTGTTAATATAATTGGTATTGGTTGATCCACAGGCACCTCCATAGTTATCAGTCGGCTACAGAAAGAACACAAAAACAATGTTTATTACTGGAATGTTGTAAATCACTAACAATGGTCTGATGCAAATAACATTGAAATCTAGTGGCCACAGTTCCACAAATGATGAGGCTGCGCTCGTCTGTTCACTTCCAAGTGTCTGTCAGGGCTCCTTCCTCCCGCAGCTCCTCCACTCTCCGGTGATCAGCCGGGACAATAGTCATCCAAAAAATACAGTCATTTACTGAGTTGACTTCCGGTTCCTGGATCCGGCGGTGACTCGCGGTGCATAGTGAGGAGGTCTGTGTAGTGGCAGTGACGGACGGGTGTGGGATCCTTATCGCTCATGCAGCAGCACTTGATTGTAAGTTGTTAAGTGTTCAGTGTGTTAATAAAAGTGGATTGTTGCCTAACATCTTGCCCTCTCTGCAAATCTAGTGGCCACACATCTTTACAAGTGGCAAGTAGGCTGGCTAGACGAGAGACACAGAGAGACAAAGACACACAGACACAGAGAGACAGAGACACACAGACACAGAGAGACACACAGACACAGAGACACAGAGAGACAAACAGACACAGAGAGACAGAGACACACATGGAGACACACAGACACAGAGAGACAGAGAGACAGAGAAAGACAGGGACACAGACAGACACAGAGACAGACACAGAGAGACACAGAGACAGACAGAGACTCACAGACACAGAGACAGAGAAAGACACACAGACACAGATTTTTGCAACATTTCATACACTTCCACATTTATTTCTTCCTTTCTGTTTTATGTTGCAGCATTTCTTGGGTTAAGATTTTATATCCAGTGGTCGCTATTTCTGCTAATTAGATGTAGCCAGGTCACCCTTTGCCCCCTGCGACCCCCTCGGGAGCCTCCGTGGGCACAAGCGATGCCGGGTACTGCCGGAGGCCAGCGGCAGACCCGACGGCCATCCCAAGGGTGGGGGCCGTTGCAGGGAGCGGTGCGCTGTCTCCGCGAGCAGGCCGGTTGCCGGGGACGCGATCGGGCCGTTGCTAAGGCCGCGGTCGCGTCTCTAAGGTCCCGGCGGCCGGCGAGGAGAGCGCCGCCATTAATTAGCCATTCGCACATGCGCAGTGATCGCGCATGCGCAGTTAGAGCCCCAGAGGCAGGGAAAGTCGCGCGAGGGCCAGAACAGAGTAGGGAAAGGTTGAGGAAGCTCCCTATAGCTCGCGCATGCGCAGGAAAGGCGCGCACGCGGCCCCAATGCCAGGATAGGCTCTATGGGACTACAACTCCCATGGAGCATAGCGAGGGAGGCACCAGGTGCCTCATAGGAGCCAATAAGGCTGCAGGACTGCCCTGGAGGAAAGGATACATTTCGCGGGCTTGCACCACGCTAGTCAGTCAGCGGAGGGACCCTGTGAAGGAAGGAGGTAGGGTACAGGAGAGAGGGACCCCCCTGTATTAGGCCAGCACCCCTTTGGTCCAGGATAGCTCAGCTCCCCAGTAAGGTGAGTGTTGCCAGGGGCAGCCCTCAGGTTAGGGACCCTGCCACTTACATTAGTGGGAGCTGAGAGAAGGAAGTCTGCAGTTAGAGAGT
The DNA here is from genome assembly GCA_036426205.1 of Ascaphus truei. NCBI lineage: Eukaryota > Metazoa > Chordata > Amphibia > Anura > Ascaphidae > Ascaphus > Ascaphus truei. The sequence continues at coordinate 19,775,735 of CM071571.1, read as the reverse complement.
TGGAGTCAGGGAGCTGTTAGGGAAGTAGGGTGTAGGGAGCGAGTGCAGTTTCTGCCCCATATAGGTACCTACACTCCAGGTAGACCCCAACTCCCCACTAGTTGGGTGGGTAACTGTTCAGAAGGTGATAGAGAGTTGGAGCTAGGGTGCTGTGAGGGAAGAAGGGTGCGGGGAGTGAGAGCAGCTCCTGCACCCCATAGGTACCCACACCCCAGGTAGGCCCCAACTCCCCCCGCTAGCGTAGTGGGTTAAGTACTGAGGGAGGCCCAAGATAGGGACGCTGCCCTTAGTGTTGTTAGAGTGCTGTCTTGTTAGGGTCACAGCGAGCAGTGCTGTGAGGTCTGATAGGCAGGCACCTTGTTGCGCAGCACGTTGGCTGCAGCCTCCAGTGAGTTACAGCTTGCTGCGGTAGGCGCTGGGACTAGTCAGAGAGTAGTGGGTCTGGAGAAAGGCTATAGCTGTTCTAGTCACCTTGAGGTAGCGCTAGGGGTAGGATGCCTGAAGGGATAGCCTGTTAACGAGGTCAGGAATTCTGGAGAGGATCTGCACTAGGCTAGCCAACAGTAGGTAGACGCCCAAGTACTGCATGGAAGAGTACTCTAGTCCATTCCAGATCACTTACCGAAGGGACTTGGGTAGTTGGGGGAGTGGGACAGGTTATTACCCCTGCAGGCCCTAGGAGTTCCCCAAGCCACTACAGGTTGCTGTACTACAGGGACAGGCCCTAGGTTAGGGTTCCTGTCACGTTAGTACCATTTATATAGATAGGGACACAGCGGCTGCTGCTGTTCCTGTGGGAGCGGTTGGACCCACGTTGGGGTTCACAGAGACTTTCGTACGAATAGGATCGCCCCTAGCGGTCCGCACGTGCAAGGAGTTCGGTTGGAGGATCAGACGGACTCATCACACGTCTGACCCTTTGAGAAGTTTGTTGCTGACCCGAGCACCGGAGTGCTCGGCAGGTATTATACCATCACATGTGTACCAACAGGCCTATAGGTTCTTAGTGACTGCGCAGTCACCCATTGACTATCTCTGTAGGAGTACGGGACATTGGGTGGGGTTCTTGGGACACTGGGTGGGATCACCTAGTGTTTGGGAATCGTCCTGCGAGACGTCACTGTTAGTGTCTTACCGTGAGAGAGACACAGGTTATCATTATTATTCGTTAGTAAAGTCCTTAGTTATATAATCACTGTGTGTGTGGTTTCTGATTGGGTTCCTATGTAGGGTCATTCTACACTTCCATAGAATCCTACACAGGTGGAGGCGCTGAAAGAAGATTCGTTCCTGAGGATTCACCCCAGGCTCTCACTAGCGGAGGCTCAGACTTCCTGTGAGCCTGCAGGTATACGCACCACACCGGTAACACCGCATGTTCTACTCACCCACACTATATATGAGATTGGGTGGGGTGGAATACCCGTTACATAGATAATGGTTTTAAAGTCTAGTAAATAAATGCACAGTATTCGATTTCTAAGAATAAATCAAATAAACATACAGTATGACATTGTTATCGGTACTTTGGTGTTAGGGGATGCATGTGTAGCAGAGTACCCTCCCTTGCCTCATCCCTGACAGTAGTCCTGTCACGTGGGAGGGTTTCGTGAGCTGTGTCGGCCATGTTGCGGTTGGTGCAGCCCCATACATAAGGACTGTGAGTAAGGCAGCGGCCATCTTGAGATTGGTACTGCAGGAAAAGGATTTCCTCCGCAGACTAGAGACAGCATGAATGCTGTAGCAGTACCGGACAGTGACCTTGCGCTACAGTTTGACTTCGGAGACTACCCCCTACTGGCCGAATGGAAAAAAATATCATATTGGGCTGCGGCCTGTCACCTATGTGACACATATGCAGCTTGAACCTGAGTGAAAAGAGCTAGCTAGTTCACAAGTTAGAATTTCTGGCATTGAAGTGAGCCATTGTGGATAAGCTGCATGTGCATGACTATCTTTACGGGGTACCCTTCGAAGGCCTAAGAATATTGGGGTCGACACTCTGTCCCGAAGGCCGGGGTTGGAGCCCAGATCTGAAGACGGAGAATTGGAGGAAATACCGGGTCCTAGGATCCATGCCATGTGTTCTACTGCAGCCTTTTTGTATGGAAAAGTGGCCTTCTCCGAGTTACGAGTGGTGGATTCGCTGGGGTGTGCGATCCCAGCGCCGTATTGCTAACCAGAAGCACTATCAAGGACGGAAGGACCAAATATAAGATGGAAGGATATTATTGAAGTACAGATGGCTGATTCCGAGTGCGGTCCCCTGAGGCGGGCAGTACAGAAGAACCCTAATTTAATTAAATGTGTCCCTGGACATACCGTGGGTCCCCTAATGAAGGAATGGGAAAAATTCCAATTGGACAATGGGTTGCTATACCGAGTGGTTCCTTATCATAATCATCCGTATAGGAGGCAACTAGTGCTCCTGAGAAAGCTGCAGTATATGGCGTTGAGGTCACTACATGATGGCCATGGACTCTTGGGCGCAGATAAAACATTTGGACTCCTGAGGGATAGATTCTACTGGCCAAAAATGAGGGAGGATGTGGAGCATCACTGCCGAAGATGATTGCTGTGCATCCGGAGGAAAACACTGCCTACACGTGCAGCTCCAATGGGCCATCTGAAATGTTTTGGTCCTATGGATTTAGTATGTATGGACTTCCTGTGCATAGAACAAGACTCCAGGGGGATCGGGAACGTGCTAGTAATCACTTACCACTATAATCACTATGCCAAAGCTTTTCCCACTAAAGACCAAAAGGCCCTCACGGCGGCTAAGGTATTGTGGGAGAAATATTGAATCCATTGCTGACTACTGAACCGTATGCATTTGGCCAGGGCCGTGATTTTGAGAGTAGGCTCATAAAGAAGCTACTGAAGTTGCTTAATGTGGAGAAATCCCCCACAACACCCTACCACCCGGAGGGTGATGCCTTGCCTGAACGGTTCAATCGGACCTTGCTGGACATGTTGGGCACCCTGAAAGACTGTACGGAATCGGAGAACACGATTTGCGACGTGTTCCCTCCTTACCTGTCACTGCACAGACCTCCACTCTGGCACCAGCGCGTGCGCGCACCCCCGCTGTTACAGAGCGCGCACGCACGCGCAGCTCTTCTAGGTTGCCACGGAACTTAGCTCCGCCTCCTCGACGCACCGCGTTTCTCTCGCGCGTGGCGCTTAACGGACATTGACAATTCTGACCTCTTCTTCCCAAGACCTTGGCAAGTATCAGGACTAACCCGCTGTCTCCAACCCAGACCCGGCTACGTTGACAATCCACCTGCCAGGCACGCCTCCGCTGCTGGGGTGCGAGGTTCTATACTTCCCCACCTCAGTACTGGGGTCCTGTGTTGCTTGAGGGCAGCGCAAGCGTTACAAAGACTCTGAGAAGGTGAACTGGAGCAAGCACGTGGAGCACCTGGTGCATGCCTATAATTGCACATGCCATGAGTCCACAGGATTCTCACCATATTTTATGATGTTCGGCAGAGAAGCCAGGCTACTGGTGGACATCCATCTGGGTATCACCACTGATGGAGTACCCAATGTGGCACGCTACCAATATGTTAAATGACTGAAAATCAACCTGCAAAGAGCATATCAGCAAGCAGAAGGGACCACTGCTAAGCTGAACCATAATAACAAATGAAGATATGACTGTAAGGTAAGTTATCGGGAGCTTCGGCCTGGAGACAAGGTCCTTCTGAGAAATCTGCGAGTGCCAGGGAAACAAACTGACTGACCGATGGAGAGAGAGCCCATTTGAGGTGGATTCACAGCTACCTGGGATTCCGGTGTACCGAATAAAGGACTCTGAAGGACGGATAAAGTTTGGCATCGGAAACATTTTACTGTTCATGCAACTGTATATTTTCCATTATATGTGTTGTGTTATGAGCACTGTGTGAATATGTTTTCTCATGCGGGACGATGAGGTTTTTGCCAGGGGGAGAGTGTGGCTGGGTACGCTCCCTTGCCTCCTCCCTGACAGTGGTCCCGTCGCGTGGGAGTGTTTAGTGAGCTGTGTCGGCATGTTGTGGTTGGTGCAGCCACATACATACGGACTGTGTGTAAGGCAGCAGCCATCTTGAAGTTGGCGCTGCAGGAAGAGGAGGTCCTGTCGTTCAGATTTCCTCCGCGGACTGGAGACGGCGTGGTCAGTCCTGACGCAGCCGGCGAAGGGAGAGGTAGTGTCCGGGGAGCTAGTAAAGCCCCCCTGGACTAGGCCAGACCCATTCCCCGTAGTCCCGAGATAGTTTCCCCTACACGGTAGTGGATGTATTGTAGGGCTGGCCAATAGTAAGGGACTTACCACCTTAGTTACGGATGATTCAGTGGAGCAGACGGAACCGCACCAGGCCTGGTGGAATCGAGCCCGCGGTAATACCAGACATAAGGCAAGAAGGGGATTGTGTTGGAGGCCCCCACATTGTGGGACCACACTTGGAGCCCGTCTACAAATCCCCTGATGTACTTGAGTAGCCAGGAAGGTACCACCACGTGCATCAACACTTCATGGGAGGGTAGCACTGCCCTCACATATATTTGGGTGGACTGTTCTGTGGGCATCGGGTTTCAGGTGCTATGGGCACCCTCAGTACTTTGGGGAACACTGTTACTGTATTGTCATAACCAAATTGTGTATATTTTGTTATCAGGAGACTATGGGACCATAGTAAATCGGCTGTACATACTTTTTGTGATTGTGGTTATTGGAGGTATACTAATAGCTATACCGGTTCCCGTGAGGGGCTATCCAGCCAACGCAGGGGTCCTCATGGGTGGAGGCGCTGCAACAGCCCCCAGGTTCCCCAAGCGTGGAGGCTCAGCCCCGCCTGTAGCTTAACAGGTAGCACCATAACACCCCTAACACACATATCTCCCTGAGGAGGAGGGAAGGGATGTTACACATAATTTTACCTATGTAACTAGAAGAGTTATGGTGGACCCAGTGTCTTTATTTTTTTTAACTGGGATACAAGACGGTACCAGATTTATGAAACACAATTAATCATGGCAAGTAAACCCATTTGGTGCTGCCGGAATCTGTATTGATGCTGATACTCAGCTGGGAGACTATTATTTATTTATTTTATTTATAAAATGTTTTACCAGGAAGTAATACATTGAGAGTTACCTCTCGTTTTCAAGCATGTCCTGGGCATAGTCAATATGACAAATAATACATGGTTATAAATACAGTTACATAAGTGAACAGGGTATACATTATATACAATACATTGCATGCACAGTTAGAGAAGATGTATATTATAGGCTTATGTAACAGTTACAGACCAGATTAAAATGTGAGACAGCCTTAGTTTATTAAACATATCCCCACAGTTTCAGTCAACAATCAGTCTCCACATGTCAACCATTTGAATCACTCACCATGCCATGCTGAGCTGGAACATCATACACTGTTTTGATCCCTCCAGGGCTAGTCACATAGGATGTATAATACTCCTCCAGTTTTTTCCCCACCCCTAGGTCAGGGCACAAAAGTGAGTTAAGAAATGATTTATATATGTCATCTTTATATGGTGATATGAAAGATGGCTGGTCAGCTTTCTGCGTGATAAAATAACAAAGCTAGACAAACTGTTTCGCGTGCTGTATGTAGACCTCATTATCTGGAATTTTAGGATTTTTGGTGTAATGTAATTTGAAGTCTGTGCCGCCGTGTCCAGAGTCTGATCTGCTCTCCTGCGTGGTTCATACATTTTGACAATAGAGACAAATAAAATGAAACAGCGGAGTCGCTTTTCGTGTTAGATTGTAATAACTTAGTGCAAATATTTGATTAAACTGGGTGATATTTCTCGTGGCGTGACTTCACTGCACGCTGAAGCAGAAAATGATAAAAGCAAGAGTTTGCTTGTTTTCGCCTTCTCTCCGCCGTCAGAGCGGGAGGGTGGCAGTGATGCAAGGAAGCTGGTCTTGGCTCCATGGGTGGCAGAAGTGGCAATCGGATACCCTCCGCCTCCGGTGTGGAGCCCCCCCCCCCTCTCTCTCCAAACAGCCTCATTGGCTGAACTGCTCACGTGCCGCTGACGTCACACGGCCGCCGTGCCAGAAATAAAATTCTTCTGGCGATGCCACTCTGCAGCACCGTTGCGGTCGTGCAACTGCAACGACCTGCATATACTTGCTAAGGCGCTGTGCGGCATCGCAGTCGCACTATAAACTGGGCCTTATATAGGCCTTATATAGACCCATATCCCTCCAGGTAAAACAGCTATGTCCAGTAAATTCAAATCCCCCATATTCACACCGCTTCCTCAACCACACATTAAAGTTTCTGGTGTGAAGAGTCCTGCTGTCCCCTCCCCCCTCCCACCCTATATACTTTCAATAACTCTGAAAAAGTCACTGAGGATGCTACCTGCCCAAGAGATGTCCCCAACTTCTCCTGCACTATCATAATCTCATTCCTAGCCAGGCCATTAGTACTTAGGTGAATATTGACATCAACTTCTCCCCCTTGTCTTGCTGCCTTAACAATTCCCACAATGCGCCTCCTATCCGTCTGAGCTGTAGCTCCAGGTAGACACCATAACTCTCTCTTCCCCTCACTACACTCTCCGAAATATATACCTCTTAGGAATCCCGCAGGAGGAGTTGCCTCCTTTTCTGGAATCCCATTTTCCTCACATCCTATTTGTTTTAGAACCCCCACCTCCACCTCCACTGCTGTAGGGCAGTATGTGCCTCCGTGGTGCAGTTCTGCCCTGCAAGTGCAGCATAGGAGATGTGCTTCCTCACCCAGCCAGAGCTCACAGTGGTCCACACTATCCTGCTTCTGGGTGGCCTCTGAGGCAGTGGTGGACTCTAAGGTGGTGCCTGTGTGTAATGTTTAAGGGGATACTTTGGGAGTAAAGGGTCTTGTATGTATGTAACATGTAAGCACAGCCTTGGGGACATCGCTCTCCATCCTGCACAGTTTATACTCCCTGCTCCACACCCATTGTACCCTAAAGTATATACATGTCTATGACTCACCTGGAACTACAACGGTATCGCGAGACCCCGCAAATATGAACACTTTATCATTTGCCAAATTTGATACAGGATCAATGAGCCCAGAGTTGGCGTAAGTCTGAGTATATGTCTTTAGGCTGTTGACATTAATACTTGTAGGGAATTTGCTACAAGCGTTTAAAGCGGTCATCATATTCCCCACTGCACAGTAATATGGACCTGCAAAAAAATACAATAGGAAAGGAGATATTTTAGATGAGGGTTTCTGCATAACCTCAATGGATGTCTCAATTATAACAAACAACCCCAGTTATTCTATTACAGATGTATTAGTGCTGTCTTATTGGGAGGGGGAATAACATAATCATATTTTTATTTGATTACTAATTAATGAGCATGACTTATTAAGAAGAGGTTGGAGTTGATCCCAAATGTTGATCTGTGCAAAAGGTCAGAATTAATCTGTGGGGAGAAAGTTTTTCTCAAGTTTTGTACTGGCAAGAAGGGGCTGATTCAATAAAGTAAAAAATCCACTGACTTGAATGGTAATGTTGGACTGATCTCGATGAGATTGAACGGTTTGGACTTTATAGAATCAGACACAAGAGCCAAGATTCTCATAGGTTAATCAAGGATAATGTTGTAATTGTATGAGTGGCGCCGGCATTTTCTCTGACTCTCTTGAGGATACTAAAATAAGTCACCAGCCATTTCTTTCATTCCTATAATGGAGCAGAAGCTCAGTTTAGAACCCGATACAGCTTCCTGTGCTGTGAATGATAGTTCTTATGGATCAGTGGTTTGTACTATGCAGCCTGGGGCTGATTATATTTGATTTGGACACAAATATAAGACTTGTAATAAAAGTCACAAAGAAAATATGTACTAACAGGAATGTGAGATTGCAGTTGGCATCAGACACCAAGATGAGGACATCATTAGAAAGGAAAGGTACAGTATACAGGGATATACCAAATAAGGAAACATGGGAAGGATGTTGATTCAGGGAGAATTCAGATTGCCAATATTGGAGTTAGGAAGGGATTTATTTTTCCTTTTATGAGACAGCATTGGAGGATATTTCACTATTTCACTAGGGTTATTTGTTTGCCTTCCACTGGATTAAAATACTGTAAATAGAAATATAGTATAAGTACTGTATCTGTCATCTAAATTTAGCATAGCTTTAACTCGATGGACATATGTCTTTTTTCAACCTCATCTACTATGTAACTACTGTATGTAATTACAGACTGATCCCGATTCTGTAATAATGGAGAGGGGCCGTGGTGATTTCCTGTCAATTGCTTTGTTATTGAAGATTTTAGTCTGAATATGTTACAGGTTGTCCTTGCTCCTCTAGCTAAAGCAGGAACAATTCTTTCGACTGATTTTAGCGATTAGGAAAACTGTTGTTAGCAACTTTATTCAAACTCATCATTTTACTGCTCATTTGCTTATCATTTCCCAGAATCCCGGGCTGCAGTGGAAGCAATGTATGCTAAGAGATCATGGTGAAAAGCAGGCCTGTCTGAGACATGCGAATGTGCTCACAAGTGATATTTTTATTTACTATCATTTTATAACCAGCTAATCCTAATTATTGTCTTCCCATATGTTATACAGTAGTATATGAAAAGAAAATGTGAAGATGACGACAAAAGTAACATGTATTTCTGATACCTCCAGCAAACATGGCAGCTCCCACGATCCTCCGGGAATGGGCAATGTGGAATTGGTTGGCCATGTAAGCTCCTGAGGATAAGCCGGACACTGACACAGCAGGGTCAATGTTGTAGGAGCCTGGAGAGAAGTAGTATTCAAGTTAAGTCTATTTTTACAGTGTCTTCCTCGTCCTAACTAAATGCAGCTAAACCGCTCTTAAACAAGTCTGGCTACACATGGGAAATATTTAGTTATTTATCTAAATCATGACTTGCCTTCTCTAGCCATCACCATGCCATTACACATCTAATACTAATGGAAAAGATGTCCGTCCAATGGCCAAGGTCACTCGTAAAAACCTCATCAGCACCATCCTTTTTCCCCACCACTAAATGTTGTGCCTCTAAACTCTTCCATTCTATGTTGGGGCAGGGTCTTCCTTATCTCCTTACATTTGATAATATGCATATGTTATGGTATTATCCCACATTAAATATAATAATACCTAGAAGTGAGTGTTGACCAAAACAAACTGTTGGGCAGAAATTCTAATTAATAAAATGCAGTGAGAAGCACAATGGTCTCTTTTAATTTGTATTAACCTTTCATTTGTATTTATCAGCAAGGATCCCAGTTTTTTCTTCCAATCTTTACTCCTCTTTACCTTGACATAATATGTTTTTTCTTTGAAAAACGTAATTTCTCATATATAGGGGGAAGTACTTTTTTGGTTTCAGGAGAAAGCAGATAATGTCCAATTCATACCATGAAGTCTGTTATTTGATTTTATTCATCTTTTATCACACATCAGGAGTAGTTACTATTAAATAAAGTAGGGATGTTCATCCAGGCAATTGGTTGTATGGTTCATTCCATTCCCACAATAAGCACCGTTTGTGCACCCAATGTACCTGGGCTGATACACACACACACACACACACACACACACACACACACAAACACACACCTTCATCTCATGCTGCTGCTGCTGCTTCCTGTCTACATGGGAATACCACATTCAATAATGCAGTAGCCCTGGTTCCTCAGCTCTCTGATTGACCTCAGTCATTAAACAGTGAGAAGCAATAGATAGCTCTCTAATCTTGCCATGTTAACCAGGGCCATTTCAAACCAGGTATGCCACACAGCGCACCCTATTTTATACGCAGTACGTTACCATGATCCATTGTGCAATGTATTGAAATTGATTCAAGTAATAAAAATAGTTCAATGCGGCCATTGTATTATTGTCACACACATGCACACACACAGACAATCATACAATGGCCTCATTGAACTTTTTTTATTACTTGAATCAATTTCAATACATTGCACAATAGAGCATGTTAATGTACTGCATTTAAAATAGGGTGTGCTGTGTGGAATACCTGGTTTGAAATTACCATGGTTACATGGAAAGTTGTGTGTGTGTGTGTGTGTGTGTGTGTGTGTATGTGTATATATATATATATATATATATATATATATATATTTCTACTTCTGCTATTTTCAGGAGTTTCTCTCCCCCCCCTCCCCCATTAACTTTAGCGTGTTCATCTTATAGCCCTTGGGGTGAAAAGGCCCCTCTCAATATCTGTGCATCGTTCGACTTATTATATGGTGTTTATACCCCTCACCCTTAGTTTTTTTCCACATGGTAAACATTTCATCTGTGCTGAAGCAGGTATATCCTGAAACCTGAGCTGTTGGTAGCCCTTGAGGACTGGAGTTGGCCGCTCCTGGTGTACATAGAATAAAGCCCTAAACTTAAGATAAAGCAGGGGTCTCAAACTCAGGCCTGAAGGTCCACCAACAGACCAGGTTTTATCGATATCCCAGCTTCAGCACAGGTGGCTCAATCAGTCGCTCAGTCTTCAACTGAGCCACTTATTGAGCCACGCGTGCTGAAGCAGGGATATCCATAAAAGCTGGCCTGTTGGTAGCCCTTGAGTACTGAGTTTGAGACATCTGAGATAAAGTGAAGTGACTCCAGTACTTGAAGTATTTTAAAGTATTTAACATGCAATACTAGCCAAATCTGAATCTGTTGCATCAGTCTGAAAAGGTACACTGTAAATTGGGCCTTGGGAGTTATTTCACTTCAGTGATCTTCTGCCCTTTGCTGATCTTAAACCCTGCTAGATCCTGACCTCTGCCATTATCCTACCCCTTTCCTAGCTGGTTCTGTGATGGGAATATAATTGTAGAGGAACATTGTTACATTAACATGGCCCTGAAAGAAACTAGATAATGACACTCCCTCTTCAGTGAGCCCTCAATAAATGAAAACAAACGTTATAAAGTTATTTAACATTTTTGTGTGTCAGAAGAAGAAGAAGCTGCAATTAACCAAGACTTAATCCATTAAACCGATTATGATAAACCGGCAGGTTATGGGCAGGGCAGGGACATGAAATGTGCCAGCTATAAGGGATTATGTCTGCCGTGTTATTTTTTTTATGTTGATGCACCAATTGGAGACTTCATATAAATGCGTGTTTGTAACAGGGACTTATCACCGTTTGAGGGAAACTGCCTCTAAATCCAGCAGTGTGCTGGTTAAGTGCACACAGGCATTCAACCAGATTCCACCTGGCTGATTATGACTTTTAGAAAAGCCTGATGTGAGAAACAGGAAAGGGATTCCTGAGTTCACAATAGGGCTTACACAGGAAAGCAGAGAAGCCTGCACATAGACACTGTCTTGAGCACAAAGGCTGTTCTGAGATCAAGACACCCAGATACCTATATTTCCTGGGCACAGAGGACCCAGGAACCTGCCAGAGACTGACATGGAGGGCCACCTGCTTAAGGTATCCCCCCCACCTGAGACTTTGGGGTGATAGGCTGATAATGGGAATATCCCTCCAGTCTTGCAGATAGGTTCTGGGGGAGTAAGTTAGCCCTTACAAAGAGATAGGGGCTTGTAATTTTTTTTCTTTGTTTGCTGTATTCTTTAAAGGAACATTCAATAAAGCCTTACAGGTATATTCATTTCACCTTTAAAACGGTCTCCATTGCATACCTCTGCACACATCTCTTGCAGTGTTAAAATCAAAACTTCCTGGAACCTTGAGATATTTCTGATAAAATGTGGATGCCATAATGTGTTCACGGCCCTTTCAGGATATTCGTAATCTCTTACCTAGTCGTGACTGTCCGGTGCAGAACCCAACCAAAGCCAAAATAAGAAAATAGTCCTTCATATTTGAAAAGGGATAGAACGCAAGGAGAGAAACGTTCGTAGGAATGAGACACAGTGCTGTGAGGAGGTCGCACGGACTCGCACTGGGACTAGGGGTCTTCTGTACTTGTAAAGCCCACTCCTGGCCTTGGAGGAGTGATAAACAGGTGACTGCAAACCATGTGAAAACAAAATGTTGAACAGCTGTAGCAGCTGCTGCTATCTGACGATAGCATTCAGATTGCATAAATATAGGTGAATGCTAAATATTTGAATTAGATTTAGTAAAGTAAACAAAACGACACGGAAACTTCCACCACCACGAAAATAATTTCTGCGAGGATCTCTTGAAATTCCCCCAAGCCCTGAAGAAACAGGGGAAACTGATTATTCTCTTAGTTAAATTATAACGTCTCTTGCAGATACAAGAGATTTCCTTCAAAAGTCATGGCTAACTTGTATTTAGTAGACAAATACTTCTACACTCAGTTGGACACCACAACACTTTGGAGAGGATCAGTTCTAATGCATTTCAACAGGAGCTGATTTGAAGGCGTTTTGTCAATATGAAGATTGTAGAAGGCAAGTCCTATGTAGGCAGCAGCTAGCCGCGTCCTTAGAAGACGTAAGTCCCATGTTTACAGCAGCTAGCCACGTCCTTAGAAGAACTAAGGGCCTCATGCAGTAAGCGACGATTATGTGAAATCGGCAAGCTTATCGATTAGTCATGTTATTGGCGTTTTTCCCTCTCCGTATGCAGTAAGTGCCGAATACATTCAAAATCAAGCCGAAAACAAATCCGCCCACTCTCACGATGATGAGCCGATCACACACAGGTGTATCGGCGTGCGTGGCGGGGTGCTGTTAGGTTGCACAATCACAAATCTTGCTGAATCAGGCGAAACAAGCATGTTTTTGATTGCGCGCCATATTTAAAGGCAACGTGTACTGCTAATCATTCTCTGTGTTGTTGGGAGTGAGAGAGAGAGAGAGACGCACAGAGCTGGACGATTGAAGATTTGCATATTGACTGAGAGACTTGTGTATTGGGAGAGCTTTGTCCTTTGTTGTTTTGTTTACATCTTTGTCTTGTTTTATATGTGGAAGTGGGTCGTGTGATTGCCTGTACATTTCTTGTCTGTTTTTTGTGAGTGCTGGAAGTATGCCCGCAAAGCGTGGGAAGAGTGATGCTGGTGGGAGTGGGAGTGCTACTCGTGTGAGTACGCGTCGGAGTGAACGTTCTGTTCAGGGGAGTGATGTTGCTGGTGCACCGAGTGGTGTTGCTGGGAGTGGGAGTGCTGTTGTTGGGAGTGGGAGTGCTGGTGCTGCGAGTGGTGTTGCTGGGAGTGGGAGTGCTGTTGTTGGGAGTGGGAGTGCTGTTGTTGGGAGTGGGAGTGCTGTTGCTGTGAGTGGGAGTGCTGGGAGTGCTGGTGCTAGGAGTGTGAGTGCTGGTGCTAGGAGTGTGAGTGCTGGTGCTAGGAGTGTGAGTGCTGGTGCTAGGAGTGGGAGTGCTGGTGCTGGGAGTGCTGCTGGTGGCGCAGTTGCTGATGGGGTGTCTGGTGGTGGCGTGCTTGCTGGTGGCCAGCTTTTGGAGGCTCTTCCATTGGAAGAAGGAGAGTCCAGTCAGCACCAGCCAAGCTCTGACCCTAAACCTGCTAGGAAGAAACGTGTGGAGAAGCCACGTAATCCTCGCTTCAATGACCAGGAAAATAGGGCTCTTGTCACTGGCATTCTGGAGCACTATGACAGTCTCTATGGACATTTAGTAGGTAAGTGTACCTTTACATTTATTATTCAAATACATGTGATCCTAGGTCATCTGAGTTTTGTTCATATGCAAATATGGGTACACAATATCTTTCTATGTTCATTAGTGTGGAAACACAGCTTTTTATCATGCCTTACAAGGACAAATAAACACAGGCGGTCAATTTGCCAGAACTGCATACAATATGAATGCAACCTTGCTTACATGTATAGGTTTAGTAGTGAATGCTCATGTGCTTCACATATTACACATAAAACAGCATGTTTGCTATCTCTTGGAACAGCTAGCAGTGTAGGAAACTGGTGCTTATATTATTATTAATTTACCTCATATCTTTTATATGTTTTTCAAGGGCGGACAAGTGCAGCAAGCAAAAAAGAAATGTGGGACACAATAGTCATTGGTGTCAATGCCTGTGGGAATAGTGTCAGGGACAAGTATCATTGTCGGAAAAGATTTGATGATATTAGGTCCAAATTGAAAAAGAAAATACAAGACCAACGCGTGCATGCTACTGGCACTGGAGGTGGGCCCACACCACAACGTCTCATATTGACTCCATTGGAGGAGCTGCTTCGGCCAAAATTACTTACCGTCGTCGTGGAAGGCTTGGCTGGTGACCGTGACATTGGAATTTATCCGTCACAATTTCCAGCAGGTGATAAATGTTACTGTACTAGGCGTGTCGTTGCTTACAGTTATTTTGCATATTTACACTGCTTTTTATACTGTCTTCACAATATAAGCATACCTGCATCTATATATGTATATGTCTGATTCTGTATATATATATCTCAAAATAGACATATATGTAGTAGTCCTACTAAAAGCAGTAACTAATATAGCACGTGCCATTGCGTGCTCATTTACATGTGAATTCCCAAAATGCATAGCTGCAGTGGAAGCAATTGATGGTGGGCGAAGATGGGGAACAACAGGGTAGTACACATGTGTAACACATGTTCATGAGAAATTATTAGTAGCTACAGGTACAGAACAGAAATATGTATCATATTATTGTGTATTTTATTGATTTTACTCCGACAAACATGACATTACTGCCTATTTTAAGCATGCATCAAAGAAATTGCATGTAACGGCCTACAAACATCACTGGCACTAACACATCTATAGTTGCTTATGAAAAGGTCCATTTTTGCTTTATGTCATATACAGACAGCATAATGAGGCACACGTATCATATGTTATGTCATTGTTTTCATAACTTAAACACTGCAGATGACTACTTAGCTCATCTACCATTGTGTTAAAGCAGCTGCAATTAATATCTCATCACAGCATACACTTCAACAGAGGGGGTGGGGTTCAGCACACACACTAATTACAGCCTCATTTCACGGTCAACTTAGTTCACACCATTTTCACCTGTTTCAAGTAATTGAAAGGTGTGGCTGATTAGGCTTTTTGGGGAAGGGAATACCTTTCTTACAACCTGAATAGCACAACTGAAGTTAATCACACTCATTTGAAAGCTTAACTCTAGCTACTAAATGCCCCAACAACTCATTACTTATCAAAGCGTACGTCACACATTAGTTCACTCATATCTATAGTTGAACTACTATCAAAGACACATTATCACACACTGCATGTGTTGTCTTGTTGAGTCACAGCCACATTCAGGTGTGCCACATCTTCGATTAATGTACCACACATATCCTCTACCAAAAACAACACTTTTTGCAATATGACCACCTTCATGATAACCATTGTGAATGGTCATCTCATGATAGTTATGTACATTATGATACTGATATCACTACACAACATATGATTTTTATGTACTAATTTAATCTATTTATCCTCACGCATTACTGCAGAAACATAGTATGTTGTATGTTAGGGAACTCAAAACTTCTAAGTACACAGGCATGTACAGTGTTATTACAACTATTTATGTTCACTTTCACACACATTTTCGGTTAAGGAACTGATGTTGTTAGTTAATCATAAATACAGAACATACAATAAGTGTTTGTTCAATATTTACACATGTAAATGTCAAACTTATGTTATTGTTATATATAGTTGCCCCTGGAGGACATGTGTCACCTGAGATGGAACAAGTGTCTTCACCTGGGTCAGCCAGCTCAACACAACTAGAAGGTGAGTGTATCATTTGCTGGCCATATAATATGTGCTCTTCTATATGTTATGTTGTCATGTTCATTATTTGTTTTGCACATCTTCTTTAAATAGGATTACTTAGTGTCAGTGCAAATTAAGTGTAAGGCAACATGTATTGTGTTAGTGATGTGAACTATCATGTAGGACTTCGGAGTTTAGAGCAACTTTTCATTCATTCATATTTCATACTGAGTCCAAACATTATTCGTAAGTCAAGGTAGTTTTTAATGTGAGGTTATAAAACGTATGCTAACATGTTAGGTGTTACTTAGGACACAGTACAATTACATAGTAACACAGCATACATTAACATGCCATTTAATAATGTGTACATTTCTTTTTAGAACATCATGGTGATGAGGATGATGAGTATGATGAGGAT
The DNA here is from genome assembly GCA_036426205.1 of Ascaphus truei. Lineage (NCBI taxonomy): Eukaryota > Metazoa > Chordata > Amphibia > Anura > Ascaphidae > Ascaphus > Ascaphus truei. The sequence goes on along the minus strand of CM071571.1, from coordinate 19,759,598 downwards.
GACGCCGCAGAAGAGACTGAAATACAATCATGTGACCATGAAGAGGTGCCAATAGAAACTGTTGTACCGCCAAATCGTCCATCAACTTCCACATACGATGCAATTGTAGCTTCAGAGGGAAAAATAGTGGACGCAGAAAATCGTCGCCATTCAGACATGATGACAGTGCTGGAAAGGATGATTGGACTGCAGGAAGAAACAGTATCACAATTGGCACATCTCCACAGAGTCTTCATTGAAGTGCCTAAACAGTTGCAAAAAATCAACACCTCATTCGAAGCATTAGTTGTTCAGCAAACACAAGCTAATTACTGGAGAATGACTAATGTACCACAATTCAACACCTCACAGCCAGGATCTGTTCATGCAGGTCAGTTTTCACCACATTCATCTGATATTCATTCACCAGGCCCAAATGGTACCGGTCAAGTAGCAGACATTGGTGTGCAGGTTCCTGACGACATCCTACCGCTGCCATCTGTACAAATTCAGCAGCTGACACCTACAAAGGAGGCCACAAAAAGAAAACACAAGCAGTTACTACTGACCAGTTTTGGGTCAAAAACAAAAAAAGACTCACATGAAACAGACCGACCATCACTTGTGCAGTGTCTACCAACTTGCTCACATGTGTCAGTGGGCACAAGCTCTGTCGGTGAGTCACTTGCCACAAGCCCTGTCCGTGAACAGTCAGTACCCACAAGCCCTGTAGGTGAGTCACTGCCCAAAAGCCCTGTAGGTGAATCGCTGCCCAAAAGCCCTGTAGGGACTGGTCGTGAAACATATGTAACAAATCAATAGGTGTATAATCTAATATGAGCCTCATTGTTCCAGTATAGGGCGTGTGCATAGTTGGATACCGCATGCGATTTACAGACACACATCTTCAGCGGAATGAGGTCCGAAGCTGGCCCGTGGACACGTACAAATGTGTTTCTTTTTGCCGCATGGAGGCAGCAGGGAGATAAAGTGACTTGGCCAAGGTCACAATGACGGCCCAACACCGGGCAATTTGGAACCAATGACCCCCCTGCTCTCCACTATCAGTGCGCAGTGTGTTGTCTAATTACTCAGTGAGCCACTCCCTTCTCACTCCAGAGGGTGCAGGACACTGTACAACAAAGTACGCCGTATTGCGGTTTGGGGGGGCGGCATAAAAATAATCCCTCTTGTTACAATGGGGTATGTACGATAGACGAAAAGCTGTGTTTGGAGACTTGGGGTGTTAGCAAATACTGTACTGAGAAAAAAGGGCCAGTTCTTATGCGTCCCTACCAATGCATGCGATGTTCATAATTGACAATCTACCTAGTCCATGTATGAAGTACGTTTCTTTGTACTCTTAGTCATAATGACCCTAGACCTAACTATAGTCTTTTACTACTCGTGTATATATCTAATCGTTTAGAACTACATAGTTAAGGGATAGTCACTATGCAGGGTCACATATCAGGCTCACAAGCACACCACCCTGGTAGATAACAGCTGGTAGCTGAGTCACTTTTTCGATTATTCAAAACTGGGATCCTACACCCAAATATGATACACCAACAAAACAGTCATGTCTTGTAAGTGTGTCTTGCAGCAGTGATGAATGCGTATGCGGTCCCATTAGGTATAACCAAAATAAAGTAACAATTGTAAATCCCACTTTTCATCCAAAAACCTCTATATTACATTAATCGGAATTATAAGGAACATACATAGGGATATGGTGATGAAATGTGAGTAATCATGTTTGTAATACAGGATGCAGGGCATCGATGGCCGGGGTCAGAGAGCTAGCATTGAACTGGCATATACATGATACAAAGTACTATATGTACATTTGTTTTAAATAAACCAATATGTTTGGGGGTGTTTTAGTTCAGTAATTAATAGGAAGATTGAGGTGCCCCATCTTATGAAGATGTCAGCAATATACATACCAGTGATCAGTCACTGGAACTGGCAGGAGGAAGTATACCTATATGCAAAGGAACAATAGAAAGATTGGGCAACATTGACGGAGGTGCGCTCTGTCAGTGGGGGCCGGGGGGTAGAAGAACACATCAAAGTGTCCGTATTTGGTGTCGTAACAATGTGCAACACCATTAGATTACTTGGACCACTTCAAACAATGGTAAATCACCTGGTGTACACCGTCATCTCGGATAGTACCAGTTACAACTATCACCAGATACATTGTAGAGTAGCATACTAGACAGCCATGACATGACACGTTAGGGGGCAATAAATATGTGTGTTCTTTGATCCCTCTACGCACACCACTAGGAAATAAACACTGCCTAAAATATTATTAAAGCTTTGTTCAAGCAGGGAGGCTTGTAGTTCACCCAGTACACACAACCTAACAGTAGGCAATGAAGACGGATTATATAAAAGCGTTTGTCCAACAATAACATAACCGGCGTGCCCACAAGCCCTTCTTGTGCGGGACACACGCAAGAGAACAGCAAGGTGTGCAACCCCATATCTCATCTCTTTCCTACGGACAGAGGAGCGTTTAGGGTACAGAGGGACGAACATGCGTACTTATGTAATGAAATAACATAATTAACTATAAAAGTAGTACTAGGTAACATATGAGTCTTGTGACTTATACAGACTGAAAAAAATGAAATTGAATGCGATTCTGTCGTGTCTGTCGTGTCGGCCCCACTGGCTGTTCCTTTCATTATTCAGCACAACCGCTACATGGGGTGGCGATGCTCGTCACCACACAACGCCTCTAGCTAGGTCGGACTGACTATTGTTCCTGATGCAACCTGTTGCTAAACATCAACACGTGCAAGGATAATGATCTAACTCATACCATCTTTTGAGGCTTGCTAATATGAAGAGCGCCCACACCGTCCCAATTCTGTGCCAAGCCACTAACACCTCGGTCTTGATAGGCCAAATGTCCTCTCATAAAGGCAGGTTACTTGTAGATAGGTAGTGGTGGCTGCATTGTACCTTTCCTGCTTGCCCCCTCATGCATTGGTTGAGGGTTTAGCGACCGGAGTCAAGCGGCCACGGCCTAATTCCGTTCCTGAGTATCACCTATGAATGAATGGAGCAAACATGAATCGGACATTAGTGATGTAAAGTGGTCAGCCATGCCAACACTTCTGAAATACAAAGTGTTTTGGTTAGAACAGTGTAAAGTTTGATCATCAGCCTCAGACAACAACAGGTTCAGCAATGCTCCCTCTTGCGACAGTCTGGACGACTGAAGAGCTCTTCAGGATATGCGGAATCTATGACTGTGAACACGCAGGTAACGTGTGGTACCGAGCATGGCGCGGGGGGTTATCCATCCTCAGCGTGCAGGTCACATGACCAACCCTGTACATTGTCAGTCCATATCGTAGTGGCTGGCCTCCGATTGCGGTACCCATGCTCACATCTCGCGGTAGGTGTGCACCTCACAAGCACACCATGCTGGAGGTGCAAGTCGGATCTTACACCACAGACACTGGCGTATCCTGCTCATATATAAAAACAAACAGTCCCCTGACTTCCATTCATACCCACTCTGCTTGCCTCTTTA
>CM071571.1:19721523-19755984 GCA_036426205.1 Ascaphus truei | reverse complement strand
CTGTAGGAAAATGAATATAATTCCTAGCGCGTCTATTGAGTGCATAGAGAAACTGGGTCAAGGCCCGCGAGAATGTAGATTGCGAGACCCCGCCCACTATGCCCACAGTTGTCTGGTATGACGCGGAAGCAAGATAATGTAATGAGCACAGCATTTTAACAAGCCCAGGGACTGCACGACCTCTGGCTGTGAAAAAATCTAAATCCCCCCTTATCTCCTCATAAAGAGATAAGATTGCTGCTGAACTCAAACGATAGCGACTTACAATCTCCTCCTCACTCATCCCATCTAACAGGGTTCTCTCCCTGTACAGACGCGGACGAGGCACAAGTTGTCTCCTCTGTCTTCTCCTCTGATCTCCTGTCCCTCTACCTGTCCCTCGGCCTGTCCCTCTCCCTGTCCCTGTCGTATCCGCGTCACTGTCACTGTCCCTCGGTGTGTCCCTACCTTGCCCTATATCATTCTCTTGATCAGCAAGCATGTCATAGAAAAGAATGTTCCTGCGTCTCCTAAACATTCGCAACATTTTGAAATGAGTAGCTGTGAATGAGCAGGTAATGTGCGTCCTTTAAATAGGTATGTGATGATGTCAGGTGACATAGTAAAATGCAAGGTGTTACATTAACATAATAAAGTACTTCTGTGGCAAGCTGTGTGCACTTGTTGTTCTAAGTATTTGTTGTGTGTATTCTGCAGGGAATGATGATATTTGCCAATGATGTGACGTGAACCTTTGTAGAAACATTGCTTGCAAATAAATAGTTGCATGTGCAATGCATGTAACACTTGTGAACGCAAGAGTCAGTCATGTAATGAGACAAAAAGGCTGAGATTGACGTGGGAAAAGTTTTGTGTAACATGTGTAATTAGGCATGTTATTGTCACATGTTGCCAACAATGAATAGTCGTGTGCATATGCATGCATTTGTGTAAGGAGGATAGTTGCTATAGAATGAGTTTACAAGGTGTCCCAATGATGAATTACTGTACATGTGTGTATAAGTTAGGTTGAAGTGCTTGTAATGCAACGGTTACAATGTAAACATGCAATGTGATTGAGCGTCCAATAAGTGACGTCATGAAAATAGGGAGGACCCAAACGTAGATGTAAACATGAGAATTTAGATGTACATGAAGGTTTAAAGATGTGTGACACATTACAAGCATTGTGTAATGTAAAGGAACATGAATATACGGTGTATGTGTGACATGTGTGACATCATGTAAATAATTGTCGCTGAGTTGAGTAAAATGTGTGATATGATGTGAGGTTCTCCTTTAAGAGTGTAGTATAGTATTTTCCCTTGCCACATCATCACATGATGAGTAATGTGACCCGCAAATGCTGAAAACATGTAAAAGTCGAATGTTATGCAAATAAGACACATCAGCTGTGACACAATGCAGGGAATGCCCCCACACTGTAATGCAAATCCCCCTTGTATTGTGAGCAATGAAACGTAAACAGTACTATACTGTTATACGTCCCCGCTCCATTGACTTCCATTGATGTACAGAAGATGTTTTTTTTCTAAGTGCCGTTCCGGCAGCCTTAGCGATCGTTCTCCCGTCCAAAATGCCAACTTTAGTTGGCGGGAGAAATCGGCCATAACATCTCAATTTCGTAGTGCCGATCAGCCCCGATAAGCTGTTTTTTTTTTGTTGAATCCAGCCGATTTAAAAAAGTGGCGATCAGTGTCGAAAACAGGCTTATCGGCAGGCGACTTGCCATAACCAAATTATCGGCTCCGAAACCTGGCGATATGAAGCACTTATCGGCGCTTACTGAATCTCAAACCCAATTTTGGCTATAAAATGGCCATATTTCCCTTATCAACGCTTACTGCATGAGGCCCTAAGTCCCATGTGTGCAGCAGTTAGCTGCGTCCTTAGAAGAGGTAAGTCCCATGTGTGCAGCAGTTAACTGCGTCTTTGGAAGAGGTAAGTTCCATGTGTGCAGCAGTTAGCTGCGTCTTTGGAAGAGGTAAGTCCCATGTGTGAAGCAGCTAGCCGGGTCCTTCGAAAGCCAATTAAACCCAAACTTTAGAAAGACAGTAGTTAATTTCTAAACATCCTCCCTGAACTCCATGCATGAATGGAAAATGCATGAAACACAGAGCAGAAGGGCAAATCATTTATAAAGCTTGGGAAACAAAGCTTGTTGGAAAAATCCTACATTTAATAGAAAATACGCAGAATACATTCATCAAATGACCCATATTTGCCCGTCTCTATGTAGATTCATAAGTTACACATTTTATGTGTCTTACAGCTGTGTCCAGGACTCCATGAAACACAAGGACAATGTTACCCAAAGGCTATGATGCTCTAGAGCAGGCCCATCAAGCTCAGAATAGCTTGGGGGCAATTCTTAAATCCGAATGCCAGACTCAGGCCGCACCAGAAAAAAATTAAATAAATCAACAGTGACTATAATCTACTTGTACGCTTTTTTCTTGACCTTTCCTTATTAAAAATATGTATATGTCACTGGTATCCCTCTCTCCCCCATCACTCCACCCTATCACCTTTTCCTCTCTCTCCCCCATCACTCCTTCTCTTTCCCCATCACTCTTTCCTCTCTTTCCCACCATCACCCCTTCCTCTCTTTCCCACCATCACCCCTTCCTCTCTTTCCCCCCATTACCCCTTCCACTCTCTCCCCCATCACCCTTTCCTCTCTCTCCCACCATCACCCCTTCTTCTTTCTCCCCCCCTCACCCTTTTCTCTCTCAACTTTCTTTTTTCTGCTCTGGTAAGGCGTGGCGATCAGAGGGATTGGGAGTGTAGGTGATCGGGCAGGTGGACTTACCTTCTCGCACTCTGCAGAGTTTCATCACAGCATTGCAGCCTTCCATTCAGGGTATTCACCCCGGCCACTCAGGTCCTGTCCAACCTGAGCATTGGCTTCAGCCAGGACCCTCATGAGGTCACGGGCAACGTGCTGTGGTCCTGCTCCCTGGCGCACACTCCCTGGGGAAGGACAAGGCGGGCACAGTATTACCCTTGGTCAGTGCCACCGACAGGGGGACTCCTGTCCCGGGCCCGGTAAACCAGATCAACAGAAGGGGGCCTTCTGGAGGATGCTATCAGAGGGGGCCTGCTCGAGGGTGTCTTGGGAGGTGCCTGCCTGCAACTCTGCTGAGCAGACGCGGGCCACATGGTCACACCTTGTAGGCCGCGTGTTTGACAGCCCTGCTCTAAAGGAAGTAGATTTCTCTGTTCATATTTATCATATCTACAGCAAATGCAAGCATCAGTTTCATTTGTTTTTCTTTTAGTGTCATTTTCGCATAATGCTAGTTTAAAATGTACAATATACTAAAAGTTTAAAATGACTCCTTTAATGAAATATAATAAATATCATGTACTGTATAATAATAAAATGCATTTATTCCTCCAGCTCTTTTTCTCTCTTTGAAACTTACTTGCCTAGTTTCTCTGCTCTGCTGTTGTTCGTCACAATTTCTCTTTACTCAGTAAATCTGGCAAAGAGTGACAACCTTTGCATGTAGAATCCCTGGCTGCTGTGGAAGCAGTTTGCTAATCGACAATGGGGAAGGACAGGGTTGCAGACCTGAGACATGCTAATGTACCACAAGTGGTATTTTTATTTGCTATATACTGTATGGTGGAAGGTTTTTGTCACTTTTTTTTTTTTACCCATCATAACGTTTTTAATGTCCGGTTATACCCGTTATCAGTTTTATGTTGTATAGTCAGCAACCAACCTTGCACTGATGAGACCCAAAAGGTCAAAACAGGTTGGGTGCATCTGGGTGGGGCTCTGCAGTGCTCTTGTACCTACCCTGGCCTTCTGGTCGGGATTGTACGTGTTCTATATATATATACAGTATTTATATAAAATAAACAAAAACACAAAGTATTTAAAAAGTAGGAAAAAAGTTTAATGAAATTTTTTTTAAGAAATAATAAAATTTACATTTTGGTTAAATAAATAAATAACGTTTTTCAAGACATACAAGTACAGTGCAAAAATACCATAAATACCCCCAAAATCACAGCCCATATAGCAAGTGTAAACTGTGAGCTGGATGCAGCTATCTAGTTTCTAAGTAACAGCAAGACGCCTTTAGTGAAAGCATGTGTTCATGCAGAGAATAAATGATCAGTTGCTAGGTAACCCCCAGGCGTGAGCGAAGCCGCGGTCTGAAACTGCAAACGTGCACTCAGGCTATTAAACAGATCATCTGGTTACTAAATAATAGTCAACTATAGGTAGGAACCTCGCTCTAACCCCTTGGTGGTTGAGGCGTGCTGCCGAGGGAGTAAATCAATAGATCTATAGCGGGTGTATCTAGAGAGGTACACAGAAAGGGTCCCTTTGTAGGCGCACCGCAGACCGTTATAGAATAAAAAGTGGTCAGGGGTGAAAATAAAGGTGTGTATGGCGAAAAAATTCGTATTTTATTTTCCAACAAGTGAAGGTGTGATAAAAAACAGTATAAATGTTCATATTCTACTCAATATACTTTGTTAAAATAGACACTAAACAGGTCTAGAGAGTCTACTATAGGCCCCCAATAGGCATAGGTATCAAGTGTTACTTGCTATTGCTGAGCTATTATGGATCACTGTAGTGGCTATGAAATTGTTCATGCATCTATATTCATTAGTGGGTAATGTAGAACACAAGGTAGGTTCTCTTCAGTTTTAATTGATATCTGGTAGTATTTAGTCTTAACCCAAGCCCTATTCAACACTCTAAATGGCTCAAAAGACCAGGTGTGGTGAACTATCCACATACGTTCAGATAGATGTAAAATGAGGTAAAAGTTCACATCATGTGGTTCACATCACGCGCTGGCATGAAAACCTAGTTTGCACATTTTGTACAAGCCATCTCCAAAAGATATGTTATTACACGAAACAGGTACCTTACGTATACATTTACGTATAAAATTGTCTGTCCATCTTCAAATCATCCCCTGCTGTGTCTATTTAAGTTCTAGCTAGGTACAACAATATTTGAATTGTCTGTCTTCAAATCATCCCTTGAAGTGTCTCTTAATGAAATTCAGCTTTCACACATAGGCAGGACAGCACCCTGCCTAGAAAAGCCATCGCTTTTAATGTCCCTCACATGTGCTAATGAAGTTGGTTGGGCCAGTCAGGTGACATTTTAGAAGTACAGGTATATAAGTAAGCACACAGCAGCCTTGCGGTCTGCAGCCAGGTTTAAAGTAGAATGTTAGTGCTGAAGTTTAAAAGGAGTGAACAAGTGGACAACACCTACTGGTCCTGATTCCTGCATTTGATCTATGCTGGAAAGGAGGATATTATCTATCCCAGACTGCAAGTCTCTGCAGTTTACTATAGCTGTGATGCCGCCTTTACTATATATTTGCTATGACCTCACTTGTTTTCAGATTATGCACTTCTTTCTACCAGCCTAGTCTCCAACTCTATTCATATATCTCCATCTCTCCTTTCTTCGCCACTTCTCCGTTCACCTGCGGCCTCTGTCAGTACACAGCTATACCCCCTGCACTAAAACACACCCCTACAAAACATCCTCACACATTCTCTTTCTATCCATGCTTCTCCTCCTTGCTTCTGGGGAAATCTCTCCCAATCCTGGTCCCTGCTTTATTTTTACTTGCTCTCGTCCTCGACTGCCAAATGCAACCACTACTCTTTCTGGTGTCAAACCCTCCAAACTCATACCCATCCCCTGCCACCCTCCCTCCTCTCTCTTTTTCTCCTGTGCCCTTTGGAATGCTCGCTCCCTTTCTAACAAGTTCCTCTCTGTGCATGACTTCTTTCTCTCTCTCTGCTCCTATTTGCTATAACTGAGACCTGGCTCACTCAGTCTGACTCTGCTCTGGAAGCTGCCCTCTCTTATGGTGGCCTTTCTCTCTCCCACACTCTGCGCCCTGATGGCAGGGTTGGAGGCATGTGGCTCCTCATCTCCTCTCTCTGCCATTACCGAACCCTTCCTATTCCCCCCTCTCTTGCTTTTCCCTTCTTTGAGGCTCACACTGTTCAGATCTTCTCTCCTCTCCCTGTCCATGTGGCGGTCATCTATCGCCCACCTACCTCTACTCATTCCCATTCTGCCTTTCTCTCTCACTTTGAATCCTGGCTCTCTTTCTTTCTCTCTTTAGACTCTCATGTTCTTCTCCTTGGGGACTTCAACTGCCACATTGATGACCCCTCTCTCCCCTGGGCAGCCCGCTTTCTCTCTCTAACCTCTTCTTTTGGCCTTCAACAGTGGACTGCAGCCAGCACCCACAAGGATGGCAACTATCTAGATCTGGTTTTCACTAAAAACTTTTCTCTCCGATTTCTCCATTTCCCCCTTTCCTCTCTCTGACCATCACCTCGTCTCATTTTCTCTATCTCGTTTCTACCCTTCTCCATCTCCATCTTTTAAAAGGTTGCTCAAATGGCAGATCTATGTAAAGCAAAATGTTCATGCAGGGATCTCTCAGTTTTGCCCAAATACACTAATTTGCATGGGCAAAGAATGATATATACAATGAACTGGCTTAAACAAGTAAGGTGATGTTTGATGCATATAGGTGTAACGGGTATTCCCCCACCCAATCGCATATAGAGTGTATGTGAGGGGGAACCTATATGTTACCAGGTGTGGTGCAGTATACCTGTCAGGCTCACAGGAGGTCTGAGCCTCCGCTAGTGAGAGCCTGGGGTGAATCCTCTGGAACGATCTTCTAATTACAGTGCCTCCACCTGTGCAGGATTCTAGGAGTATAGAATGTCCCCTACACAGGACCCACATATATGAACCACATACACAAAGGTATATATAACACAGGTTTACTATATGGGCAGATAACACAATACACATGCATCAACAATATGACATCAACCGTATGTAACTTCAGTGTCACCCTGTAACACTACTAAGCACAACTATCCACACACCTCACAGGGCCTTAATCCCACACAGTATTCCCAAAGTCCTTGTACCCCAAGTCCCAAGAGTCTCACAACCCCACCCACGTGTGGGACAGCGCTGCCCACTAAGATGAAGTGTATAGGTGGTGCACTTGGTGACTTGGATAATACCTGCCCGGTGCTTTGCAACCGGTACCGCAGAACTGTGGAAGAGGACCGTCTGTGTCCAGCGCCGAAGCCTCAGCGATGGGGGTCTCCTTCTGAGCAAGCTCACCGCTCAGACTGTCTCTTTCTCTGCTCTGCAGAGAATGATCCACTGCAACACTGACACTTCTTGTCAGAGCACACAGCACTGCAGCTGTGTCACTGACTGAACTGGCTACTAACAGGGCAAGGTCCCTACCTAAGGGGCCTTCCCTAAAGCAGTCACAAGCTGAAGGGGAGTGGGGTCTAGCTGGGGCCTAAGGGGAGACTTCTGGCCTAGTGCAGAAGGCTACTTTCCTCCTTGCACAAACACACCCTCCCCTCTCTGTGTCCCAGCTCCTAACTGACAATCCCTGTCTGCACACAACATTGTTGCAACTTTGCAGCATGAGAATCTGTCAGACTTATTGGCTTCTGGCTGCCTGTGACCAGGGTGAAAGTGCAGTCCCCAGAGGCTGCTGGGAATTGTAGTCCTTGGTACAGCTCTTTCCTATGGGGACCGCGTGCGCGATCATTACTGCGCATGTCTGAATCTGTAATGGCCGCCGCTACTCTTAACTGAGCATGCGCAACTTCCAAGAGCTCTTGCACACATGTAATGGCCTACAAAAGAAAACTTATCAAAATGTGGCGCTCTAAATATTCAGATATCAATCATAAAAAAGTGTAAAAATTAATAATTAATATACAGTGATACTTATGCAAACATATAGGAAGATGCAGCTGTGACCCGGTTGAGGTTTGCTCGGTCAATCCTCTTGATGTGTACTAGCGATGAAGTCTCCGGGAAGCGCAATATATGTAAAAAAGAATAAAATAGTGATTGTGCAATATTGTTAAGATAAAGTTAGTGAACTCAAATAGTGATGACACTGCTCTCTAAATATATACTCACAAACATGTGAGGTTTTGCAGGCACATAAAGGTATCTTTTAAGGCGTTCACTCAGTCACCAGGAGATGCAGAAATCAATGTTTCCCCGTATATATGGACTCCCAGGAACCTTGTTTAAAAGATACAACTGGACATAGTGCAGACCGTATGTATAATTTATCAAAAGTAAGTAAAACAAGTTACACTCACATTGTTTCAAATACAGGTAAGCATTTTAGATCTCAATTGATCTCTCTGGCCGGGTGGATGATGTCTCCGCTTCCCCTCTCTCGTGGCGTGCGTTCCACCGGTGCGTTCCAAACACCGGAAGTGATGTCATCCGCCGCGTCCACTTCCTGGGGTTCCAGCCGTCTCAGGGAGAGAGCGTCACTCTACGCGTTTCACCACATAGGTTTCATCAGGAGTGACATTCTATTGCTTAGTGGGGATATATATACCCTCAATTTTGTTCTCACATGTAATGGCCACCTCTACCCTTGCCAACCTCTGCGCATTGCGCGAACCTCGCACCAACAACAACATGGACACCGCGACTGCTCTGATTACGCGCAAGCCTCCGCACATGCGCAAACACATTAAACATGGCGGCGTCCTGCCGCAGCTGCCACCGGGAGCCCCCGGGAACGCGCTCGCCCCCGCAGCAGCAGGCACGCAAGGGGGAAAGAAACCGGCAGACAGGGGGACCGGAGGGACCCTGGCTACATAGGGAAGCCGCAGTTCAGATGCCTAAACGTGGGTTGAGTTACTATATGTCTGCATATACAGTAGTACAATTGATACACTTGAAACAACTAGGTTTATTATGGGATAATATTCAGGAATACTTATGTAACAGTGTTTCCCCCACCTGTGGGAGATTTGGCCATTACTGGTCGTGTGGTGCATGATACCTGCTGGTAACAGGAGGGCTGAGTCGTCCGCCGGCGGTAGTGTGGACACAGGACTAGGCTTCTGGGGTTCATACCCTTCATATCTCTTTAGCAGTGCAGCGCCTCCATCTGACATAGGCTCCAGGAACTGAAGATGATCTCCCATGGTAGAACTATTACCTCTCCCCCCAGTAAGGTCACGCACCAGGCAGGAGGTATATGCAAACAGGAACGGTTTATTACTCTTCTGTGCAGTACAGGAACAACGGCCGGGTTCTGCCCAATGCAGTCTCTCAGTTACCCAGGAAGTATGGTCCCTAGACCGTCACTACAGGGCACCCGCAGCCATCCTAGCTCTTCCCTGCCGCCCTAGCAGAGGCAGAGGTATGGTCCACACCAGGGGTGAGCAAACTTTTTATGCCAAGCCCCCCTTTTCATCCATGAAATTTCTCGGGCCCCCTCTGCCTGATGTAATCAAAATCACACTGCCCTCATGGTCGCCCGCCCGGCAGCACGCCGCCCTCACGCTGCCAGCCCGGCATCACGCCGCTCGCCCGGGATCACGGTACCCGCCATCACGCCGCACACACGCTGCCCGCCCGGCATCACACTGCCCTCACTCTGCCCGCCCAGCATCACGCTGCCCTCATGGTTGCCCGCCCGGCATCACGCTGCCCTCATGGTTGCCCGCCCGGCATCACGCTGCCCTCACTCTGCCCGCCCGGCATCACGCTGCCCTCATGGTTGCCCGCCCGGCATCACGCTGCCCTCATGGTAATATATAACGGGTTAACACGTGTAACATAATATAGGGTCAGTAACGGCTTGACCAGAAATATATAGGGGGTAAATATAGAATATAGGACATATCCAAGATAAAGTGCATGAGAATCATCGTGCAGGAAATGACGAGTCTGGAGTTTATCAGATGAACCTTAAATTGTGTTTTAATTGTTATTGTCACACAGCCTTACGCTGTTGGTAAACGAGTTAACCCTTTCTGCATTGTTTAAGGGGGCTACACAAGGAGTCTCAGTGACGACGTAGGGACACACAGCCAGAGCACAGCTATTAGTTGTGTACATCTGATGAGGTTGTGTTGATATAACAGACCTTTGAACTCTGCGCTTTTATGAAGGTATTTGGTAGATATACTGAGTTTTGGGGGCACGGTTTTGCCCCCCTCCCCCCTTGGGCATCACCTCTGCAAAGTATCCTAAAATATCAGTGTGACTTCGCTGAATTCGGCTCCAATGCGGCTGGGGGTATGTTAATGCGTTTCCGGGGATTACCGCCAACCTGCATGAGTTGACACCACATCATTGACCAGAGAGGAGAGGCGCTTTGCCAGGGGTAATCGGCTCCTCAAGACCCCCCCAACAGGCCAGGTTTTTAAGGCTATCCTTCAGCACAGGTGGGTCAAGCAGTGGCTCAGTCGAAGAATAAGCCTCTGATTGAGCCACCTGCGCGGAAGCTGGCACTGATTGAGCCACTTGCGCTGAAGCTGGGATATCCTTAAAACCCGTCCTGTTGGCGGTGAATGGGGCACTTCAGGACTGGAGTTGAGCCCCGCCGCACTATGACCCCATTTTCTTTGACATGGTTTGTACTACACAGTGTATCTGGTTACACATGAACACGCCCTGTATGTCTGGTGTACGTATGTAGGTGTTCTGTCTCTGTGACACAGGCTGCATATTAACCCCTTCCCTCTCGGTGTCTCCCGCAGGCGGCTGTCGTTCCCCCCCCCCCCCCCCAGTGCTGGCTGACATGAGGACGCTCCGTTCCTACCCACTCGGCCTGTGTACTCTGTCACTGGTGGGAGACCCCCCGACGCACTGACGCAGAGGAACACTACGCAGACCAGGCAGCAGATGTAGCATTGTGCAGTTAGGCACTCCGTGTTCCTTCCCGCTCTCCCCGTGTAGCACATAAAAACTTTTTTTTGGGGGGGAGGAGGGGAGGTAACACCCTGATCTGAGTGAAGAAAATATTGGGGCTCATTATAAGATCATCTAATGACTGTAACTCCTGCAGTGCACACTCATAGAGTGTATAATATATTATATATAGTATATATACTTATATATATATATAATATATAATATATATATATATATAATATAGTATATATAATATATATATATATATATATATAAATATATATATCGATAGATATTGTTTGTCATTTTAAATATGCAATATATTTCTAACTACTTTAAAGGTATAACTCTTCCCTTAAATACTACAAATGCAGATGTTCGGAGCCTGGCTGCTGGGTCCCATCATGTGCCCGGTCCTGTCACATCTGGGAAATGCCCTGTACGTCAAACCCTTCGATTCCACTATGCAAAGACTTTTCATTTGTTTCCAGAATGGCCACTATTCCGCCTGACTCTGTTAATGGATTAAAAGTTCGAAGCCTCTGAAAGTGGATGTAAACAGAAGTGAGACCAGCCGTTTTCCGGGGGGCACAATGATGTTGAAACCCTTTGACCGGGACATGTGATGAAGACGGGACCCCATGCTCTGCATTTCCAAACATTTCTGCATTTGAGGCAGATCCATAGTGTTCCTTTACACACATACATGCACAACACACACAATATATATATATGTATATATGTGTGTATATATATATATATATGTATATATATATATATATATACAGTGTTCGACAAACCTATACATTTGCTCGCCACAGGCGAGTGGATTTAACATCGTGGCGAGCTCCTATTGGCCCAAGCAGCACACGTGTGGTACCAGGTGGCGAGTAGATTTTTTGGTGATTTGTCGACCACTGATATATATATCTCTATATATATAGATATATATATATATATAATGAATATGTGTGTGTACTCAACATTAGGTCTGATACCCTTATTGGTATTGGACCGTAAAATTAGGGTAAGTTGACAAGCTCTTTTCAGTGGTTCAAGAGATATCAATCGCAATACTGAAGTAGCTCAATATTCCTGCACTATACATGTCACAACACACACGACACACAACAACACACACCAACACACCCACACACACACAACCCACACACACAATCACACACATCTCAACAGTGGTGTATATGCATGCATATCTTGCAACATATACACAAGGCAGGCATGACGGGTGTACCACCCATACTGCATAAAAAAAAATATATGTGGTGATATATATAATTCCTTAGGCATGTGCCTGTACAAGTTTTCTATTTTTTAACCTCTTTTTCAGGTTCACAAAGAGATGCGTACATATATTTGTTTTGTTATAAAAATGCGTTTCAGCCCCAGGCAACTGCGAGGTAGTGAGCTCCACATGTTTTAATTTTTTATTTTGTAATGGTTTTAGTGACATTTATGGTGCTGTATATATAAATAATATATTTTTAATTTAGTAATACTGTTTTGAAATGAAAACTTCTGGTCTTCATGAAACAACTGGCACAGATGTTGACAGGAGTTGATTGTGTAAGCTTATCCTCCTGGGTCGTGCCGGGTGTGTGTCTACAATATCAGCAAAGCCCTTCCGTTATAGAGTAGGACATAGGGTCTACGTCCCTCGAACCCCATCCCACGGGCAGGGTTTAAAGCAGCATTATTAGTAGTGAATTCACCAGTGAATTTAAGTCGTATCAGTGGTCCCACAACTGGCCCCTGGGGGTATTTACATAGTGGACGGGTTCTCGCATGCTGGTGTGTGTGTGTGTGTAACAGTACACTGGTATCATGTTGTATGGTTTACTATGTCTGCTATGTTCAAAAACACTGTGTCTGTGTTGCACTGTGCTGGTCGTGTTACAATGTGTATGTGTGGGTAGGTGTGAGTGTGGGCTGCGTGCGCGCGTCGTTGTGTGTGTGTGTTGTGTGTGTGTGTGTTCTGGGTGTGGTGTGTCACCCACCTTGTGTATAGGTGTGTTATTGACTGTTGTGTAGTTATTGCTGTGTAAAACACGTGAGAAATCACTAACTATTTATGTTAAAAAGAATTGTTTATCTAGAAAAGGATGATTTTTTTTTTCACTTCCAAAAGCCAAAGTAGCAGTTTGTGATCTGGAAAGCGGCGATTTTGTTTTTATTATAGGAGATTAGCAGTGTTTTGTTCCTTCCTTTTTTTTTCATATTGTAATTATTTGGCTGTTTAAAGATTTGCCGACTGAGCCCGATGCTTTTTTTTTTGTTTTTTTTTGTGGTGGTTTGAGAGAGTCCTGATTCTGTTTGTACATCAGTGCAATAAATACATACAGAAAGCAGCCCACCCGCCTGTTCTCTCCTGCAGGCACATTGCTAACGGTGGTGAGGGGGCTGGGGGGTTTACCTGGGACTTCAGGGGACAGTGCCGATCTGACAACCCCAGTTTGGAATGGGTGGTGCAGTCAAAGAACTGATCGACCGTGCTGAAGCAAGATATCGTGAATATTATTCATCTGGTTGGTGGCCCTTGAGTTACTGGGGTTGACCACCTACCCCCCCTGGCTTTCCAACCCTTCACGGACAAAGGCAAGGGCGTGCTATGTACTTGTGTGTGGCGCCCGACCAGGCGTGGAAGGTAATGGGCATAAAATAATAAACATAGGATAGAATTTTGGTAAACGTTTACCTCTTTTTATTCATTTTAACATACATGTCCATAACAGTATATATAATGACTTGTGTTATAGCCTGGCCATGGACGCTGAGGCTGTACAACTTCTATACTGGTATACAGTGTACTAAACTGCCCCCGCACCGTATTTGCCTGTCCTGGGGATAGAAGATTAATCAGAGTTTGGAAGGTCGCTCCCCACTGCACCCGGACTGTGATCCGGAACCTTAACGTTTCCCTGCCGTGACCACGGGCACCTCACAGAGCGTCGACGTTTTCGTTGAGAACCCCTCCTTACCCTGATGCTGTGTCACGTATATTTGGGGGCACCCCTAGTGGCTGTGACAAGTACCTGTATATGGGAGATGGTTAATCCAGACAGCTATCTAGCCGGGTGCGCAAAGTGTCCCCCTGAGTCCCTCCCTCCCCCCTGTCTATGTGCCCCACCCCTACCCGGCGTCAAATGATAATCAGGTGTGACGTCGTGTGTCGCTGGGTACCCTGCGCGACACGTCGCAAAGACAGGTAGGAGAGATACCAGGCCTTGCACACGTCTCCCTTGTTCATTTAATTTAAATGCCTCGCGGAGGGGGGGGGGAGCGTAGGGACCTCTGAACAACCCCGCCCCGCCGCAGCCCCCCAGGTTGGCACCCCTGATCTGAGCCGATTCAATCTTTTCGTCCGCAAGGGTCCCATCAAATATCAATATCCCTCAATAGTCCCCCAAATACCATACTGTCAGAACCGCACATTAAAGTACGTGATATACTATCGAACCAGTGTTAACTACAGCCAAAGCTCGCCCATCACCTCATCCTTACCTGCAACATTTAATATTTACTCCTTACTTGGCTACAATATCAAAGTCCTTACCACTACGCTTGCCACCAACCAAAAGAAATATCAAATGTAACTGCAGTCTATGGTCCCTGACTTGCACTTGGCACCCCATATCTGTGGTATATATGCAAAGGTGTATGAAAAGTACTTTACTCTCTACAAAGGTCTGCACAGTTCAATAGAGCCCAAGCATCACTTATTAAAGTTTGGCTTATATTTAAAAAAAATACAATGCAGGATTACAAAAGAAAGATATTACCAGAACATAATTATATAAATAAAGCATGCATTTTGTAAAATACAGGATAACACATAGCAGAAATACCTATAGAGTACGTTACTATATGTCAATAGGCACTTCCCAGAGAGTCACTTCGTGTGATTGGAAGGATGAAATTTGTGTGCTGATCCAAAAACAACACCTGTGGTGCATTCTGACTATGGTCATAATACCTTGCGTGAAGACCTAGGACACCCTTCTCCCATGAAACCAACTAACCCACTCTGTCATGCAATCAGTAACAAATTGTTGATATTGGTATGATTAAAATAAAAAACCTCTTCCTGGGACTTTTACGTTTTGACAGTATAAAATATAATACTTTGGAATAACGTGGATTCATTCAATTAGGTTCAGGGCGAATTGTTTGGCAAATTAACGAGATTAATTTTGGACGGTTGTCTCAGGCGTTGAGGACCAAATGGATATCTGTTCTATTCCACCTCAAAACATCAACTGTTGACATCATTGATTCGTTCATTGAACATACGAATATATCATACAGTTGACTATACTCTTGCAAATTTCTGTCAGGCCATAGTTATCCCTTCATATTTAATACAGACCCCTCAAATTAAGTGGTGACCTGTTTCATCACCTCTCTGTATGACACAGAGGATATTTAAAAAATGTCAAGGTTTATCTTTAGGCTGACAGCCAGGATCTGGGTACATCTTGGCTTTCAATGATTACATGTTTCACTGTTGGTTGAGGCATCAGTGATAACCCCCAGGTTAAGCTCCCCTTTCTAGTATCACACAGAAACAGGAAGCGGTGATGCCTGTCATAAAAAAATTCTTGTTATTTTTAAAAAGCAATTTGTAAACAAGTGTAACCCTGCGGTGTCGCTTATTAAAATAACTAATACCTTCATATCATGACCCTGTATATAACTAATATAAGGTGGCGTCGATGGGGGTGCTGTTCTGAGGGGGCTACAGTCATGAGGTGACGGGGATGTCTGTCAGTGTGATGAGAGGGAGTTGTGTGTGTGAGGGGCGGGGGGGGGGGGAATCCGTTGTGAGTGGGACATGTATGGGATGTTGAGCCACAAAGGGATGTGGATGGGGAGAGGCAGTTGATGGCAAAAACCCAGCAGTGTGAGCGACGGAGTGCTGCATTACTGTAAATAAATTTGTTTATAACATAGATCTGAGGAACGAAATGACAAACTTGGTCCCTGTCAATTGCAGAGCGGGTAACCAGGAAGAGAGGGACACAGAGAAAGTACAGGACAAAAATACAAAACTGTCACCAACTATCCATTCAGAGAATGGGACAACTGGAGGGACAGATGTACTGTATTGGAGCAACTAGTAATTACGTTGTTCGGTGTATTTAATAGCAGTTTAATGTTAGGAAAAGGAAGTTGTTTTTATATTAAAAATATCTTTTAATGACAAAAGTTAGTTAAATAATTATTTTGGACTGTGTATGAGGGTACGAACCCGGTAACCTGGACCCTCACACGTCCCGCCCGCCACTTCTAATGCGTGTGTATTGTACCGTGTGTGCATCATAATAGTTTAGTGTCTGGTCGCGTAACGAGTACCCTGGCCAAATGTTCACAAACGGGTGCATAAGTGTGGACAGTTGGTAAAAGCTGTCCTTTGTTTTTGGCTGGAGCGGTTACAGGGGCAGTTAGGGGAGGAGAGTCAGATTGATACTATGAGTGATTAGCTATAAAAGCTGTTGCGTGTGTGGTGTTGTGTGTGTGTTGTGTGTGTGTGTGTTGCGGGTGCTCGTCGTGGTGCAGTCGGCTGCTTTTGCCACTGAGGGTCACAGACATCAGCTTCTAGGGGACGGGGTTAGTTCGTCTTTTGATTTCTTTGAAAAACAAACCTCCCCACCTTCCAGATCGTGGTGCTTACACCAGCCTGAAGTGTCCAACACTCATGCAGGACACGGACAGGGACCCGTTACCACCGAGCACTGGCCTTAGCTGTTTGTCATACGTTTATATATGTATTATTAGAAAATGGTTTACATATAGGAAGTAGATACATGTGTAACTCTCAATGGTGTGTATTCAATGTGTGTACTCGTGCCTATATGTTTTTACGTGGTGTGGTGTGTTTTGTATATTGTTCACGCTGTGTAAATTTCACATTGTTTTTTCTTCTTCCTTTTTCCCTGTTGTTTTTGTCAGTGAGTTTCTTTGTTTTTTTTTTTTTAACACCAGTGGGATGCACAGTAGGAACACCATGACGCAGTCAGCCTGGGCGGGTCTGCAATGATTGGTGCAGAGCAGAGCGCGGGAGTGGGGCCTTGGCAAGCATGGCCCAGTTCCCGGTTGAGAGAGCCCTCCACACCCTAAACACGGAGTTGGGTGGTGTTGGTGTGTGTGTGGTGTGGTGTGTGTGTTGTGTGTGTGGTGTGTGGGGGTGTTGGGCGGGGGGGGGGGGGGGGGGGGGGGGGGGGGGGGGGGGGGGGGGGGGGGGGGGGGGGGGGGTGGGGGTGGGGGGGAGAGAAGAGAGAGAGGGAGAGAGAGAGAAGAGAGAAGGGGGGGGGAGGGGGGATAGAGAGAGAGAGAGAGAGAGAGAAGAGAGAAGAGAGATGAGAGGAGAGAGAGAGAGAGGAGAGAGAGAGAGAGAGATAGGATATATATAATAATGTATATATATATATAGGGGCCGTGGGGGTGTGTGTGTGTGTGTTGTGTGTGTGTGGGTGTGTCCGTTGTTGGGTGTGGTTGTGGGTGTGGTGTGGGGGTGTGTGTGTACTCGTATGTGTTTGGTTTGTGTGTGTGTGTGTGTGTGTGTGTATATATATATATATGTGTTGTATATGTAATATATGTGTGTGTTGTATTAATTATATATCTATATATTATTTATATATATATTAATATTATCCATAAACTGAGGTCCACGTTATGAGAGACAGTAGTAAAAAAGTGAAAAAAAACACTCCTCCACAGCAAAGCAAATATGCAATGTAAATACAAATGTATGCTCATCGCATGTCTTAGGAAGGTCTGCTAACCCGCTTTCCCATTTCACCCTAGCACACAGCACTGCCATGCAGCAAGGGATTCGGGAAATGACATGCAAAGAGCCACACAGTGCCACTTTTTGCTTCAAAAACAAGATTTTACTAAATCAGTATTAGCGTTGCGCCCATCATTTAGCTTCTTTCATACCCAGTTAAATTCGAGAGCACCCGCACACTGATGAGACCCATTAAGGTCGAGAACAGCGGTGTGGGTGTGTCTGGGTATGAACCTGAACCTGGCTGTGAGTGTCAAAGCCTTGTGACCATTGCAGCAAGGCTTAAGCCTATAGGGGAAACATGTAAAAAATGGTTTTTGAAGCAAAAAGTGGCACTGTGTGCTCATTTGCATGTCATTTCCCAGAATCCCTTGCTGCAGTGGAAGTGCTGTGTGCTGGGTGATAATGGGGAAAGGCGGGGTTGCAGACCTGCCTAAGACATGCAGATGAGCATACAGTTGTATTTACATTTGCATATTTGCTTTGCTGTGGAGGGTTTTTGTCACTTTTTTTACTCACCATAACTTAACTCAGTATTATCTGTGTGTGTGCGTGTGTGCGTGCGTGCGTGCGTGCGTGCGTGCGTGCGTGCGTGCGCGCGTGTGTTTGTGTACGTTTGTGTACGTTTTAAGTTATGGTGGGTGAAAAAGGCAACAAGAAACCTCCACCGTATTGCATATAGCAAATAAAAACATAATTTGTGAGCACATTCACATGTCTTAGGCACCCACCATAACTTAAAACGTGATGGTAAACCCTACAGTCTTGAAAATGCAAAGCCAGCAGTACAACCAACTTCACACTGATGCTACCCATTAAGGTTGAAACATGTCTGTGAATGGTTTCTCTGGCGTTGCATCTGATTCCCATGCTGTGCTTTAAAGCTGTGTTAACAGCGAGCATTAGCTTATATGGTCTCCATGTAACCATGGTTTTTCAGACAAAAGGTGACACGTGTGCTCATTTGCATGTCATTTCCCAGAATCCCTTGCTCCAGTGGAAGCCCTGTATTATGCTGGGGATAATGGTGAAAGGCAGGGTTGCAGACCTGCCTGTGGTGTAATGTCTCACAGAAACTTGCAGTGTAGCTGAACGGTTGTTTGAACTATGTGGGCAGCCCTGACAACATGCATATACTGAGCGTACTGCAAACTAACTAAACAGGATTACCAAATTCAATCTTGGGTAGTACAGATGTCGCAGTAGATATATCTGCACAGTTTGCGGTGATGCATTTGGGATTTGTCGGGCATACTAATGGCCTCTGACTATTGACAGCTATACCTAAGTCTATACACCTGGTCATATATAGACATACAGCTTGCATACTTGAACCTATGAGGCCATACTGACATATTGAGTTTATGTATGTCTACAAATTATATGCACATGTCTGAATACAGTGATAAGCATATAATATATTTGCATACTCCAGCGCTACCTCTTTTAGATGATTTTTATATATATATACAAGAAAATGTTATAAGAAAAATATCTTTGTTTATATTTAGAAGAGTTAAAACAAAAAATTATTTATTTATTCTGTGTTTTTAAACCTCCTGGTTTCCCAGATGGCTTGGGACTTTGTTTCCTTATACAGATGTTATAATTGAGCTGTGTGCAAACTAATGGGAACTCCTTTGGTGGTCATTCTGGATCATTTTTTGAAGAATATGAAGTGTACAAACAGAAGCAGAAGAAAATCTCCCTAGATAGGGTAGAAAATGGCGGTGCACAGCGTGCCAACAGGTGCCTCGTGCGTTCCGGAAGCAGGAAGTGAAACGGAAACTGGATAGCGATTTCAGTAGAAAAATTTAATGAACAACAAAGACATCACTCCGGGACCAGACGGACCATACATTTTTATGTGTTACCCGCACCCCCATTAATGAGCATTAATGACCTTAGTACAGTTTTGGACTCACTTTCATAGACCTGGACCCTCCAACACAGGTGCATTTGAAGTAAGGACGACTGAAGATTATGCTATGTAGCCGTTATTCACATCCACGGAGAAGCATATAATTTAACTTTGAGCACTGGCAGAGAAATCTCTTCTCTAAGGCTAAGGCCCCGCTCCCAGAGTCAGCGCTCCCGCACTGCAGACAGGCGGTGCGCTGACATACACAGACCGCGATATGCGGTCTGTAGAGAGCCGGAGCGGGAGGTGGGCGGGAGTGGGAGGTTTGACAGGGAGGGGGGCGTGGCTTGAGCGGAGGGACCCGCTACTCTCCCCCCCCTCCCTCCACGGACTCGGGCTGCTGATGGTAAGCAACACACACACACACAGGCACTCATATACAGTACACACACAGGCACACACATACACACACATACACACACACAGACAGAGGCAGGCACTCACGCACTCATACACACACACACACACAGACAGAGGCAGGCACTCAGGCACACACATACACACACACAGACAGGCACGCACTCAGACACACAGACAGGCACGCACGCACGCACTCAGACACACACACAGACAGGCACTCACGCTGCTTTCACTCCACACTCCTCCCCGCTCCCCGAAGCCTCTCCTCCTCCCGAAGCCTCCCCTCCCCATTGACTCACAGCCACACCACGTGACGCGTCAACGCTAGGAATCACCATTCTCTTGTGTCCCATAGCGGCTGACGCGCCACAGCGTGTAGTGCGCTGTGCCGCCAGGGGGGACCGGGACCGGCTCGGGAGGATTCCCCTGCTAGTGGGGAACTCGCGTGTGGCCGCCCGCGCCAACGAGCGCAGCGGGACCGAGGCCTTACTATCTCTATACAAACAGAAGCAAGCACCATGTAATCACATAAAATGCATGGGTGCAACATTTTTAACAGCATTCACAATTTCAGGAGTGAACCTGTTAACGTATTGGCATAGTAGGTGATTATTTATTTATTTATAAAATATTTTACCAGGAAGTAATACATTGAGAGTTACCTCTCGTTTTCAAGTATGTCCTGGGCACAGAGTAAAACAAATAATACATGGTTACAAATACAGTTACATAAATGAACAGGGTATACATTATATACAAGACATTGCGTGCACAGTTAAAGAAAATATATATTATGAGCGTATGAAACAGTTACAGACCAGATTAAAATGTGAGACAGCCTTAGATTTGAAAGAACTTAAACTGGTGGTGGATGTGAGAGTCTCTGGTAGGTTGTTCCAGTTTTGGGGTGCACGGAAGGAGAAGGAGGAACGTCCGGATACTTTGTGATTGGTACAGTTTAATAATCAACCGCTCACATAAGCAACAATAGAATAAGAGGGGCCCCTCAGGCTGGAAAGTATAACTGTACCATTGTGACGGGAGGGGGTATACAATGAACCAGGCTATACAATAAAGGTTAAGTCCTCTGGTTACCCCTGAAACTGTGGGGTCCCTGGTAGCTCCATAAGCCAGGGACCAGGGATAATGCATGTGGGAAATAAAGTGACCCGTGGTTTTTTTTCATGTTCCCTTAGCACTAGAACTGTGAGATTTCTTGTGTGTCAGTTTTAGGTGGGATATTTGGATGGAAATGCAATTATTTTGTTTGCAGGAGTTCGGGGGGCCAAAGTTTCCGGTAGTCGTTTTAATTCTCCCCGGCGAGCAGGCATGATTTGCCGGTACACAGGGTGAATTACACAGGGGCTACCCAGTGTCCCCCAGACTCCTGGATTTCGAGCCCAAATATCCCCAATCTATTTCCCGTATAAGTATAAGGTTCCCCGAAGTATATTCTTTATTAAAGTGTACGTTATAATGTGTTTTACATTTACTATAAGGCTCTATGCAGTCAGCCAGGGCATATGGTTAAGGTGCCAGCAAGTCTGCATAGAGTCTGTAGTTGAAAGAGGAGACGGGATGTTGAGGGGTGTCGGGGTACTGAGTCCGGAGAACAGGGGGGGGGGGAAGAGGGGCCGTAAACGAATTAAGCTGCCTCAGTTTGGCACCATAAGCATCCAGTACAGTATTTCTGCCATCTGTCTTGTACCAACACTGAGAGCATTCTTCTGGCACTGATTTACTTGATTTCACTCTGGTTTCAGAGCTTCGGCTTGGAGCTTCCTCCCCCGCCCCCTTCGCCCAGCCTCCCGCCCCGTTTGCCCCCTCCCCTTCGCTGCCATTGGCTCCGAGCATACTACGTGACCGCGTCGCCGCACGGGAAGACACATTTATTGTCTTCCCTGCTGGCTGACGCGCCACAGCGCGTCGTGAGCCAAGGCAGCAGAACCCACTGGCGCCTGCCTGATTGAGGCGAGTATTTGGTGTGCGGTGCGGGCACCTCCTGCCTCTTCTCTCCCAGTTCTCCCCCGGCCTCTCCTTACACTGTCCCCCTCCTGCCTCTTCTCTCCCAGTTCTCCCCCGGCCTCTCCTTACACTGTCCTCCTCCTGCCTCTTCTCTCCCAGTTCTCCCCCGGCCTCTCCTTACACTGTCCTCCTCCTGCCTCTTCTCTCCCAGTTCTCCCCCGGCGTCTCCTGTTTATTGTATGTATTAAGCCCAGGATTGCTTTATTGCGAGTTGGCTCTCACCAATTGCTTGAGAGATACTACTTGCAAGGAAGCCAGGATGTCCATGCCTCTGGCTGAACCTGCAACACACACATCCCGGTCCACAGCTGGCAGATTGAAGCCTCCAATAATCATCTTAGTCATGATGCCCTCTATTAATACCCCATCCAATTCTTCCTCTTGCCCTGGAGGTCTGTAGACCACCCCATTAAGAATGACAACCTTCTCACCAGTTTCTAGGGCTACCCAAAGTGACTCAGTCTTGTCTCCAGTACCTTGTGCTGAAGCAGCCTTTATGTTGTTCTTCACATAAAGGGCAATTCCTCCCTTCCTTCCTCCCACGTCCTTTCTAAATATAGTGTGACACTTAGCTATGTCCCAGTCCTCATTGCCATTGTACCATGTCTCAGTAACAGTCACAATATTCAAATCGGCCCTGGTCATTATTGCAATAAGTTGTGGGATTTTATTTCCCTCACTACGGGCATTTGTACACATTGCACAAAGGTTTTTGTGACTGTTTTCCCGAATCCTTCCTGTTTTCCCTGTACACCACCTTCTGCCTGTTGGTTTCCTATTTAAGCTGTCTTCTGCTCCCCTGGATAGATTTCCTGATGTAATATCCCACCCAATCACTGCTTCTTGCAGGGGTTCCGCTCCAAGATGGATTCAGCCATCTTTTTTATATATACCCATATCCCTTCAGGTAGAACAAAATAAAGCCAAATCTCCCCCGTGCCCCCCTGCCTTAGACCTTGGCCATGTTTAGCGCTTGCTGGCGGAAGCGTGCTGATGCGCGCTCCCGCTCAGCACTGAGCCCCTACAGCCGCAAGCGGCTTTAGTAGGGGATCACCTGCGCTTCCGCGCGCTTGCGGAAGCGCAGGTCTTAGGGGAATTTAAAATTCCCCCGCTTGCCGGCGCGACAGGCCGGTCACGTGAGCGGTTCGCCCAATGAGGGCGAACCAGCTCTGTGACTTCACTGGCCCGCCCCCTGACAGCGCGTGCGGTAAGCAACCGCAAGGCCAGGGTAAGCACCCGCTTTCCCTGCGCCTCAGCACGCCTCAGCCCGGATCAAAGCACTATGTCCCAGGCCTTATTGTGCGAGGTGTCCGGAGGATACACTTGTTTTATGCTTTGCTGCGTCTTGTTTTCCTGCATCCGCCACACACTGTGCAGACATTTCTATTCTATGTTTTCTAAAACCTGATGTGTCTGTGACTTTTCTGTTTCTGCTTCATAAAAATAAAATATAGTTTGTTTTTGTGATTAATACACATTATTCTATTTGCTTCTTATTAGCCAGTGTCAGACTGAGGCAGATTGTAAGGGCCAATATAGGACCTTTGCAGACTGAACCATTATAATAGGGTTTGTACGTACGTACGTTTGTATGTATACCTACTCATACATATATATACTTATAAACAACAATGGCAACGTCCGATAATCTAAGTGTATACACTAATTTTGGAGACTTGTCCAGTCTGGTCCCTGATGCCCAGCGGGGATCACTTCTGGTACCCAGAGGGCTTGTCTGACCCTGTATCAGCCCAGTTCAGCAGTCTGCCAGGTTTCATGGCATTGGTTATATTGCTCTGTAACGGTATCCTCGCTATAGACCCGCAGCAAGTGGCTCCCCCACCTGGCTCTGTCCTGTTAATCAGACCCTCCCTCGCCTTCTGGGTTTATTCTGAGGCTCATGTCTGACGTTCCAAAATAAGAGATTTACACAACAGGGGCTAAAAGTAACACAAACATTCCAAATATGTGTGACGACTTCATACATCCCACACGTCATTTCTTGAAAATGATTATTGACGCATCGCCGCGTCGTGTGGATATAATTTGAATTAAAACCCAGTTAAGTGTATTTTTATTTATAACCAGTATCAATTATTACTGTAATACTAGTTATAATCGGCACACAGAAAATAAATCAAGTTGTTAATCTACATAATGAAACATCCACGCCACATTAAATACATAGCAACTTCATTCTGCGCTAACACTATGAACTGACTTTTGAAGGTTTACGCCAAGTTCAACTTGGCAGACGATTTAGACTTTAGTACTTTTTGTGACTCCCAGTTACATTCTTTTTAAGTACATCCTATTAACATCTGTATGCCAAGCGCCGGCCATTTCTGGGCCCAAAACAAATGAGAAAACAATGTGGACGTTGATGGCTCCGATGCAGAAATTGGAGGTTAGCACAGAGGCGCCCACAGACGCAACTGACATTATGTTTGACCTGCACCAATTTGACACTGAAGCTGTTTGCCAGGCAGTTCATAGACCCCAAAGTTTATACACAGAGAGGTGAAGTTTGGACACAAACGGTAACAGGCGATTTATATTGTGACACTGGGCTCAGGAGGAGGGGGGAACGGAGGCCGAGTGCTAGCCTGCCACGAAGTCATTGTCACTGATCCCCCCCCCCCCAAACACCTCAGCTGTTTTTGGTTCACCCCAGTCCCCACCTGTCCCTTCTCAGTAACCCTTTCACTGACACAAAGCTCTATGCACTACTCCTCAGGAGGGGGGAGGTTGGATCTGCGTGGCTGCTCCCTCCTCTGCTCTGGGCATAGAGCTGCAGTCACCGTGACCCCCGGGTGATGATGGCAGCACAGCTGTTAATCTGTCACCTGCTGGATTTGACTGTGTGGGGTCAGCTGTCACTGGCGAGCGAAGCCACAAATGAAACGGGGGGGCTTCACAGGAGGTTTCCAACAACAGTGTCATGTGTTGCGAGTGCAACGTGTACGAGGGGTTATGTGACACTGTGACACCTGTTACATGAGAACGACAGGCGATGGAACTTACAAACGACAGATTCAATTTAACAGACACAACAAAGAAACGTCATGTCCCTATGTAACTGTGCCAGAGATCCTGCCCTGCGGTGGAGAGGAAGACAGAGCCAAACTGGGACAAAGTACACAATAACCTTAGCTGTGATACAGTACAATGTCTTAAGACAACCAGACTTATCTGAGTGACTCACCCCGACCCCAGGCTGTGACACCGAGCAAGCCGAGGACTGTCACTCCTTGTGTGGCAGCCAGGATGTCACCAGGGTCACCTGTTCCCATGCAGGGCACGTTCTTGTCGTGTGTACTAAAAGGTCTGTTCTTCCTCGCATTAATATGAAGCGGTCATGTTTAATGAGTGATTGACGTATTTTTAAAGTTTGTTTGTAAACCTGGGAAGCTGCAACTTTATTTCCTTTGGCTGGATCCCTTCTTTGTGATATCACTGTGTACTGAACAGGAGTTTGCACAGGCAAAGACTCTTCTGTCCTCCCTCCTTATCATTGGTGGCCTCCATGAAGGACAGTAGGGACTATAGGTCGAGTAAACACGTGGTTGACAAGCGCCCCCTCCCCCCCCATTCAGAGTCCCAGATGAAAAGACGATTCTTCATTTTTGAGGAACCTAAAACAGCCAAAGGATTGATTTCTCTGATTGGATTTGTTTCAAGTTCTAAACAATCCTACAAAATTGTGTTTTTGGAAACAGGTAATGCCACGATTATAATGCCCGCACGTGACCGAGCGCATGACGTCATGTACTAGGCTGAAAGCGAGGCGGAGGAGTGGCAGAGGCGTGGCCGTGACGTCACATCGCACGAAAAAACACGAATTGAATAGTATTTTGAAAAAGCGGTATTATCGCGGCCTTATATGACAGCCCCGTCATTTCTCCCTCTTAATCATCAACCGGCCCACCTCTGCTATCCTATCTTTCATTCTCTGATGGCTCTGCTTGTCAACAGAAAGGAATGTGAGTGGGGTTACAGACCCTCAGTGTCCAGAGTCCGGCCAGGGCATGTCGGAATAATTCCATACTATAATGAGGGCGGTTTTACGTGGGTGCCAGGATTGGGGTGTTAACACTGTGTGACCATTCTTAGGAATGTTTTTTTTCTTATTTTAATGAGCTCATTAACTCCTTTTCTAACCATTTGGTTTAATTACTTGACGAGGCAGGTTCTCAAAGTATGAACGACCTGCTAGTGTCATCATTTGCATACAATGTCCTTGCCTCTGAGTAGGGACACATACAGCTACATTAAGGGACATTTAAACCAGATTGTCCTAGTTCTACTTCTTATAAACAATACCACATTATTCAGTGCTGTATAATGAGCATAATTACAGCACCGTGTTTTGCTAATTAGCCTTTAATGATTCACTTTCAGACTCATTTGAATACTGTTTCGTAATGTGCTCCAGACTTGGTTATA
The DNA here is from genome assembly GCA_036426205.1 of Ascaphus truei. Taxonomy (NCBI): domain Eukaryota; kingdom Metazoa; phylum Chordata; class Amphibia; order Anura; family Ascaphidae; genus Ascaphus; species Ascaphus truei. The sequence goes on along the minus strand of CM071571.1, from coordinate 19,729,689 downwards.
ATGAAGGTCTGATTTGTGATGAGAATGCTGTGACGTGAAGGTCACAAGATCAGGAATGCACGCGCAGGCTCCGGAGCACACTGTCACAACAACAAAGCCCAACTGCACAAACGAAGGCGCCGCACACTGTCACCACTAGGTACGTCCACACGATGGACTTTCAAACACACGCAGGCTAAGTCACACTGCTATACGCAGGCACTGTCACACGCAGGCTCCGTCACACTGTCACACTCAGGCACTGCACACGCAGGCTCCGTCACACTGTCACACTGGTCAACACGATTTACAGAACAATCCGTCCAACGTCGCTTCTACGACTGTCACACACACCTCTGTCACCTACTCATCGCGCGTGTTTTTTAAGACACGTCACAGCCGAAAGAAAACGCAAGTTGTTTTTTTATCACAGTACATAACTATCCTACACGCAGCAAGATGAGTGGGAAGAGTCTGGATCTGTGCACACTGTACGTGTGCCAGGCTGGGCATGCATGCGGGTCCCTCTTTGGGCGTGTGCATGCGGGATGACAGACCCGAATGGACTTCTCTGTGCCGTGGCACTGTAGCACCAGGCGTGTCCCATGCATGTGCCAATATGGGGCCCTCAGTGGGTGCGCTAGCTGAATGGTCGTGTACCGATGAAAAGGCGTGTGTACCCGGTCTTCTCCATGCTGTCTATGTCTTTATTGAATGATAAACAGCATGTGCATGTGGTCAGTGGTTGTAAGATGCAGGTGAGGAAGCTGTGAGTGGTTTTTGTTAGGGGGGAAGGGATCCTCAGAGCCTGCGGCTGGGGGTGGGAGCGTGAGGTCGGCTGTAGCCGCGGGAGATGGGGAGACAGGATTGGTGGCTGCAGGCCGCGGAAGATGGGGAGACAGGGTGGGGGGCTGCAGCCGGGAGGATGGGAGACAGGGGGGGGGGGCTGCAGCGGCGGGAGGATGGGGAGACGGGTGGGGGGGATGCTGCTGATCCTCTTCTGGTGGCAACCATGAGCTACGGGAAAACATGCAGAATTTCAATCTAACTTGTGATCCATCTGAGCACCTGCAGGAAACAAACAGAGACACTGATGTAATATGACATGTAATCATGTTTTGGTGATGTTGTTACATAGGATCAGTGTAATGTGTGTAGTATATGTCATGTAGCATCTGTTGAACTTGACTGTGGACCCCCATAACAGAGATTGAGTATTACCTGGTGTGTTGCTCCCTGCACAAAGGGGTTAATATTTAGTATAGGCTGGCAGAGAGCAGAGTGGAAGAAGGCTGTAAAGTAAATAGAGCATGGAAGCAAATCTCCAGAGAAGGAAAACCTATCTCTCGACTTCCCAGTTTAGATGCCAAATACACGATTAAGGTACAAGCTGTGAGCACTGGAGAATGGAGTCCCTCAATACTATATCCCAAGGATGTGCAGAAGATAAAGCACGTGATGGGGAATGATCACAGAGATAAAGCCCGGCAGAGATAGCATGGTGCAGACTGGCGTGAGAATGAGTAGGGATAATGCTTTTACAAGTATACATACTGGTTGCTTGAGAGAGATCTTTGTCAGACGAAGGGTGCTTGTCTCCTCACACTGAGGTACCCTACTATTTACCCTAATTGCGTGCTGTGCTTAAATATAAACAACATCTTCTTTTGCTGAAAATTCTTTTTCAACTCCCTTTCCTTCATGGGACGCCCAACATGATTGGAAAAGAAGCCGATTCCAGGAACACCTGAGGGACTGGGGACGACGTATATAGAGATATAGCTGAGCCGGAGGGGTTTCAAGGTGGTGGAGTGGGTTGAAGTGAGAGGGCGCTAAATTTGGAGGAGGGTGTAGGGTGGGGAACGTGAAGAGAGGTGGACCTGTGGTAACGTGTTAATGGAGCGGGTATGAACATGGAAGGGTAGAGGGGAGGGGGAAGGGAGGTGGAGGGAGTTAAGGTGGAAGGGAGAGGGCAGATGTAGGTGGAAGTGAGAGGTGGGGGGAGGAAAGTAGTGAGGGGCGGGGAGGAGTGGCCAGGAGTAGAGAGAAGGGAGGGAATCACACTCCACTGAGCAGATCTTCTCCCCCGGGACAGAGTGTAATCTAATAACAAACTGTCAATCTTCCTCTGCTTACATGGAGGTCGTTAGCGCAGATAAAAGGAATAGCAACAAAAGGGCCACAACCTATTTAATCAGTTGGGCACTGTGGATCCCACTATACTGAGGATCCCACTATAGGGGCATGGACAATACAATTTACAATAGGACTTTCACTAATAAATAACTTTTGGGATTGGGTGACTAGGTACTAATTAGGGTGACCAGTGGTGTAAATCACCTACATTTTAGTGTGGCATTTGACACTGTCCCACATAGAAGACTGATAAACAATTTGCAATGCTTGGATGGGACTTACGTTCCAGGAAGGGTTTAAGATATTGGTTGGAGGATAGGGCGTCAGAGTTGGTAATGTGGAGTACATTCAGAGGAGGGGAAGTTATCAATGGAGCACTCAATGATCTGTACTGGGACCAGTGCCCTTATTATTTGTATTTGTGACGGTTACAATGGTTAGCAGAGACAGCATGCCGTACATGTTTGACAGGGTGACATCCAGTGGAAAACACAATGACTAAGGATGTCAGTAGTTAGATTGGAGGACGTTCAATTGTGTTGCAAGACTGCAATTTTACCAAAAAGAGGTCATTCTCTGAAGCTGAGGGTGCCGAGCCTAAGGGGACATGTGAGAAGTAACTCCTCACAGAAAGGGGGGTACATTTGTGGATAGCCTCCCAGCAAGGTGTAGGGGCAAAGACAAACGGAAATTTGGGCTTGGGTAGACATAGGCTAATCCTAACTAATGAGTAAAAGGATTAAATCGTCTAAGCTTTACAAGCAGATAGAAAATGCCAGACAACGGTATGGGTAGTGACTCGTATCTGCCGTCAAATTCTATGGTTTCTATATAACACAGACTCATACATACTCATACTCCATACTTTATATATAACATACACGATACACATGAGCATGCACGTACTCGTATATACGTACACACACATGCCATACACACACATGAAATACTCATTCCATACATACATACACACACTCCTGCACCTCATATACACACACACACACCACACACACACACACACACCCACACACAACACACACACCACACACACACACACACACACACACACACTCATTATACATACAACCATACGACTTACTCCTCACCATTCTGCCATGGGAGATTTCGGTCATGGGAGACTTTGCCAGTCTGATGCTGGGGGCACAGCAGATTTCCCGATTCAGAAGGGTTCGTTTGAGAGAACACACACCGATACATACAACACACAGACACACAGACACCAGACACACCCACTGAATACTATATACACACCATAAACACTCGTATATATTGTATCACACACCCATAACATATATATATATATATAGATATTATTATATATATAATATATATTCTATATATATATTATATAGTATATTATATGTGTGTGTGTGTGTCATATATATTATTATATATTATTATATATCACCATATACATACTACTACAATACACACACACACTAATACATGTACACTCATACATACATACACACCCACACAAACCCATACATATAAACACACACATACACACAAAGCTGGGTGAGTTGGCGACAGAAAGTTACTGAGTGACAGTGAAATAATTAGTGGTTCATTATGTGGAATTAACGAGAGGCACATCAGCCTGGGTGTCAGGGGACTTTCTCTGCCCGTGTCTCACTCAGACAATACCCGGCTCTGATGCTTTCAGGCAATGTAGCAGCTCGTCCATGCCAGACCTGTGGGCATTGCCAAGGAAGCAGAGTGTGTGCCAGCTCAGCGGCAGCAATGAGGTCTCACTGAGCTGCTATTTACAGTAAAGGCAGCTGAAGGAAACGAGAAGTGAAGGGTAGGAGGTGCCAGCCGGGCACTGACCCCATGTACAGGCTCAGTGAGCCAGGGCTGCTCCATTCCCACACACGGTCTGCCCACATCCAGCTCCCCATTCAGTGCTGGGAAACGCACAGTATCTGTCAGGCACCGCGAGAGAATGGGAGGGACAGACAGGGCATGGAGTGAGGGGTTATATGGAGCAATAGGAGGAGTTATAGGGAGAGGTTATATGGGGCAATAGGAGGAGTTATAGGGAGCGGTTATATGGGGCAATAGGAGGAGTTATAGGGAGCGGTTATATGGAGTAGTAGTTGGACTTATAGGGAGCTGTTATATTGAGTTATAGGAGAAATTACAGTAGTTATAGGGAACAATCATATGAAGCAATAGGAGCAGTTATATGGATTCGGGGGAGTTACTGGGAGCGGTTATAAGGGGAAATGGGTGGAGTTATAGGTAGCGCTTATATGGGAGGGGCTATAGGGAGTGTGTGTGTATACAGAGATGTGTTAGTATATATAGATTTTCAGATTTAATATTAGCCCCTCGTACTCTCTCAGACGCATGAGTCAGTGCTCAACGTGGTAGACCTTATCCACTCCTTTCTCTGCGTGAAAACAGGACAAGGTCAATGTGTGCACTGTGCTTCGACTCCCTGTGCTGTACTCCGACTCCCTGTGCTGTGCTTCGACTCCCTGTGCTGTGCTCCGACTCCCTGTGCTGTGCTCCTCCGACTCCCTGCGCTGTGCTCCGACTCCCTGCGCTGTGCTCCGACTTCCTGCGCTGTACTCCGACTCCCTGCGCTGTGCTCCGACTCCCTGTGCTGTACTCCGACTCCCTGTGCTGTGCTCCGACTCCCGGTGCTGTGCTCCGACTCCCGGTGCTGTGCTCCGACTCCCTGCGCTGTGCTCCGACTCCCTGTGCTGTGCTCCGACTCCCTGCGCTGTACTCCGACTCCCTGCGCTGTACTCCGACTCGCGATCCTGCGCTTCGCTGTGCTCCGACTCCCTGTGCTGTACTCCGACTGCCTGTGCTGCGCTGTGACTTCCTGTGCTGTTCCTCTCCGATTCCTTGCGCTGTACTCCGACTCCCTGCGCTGTACTCTGACTCTCTGCGCTGTACTCTGACTCCCTGCGCTGTACTCCGACTCCCTGCGCTGCGCTGTGACTTCCTGCGCTGTACTCCGACTCCTTGTGCTGCGCTGTGACTTCCTGCGCTGTACTCCGACTCCCTGTGCTGCTGCGCTGTGACACCGTGCTGCTGCGCTGTGACTCCCTGTGCTGCTGCGCTGTGACACCGTGCTGCTGCGCTGTGACTCCCTGTGCTGCTGCGCTTTGACTCCCTGTCTGCCGTCCTGCGCGTGACACTGCTGCGCTGTTGCTCTCCCTGCGCTGGGGACTCCCTGTGCTGCTGCGCTGTGACTCCTGTGCTGCTGCGCTGTGACACCGTGCTGCTGCGCTGTGACACCGTGCTGCTTGGTGTGACTCCCTGCGCTGTACTCCCTGTCGGCTGCGCGGTACTCTTCCTGTGTGCTCTGCGCTGTGACACCGGTGCTGCTGCGTGACTCCTGTCGCTGCCGCTTGACGTGCTGCCTGTGCTTTGACTCCTGCGCTGTGACTCCCTGTGCTGCTGCGCTGTGACTCCCTGTGCTGCTGCGCTGTGACTCCCTGTGCTGCTGTGCTGTGACTCCCTGTGTTGCTGCTCAGTGACTCCGTGTGACGTGCTAACTCCTTTTCTGCCTGTGATCCCTCTCTGTGGACCCCTGTGCTGCTGCCTTGACTCCTGTGCTGTGACTCTGGTCCTATGCTGCGCGGACTCCGTGCTGGTGTGACTCCTGTGCTGTGCTGAGTCCTTGCTGCTGCTTTTGTACTTGGCTTGTGGCGCCCTGTGCTGCGCTGTCGACTGTGACTGCCCTGTTGTCTGCTGCTGCGCTGTGACTCCCTGTGCTGTGACTCCCTGTGCTGCGCTGTGACTCCCTGTGTTCGCTGTGACTCCCTGTGCTTGCGCTGTACTTGACTCCTTGGTGCTATCGGTGATCCTGTGCTGCGCTGAGTCCCTGTGCTGCGCTGTGACTCCCTGTGCTGCGCTGAGTCCCTGTGCAGTGCTGTGACTCCCTCTGCTGCTGCGCTGTGACTCCCTGTGCTGCGCTGACTCCTAACTCTCCTGTGCTGCACTGTGACTCCGTGCTGATGCGCTGTGACTCCCTGTGTGTGCTTGACTCTCCTGGGCTGTGACTCCCTGTCTGCGCTGTTACTCCCCTGTGCTGTGCTCCCTGTGACGCGCGTTGACTCCCTGTGCTGCGCTGAGTCCCTGTGCAGTGCTGTGACTCCCTCTGCTGCTGCGCTGTGACTCCCTGTGCTGCGCTGACTCCCTAACTCTCCTGTGCTGCACTGTGACTCCGTGCTGATGCGCTGTGACTCCCTGTGCTGTGACTCCCTGTGCTGCGCTGTGACTCCCTGTGCTGTGAGTCCCTGAGCTGCGCTGAGTCCCTGTGCTGCGCCGTGACTTCCTGTGCTGCGCTGTCACTCCCTGTGCTGCGCTGTGACTCCCTGTACTGCGCTGCCTCCCTGTGCTGTGCTGTGACTCCCTGTGCTGCGCTGTGACTCCCCTGGCTGGCTGATCCTGTACTGTGCTGGCCGTGCTGCGCTGAGTCCCTGAGTCCCTGTGCTGCGCTGTGACTCCCTGCGCTGCGCTGTGACTCCCTGTGCTGCGCTGTGACTCCCTGTGCCGCTCTGCCTCCCTGTGCTGCGCTGTGACTCCCTGTGCTGCGCTGCCTCCCTGTGCTGCGCTGTGCCTCCCTGTGTGCACTGTGACCTCCCGTGGCTGCGCTGTGACTCCCGTGGCTGCTGCGCTGTGACTCCTTTGCTGCGTGCGCTGTGACTCCTGGCTGCTGCGCTGTGACTCCCTGTGCTGCGCTGAGTCCCTGTGCTGCGCTGAGTCCCTGTGCAGTGCTGTGACTCCCTGTGCTGCTGCGCTGTGCCTGCTGCCTGTGCTCCCTGTCTGCTGCGGCTGTTGACTCCCTGTGCTGCGCTGAGTCCCTGTTGCTGCGATCCCTGTGCAGTGCGTGATCCCTGTGCTGCTGCGCTGTGACTCCCTGTGCTGCTGCGCTGTGACTCCCTGTGCTTCGCTGAGTCCCTGTGCTGCGCTGTGACTCCCTGTGCTGCGCTTGAGGTCCCGTGTGCTGCGCTGAGTCCTGTGCTGTGCTGCCTGTGACTCCCTGGCTGCCTGGTCTGCTCTACCCTGTGCTGCGACTAATCCCTGGTGCTGCGCTGTGACTCGTTCTGATGGCCGCTGTGACTCCCTGTGCTGTGACTCCCTGTGCTGCGCTGTGACTCCCTGTGCTGTGAGTCCCTGTGCTGCGCTGAGTCCCTGTGCTGCGCCGTGACTTCCTGTGCTGTGCTGTCACTCCCTGTGCTGCGCTGTGACTCCCTGTGCTGTTGCGCTGAGTCCCTGTACTGCGCTGAGTCCTTTGGCTCGCTGAGTCCTGTGACTGCGCTGGACTCCTGTGCCGTTGCTGCCGTCCTGTGCTGCGCTGTGACTCCCTGTGCTGCGCTGAGTCCCTGTACTGTGCTAAGTCCCTGTGCTGCGCTGAGTCCCTGAGTCCCTGTGCTGCGCTGTGACTCCATGTGCCGCTCTGCCTCCCTGTGCTGCGCTGTGACTCCCTGTGCTGCACTGTGACTCCCTGTGCTGCGCTGTGACTCCCTGTGACGTGCTGCCTCCCTGTGCTGCACTGTGACTCCCTGTGCTGCACTGTGACCCCTGTGCTGCGCTGTGACTCCCTGTGACGTGCTGCCTCCCTGTGCTGCACTGTGACTCCCTGGGCACTGTGACATCTGTGCTCTCGCTGTGACTCCTGTGCTGCTCTTGCCTCCCTGTGCTGGTGCGCCCCTGTGCTGCACTGTGACTCCGTGCTGGCGCTGTGACTCCCTGTGACGTGCTGCTCCGTGCTGCGCTGTGACTCCCTGTGCTGCACTGTGACTCCCTGTGCTGCGCTGTACTCCCTGTGACGTGCTGCCTCCCTGTGCTGCACTGTGACTCCCTGTGCTGCACTGTGACTCCCTGTGCTGCGCTGTGACTCCCTGAGACGTGCTGCCTCCCTGATAATAGACAACAACAGATTATAGCTATAGTAGGTGAGAAGCTATATCACACAGTACCACACACACAGAAACACGCATACGCACACACAAGTACATGCGCACACACACAGAAACACGCATACGCACACACATAATACACATC
>CM071571.1:19635579-19721403 GCA_036426205.1 Ascaphus truei | reverse complement strand
ACACACAGAAACACGCATACGCACACACATACACATGCACACACACACAGAAGACATGTATATCTGAAAACACACACACACACTAATGTGTACCTGGCAGGAAGAGCCCGGGTTTCCCCAGTGAATGGTCCAGTCTGTATGGAGAGCACAAATATCAGGCACGTCACTGAGCGACAGGTGACACATTAGGAGGGGACAGATTTATTCTGTTGGTAGCTACAGGGACGTCCAGCTTCTGCTCTTTGTATTTGGGAAATGTACATGTCCCCTCCGTCTGTCACGTGTCACCATACAATGGGTTTCAGGTCTCTGTCACTATGCGGTGACATGGTAATCCGTCTCCGTCTCCTGTACCCCGGTCACTCCCTGCCCCTGTCCCCGCTGGCTGTCACGTGTCACCATACAATGGGTTTCAGGTCTCTGTCACTATGCAGTGACATGGTAATCCGTCTCTGTCTCCTGTACCCCGGTCACTCCCTGCCCCTGTCCCCGCTGGCTGTCACAGCCGGTACCTCCTCTGCAGCTCCTTGATCCGAACCATCATGTTGAGGTGGCCCTGGGAGTATTGCTCAATCACATCCCTCACGTCATACGGTTTACGAGCTTGCTGGGGGGGGGGGGGGGGGAGGGGGGGAAGCAGTCAGAAAGATATGAATCCGAGAAGTGTCAGGTTCTGTATCCATGCACTGTCCAATCCTAAAGGTGCCAGGCTCTGTATCCCTGCACTGTCCAATCCTAGAGGTGCCAGGCTCTGTATCCCTGCACTGTCCAATCCTAGAGGTGCCAGGCTCTGTATCAATGGACTGTCCAGCTCTAGAGGTGCCAAGCTCTGTATCCATGCACTGTCCAGTTCTAGAGGACAATATCCACGCACTGTCCAGTCATAGGTGCTAGGCTCTGTATCCCTGTCCAATCATAGAGGTGCAAGGTTCTTTACCCCCCATCAAGTCCTAGAGGTCACAGACTCTATATCCCTGCACTGTCCAGTCCTAGAGGTGCCACGCTGCCCCCGCTTTACCCCTACATTTCATTTGACTCGTCTCTACGGGTTACTGAAGAGGAAGTCTCCCACCTGCTCTGTTTCACCCCCTACAACCTGTACAACCCTATTCATTCACATGGTCACCTCTCCCCCTCCACTACAATCATTCCTACTTTAACCCACCTCTTCAACCTCTCTTCCCCTGTAACTTTTACGCATGCCTGTCACACCCATCCTGAAGAAGCTCTCTCCTTCTCTCCAGACCTGTGTCACTATTTGTCTTTCTGCTATTTCCTCCAGGATGTCCCCCACCTCTGCCTCAAACTCAACAGGTCCAAAACAATGAGTCATTTCCCCTCCCTCTAATTCTAACCCCAGGCCTGACTTCTCGCTGACAATAGGTAACACCACGACTTTACCAATATCACAAACAAGATGTGACTCCTCTCTCTCCCTTATACCACACATTCAGTACCTCACCAATTCCTTCCGCTTTCACTCTTTCCCACCAAAATTCGAATTCATATTTTAATATCCAGACTGGACCATTGTAACCTTCTCCTAGTCTGTCCCCCTCCCTGTTCATCCTAAATGCTGATGCCAAGCTTAGGCCTCGTTCAGGGTGCCAGAGGCAGGAGTTGGAGGGAGGGCGTTCGGGAGGGAGGACGGGAGGCAGTCTGCTGGGCGATGTGTGTTCATCCTCCCAGCAGACTTTTTCAGGAGTTGAGGAGGGGGCGGGCTACAGACCTGAGGTTAGGGATCCAAGTTGCAGTCTTGAAATCATTCTTAAGAATGATTTCATTGGCTGCCGAGGTCCCAGTGATGCTGCTGCAGCTTCAAAAAACGACTTGAGTTGTTTATTGAAACTGTAGCCAGCGTCAACTCCGTACTTCGGAGACAGGGCAGCTGCTACCCTGACAACCAGTATTCAATTTGAATACATTGTGTCCCACGGCAGCTCGCACGTAAGCACGCCCTCCCTCCGAAGCCTGCACCCTGAACGAGGCCTTATCTACCTCACCAACCATTCTACATTCTCCTGCTTCACTGTGAAATCCCGACATTGGCTTCTCCTACCCAGCAGAATGACATCCAAGGTCCTGGATCTCTCCTGCAAAGCTCTTCGAGACACGGCCCCTTCTCTATATTTCCAATCTAATCCCTGAGCATTCTCCCACACACAGTCTCCACTCAGCCAGTGACCTACGGGACTCTTACTCCCTCATTACTTTCTCTCATTCTCACGGCCAAGACTTCTCCAGAGCTGCACCTCAAGTGTGGAACTCCTCACCCCTCATCATCACTCTCCTCCGCCATTTACAGTACACTTTCAAACGTTCCCTCAAAACCCAACTCTTTAAACAGGCTTACCCAGCACCCTCCTGACACGCCTACGGTAATACCATGCTGAGTGGCTTTATACCCCCACGATCCCTGAATCATCAATCCCACATTCCTTTTAGATTGTAAGCTTCTTCAATCAAGGACCTTATTACTATTGTTTTCTTATGATTTAAGTTGTATGTATGTTATGTTCTTGCCCTTACATTCTACTACGGTTTGGCATGTCATGTAAATGAAAGATAATAAATAATAATAGCTGTGCTGGGCAGTCAGTGGGTCGCTCACGCCTCATACCTGGAACTTCCTGCGGGCCACAAAGTACTGCATCCTGCGTGTCACCTTCACCGCCGTTCTGTGGACGTCCGTCAGCCTGGGTCAGAGATGTAGAGAAAGCTGAGCGCCCACATGTGATGTCACAACCAGAACGGCATGCAACATGGCAGAGAAACCAGGCACAGGCCAGGTAACAGAGCAATACTCTGCAGGGCATGTATAACAGTGCAATGCTCTGCCGGGTCATGTATAACAGTGCAATACTCTGCCGGGTCATGTATAACAGTGCAATACTCTGCAGGGCATGTATAACAGTGCAATGCTCTGCGGGGCATGTATAACAGCAAAATGCTCTGCTGGGTCATGTATAACAGTGCAATACGGTGCTGGGTCACGTGTAAGTGCAATGCTCTGCAAGTCATGTATAACAGAAATATGGCAGGGCAACTGTGTGAGTATAGCAGGGTATTGGGACGGTAAAAGGCAGTAGGGCACCAATAAAGGTTTTCGCTCGCCTGCTGCGACTCCCAACGTCAGCTCCCACCCTCTTTCTTTACATTGCCTGTGTATAGCTCTTTTGCCTGTCTGTTTTTAGGCCAATGTGACCGACTGCTGAAAGCCCCGTGTGACCGGAATGGCCAGCCATTTAAACTCCTGGTTCCACCAGACTGTCTGGGTCTATCTGCTTCCTTATTGGCCTATGTTTTAAAGCACAGTGCTCCCTGATTAAATGACTGGCCAAAGACCCATGCTTGATCCTGAATGGCCAATTCACAATCTCGGCTTGGCGGGCTGGAGCCTGGGCACACCTCATCCCTGATTGGCCACTCTAGAGCTCACCCTGACTGGACAATTTGTAATCCATAGCTTCCGATTGGCTAATTCAACAAGTAAACACATTTACCCAACACAAGACGGCCCAGCATATCTGCGCATTCCCAGAACTGTTTTCAGTAGTCTTGCCTGGGGAAGTAAGCGTAGTGCTGCCTCACCTTGGGAGCGATAATGACTGAACCTTGGAATCTCTGCAGCTAAGGACTTGTTCACCTGCACCAAGGACTATCATCCCAAGACCCCTGACCTACAACCTCTGACCGGAAGCACCAAGCACTTAGTATGGTCAGTCTCCTCGTAAATTGGAGGCTTTTATGCACTATTTGTTGTCTGTATTGTAAACCCTTTCATTGCACCGTATAGTTCAATAGCTCTCTTGCTTGTTTGCGAGCTCACGTGCTCTATGAAACACTATCCACTGTAGAAGGCCCCATTGTCCCGACAGATCCCCATTTGTGATCCTGGTAACGAGTGAGGTACCCGGTGGATAAGGAAGTGTCAGCGGTGCTCTTGGGTGTCCTCAATGGTGGTTGCCCTCTACTTCTTTTGTGTTATATGTATGTATGTCTTTATTGATATAGCGCCATCTATGTCTATAGGGCTTCACATCAGTAATGCATGTGACATAATAATATAACACATATTGGGAATAAGCGTTTCAGACATAAAAGTAACATTAAGAAAAGAAGTACCTGCCCTGACGAGCTTACAATCTAAGTGGTAAGTAGGGAGAACTTACAGAGACAGTAGGAAGGAGTTCTGGAGTCTGTAAGGGGTCACGTGTATATGTGTGTATATATATACACACACACACAGACACATGTGTGTGTGTGTGTGTGTGTGTGTGTGTGTGTATATATATAGCCAATAAAGAATATCACTTGTGAGCACATTCACATGTTTTAGACAGGTCTGCAACCCTGCCTTTCAATCATTATCACCTAGCATACAATGCTCCCACTGCAGAAAGGGATTCTGGGAAATGACATGCAAATGAGCACACAATGTGTCACCTTTTGCCTGGAATATCCATTCACATGGAGCCCATTTAAGCAAATGCATCGCCATTCACACAGCTTTTAAGCACAGCATGGGACTAGCAAAGCAAGTCAAACCACTCACAGACATATTTCAACCTTGATGGGTCTCATCAGTGTGAGGTTGGTCATTTCCCAGAATCCCTGGCTGCAGTTGGCTGCCCTGTATGCTAGGTGATAATGGTTGAAAGGCAGGGTTGCAGACCTTTTTAAGACATGTGAATATGCTCACAAGTGATATTCTTTATTGGCTATATGCTATATATATAGAATAGTGATATTCTTTATTGGCTATAGGTGGAGGTTTTTTGTTGCTTTTTTCACCCACCATAACTTAAAAAAAATATATATATATTATATATATATATATATATACACACACAGACACCAGTTAAATGTGGCAAAACGGTGCAAAAAACAACTGAAGGGGTCACCATGAAAAGTCAAAGACGCTGGCTGTGATGAAGACGTAGCACCAAAGATTAAATCCCTAATAACAAGAAGAATAATTAAACATATATACAAATGATGATCACACAAAAATAGGTGAAAATGAATAGTTCCGGAACACTAATATGATGCCTCGAACCAAAGGTGTTGGAGTAGCACATACGTTGCTTGTACATTCCTTGGGCTGTGCCTGGCAACGGCGACGTCGATCCAAAACAAATCCATGGACTCCGTCGCAAGCGCTTATAGTAAGCGCGACAGAGCGACGTTGCAAACAAAAATGTTTAAGCTGGGTAAATTTGATTTTTTAGAGACAGTCGCCACATGTGACTGTCTCTAAACCAATCAATCAGAGAGAGCGCTGCCCGCCCCCTTTGTGACGTCACTGGCCTTGTTGCCAGCGACGTCGCTTAAAACTGAAGTTTAACTTTCGCTAGTGGCGGTGGGTGACGTCATCGGTCACGTTGCCGTCGCCGGCACTATAAGCGCGGCCTAACATTTGGGCTAAGTAGAAAACAATAGAAATCAAAAGTATCATCGGTATCAGTCATTCATTAGACTGAAGATGGAACATAAGTCCATGATGAGTTTATGAAGATGTGGCCAAAATAGAAAGCACCACTGGTCTCCGAGAAATTCATCGGGGTCGTACGTTGGTCAATTAGTATACGAATCCAACACAATAAGTTCACGGTCCATTCTGTATTTCCAGAGTGCGGAAAAAATAACACTTTAATAATGCCAAAGAGGTTATTAAGTAAATCTTTAGACTGGCCACTGTCTAGACCTGTATCGTATCCAGTCCTAGGAATCCTAGCCCATTGTAGGGATCAAAGGTCTGAGAGTGTCAGAGATATCATATAAAGCTTCAGTTCCAAGGCAACATGGCATGATTCCACCAAATGTTCAAACTGATCGTGTGAGCAACAGATCTGATAATGTCATATGGTCATCTTCCAATTAGATCAAAACTCTGTTGAAGTCTCACTTAACTTAACGGTACATGCTGATGATACAGCTAATCCACGGAAAGTGTTGACGCGCCAAATGTTGGTGAAGAAGAGGGAATGGAAGGTTTCAGTGTTTCGGCCAGGGGAGCACAAACTTTTTCCCCTGCGCCCCCCTGCCGGCTGCTGCTCTCCGCGCCCCCCCCCCTCCCTCCTCCTTACCGTGGTTCCCGGCGTCTGGGCGTGATGACGCCATAGCAACGTGACGCCACATGACCCCGTGGCGTCATTTGACGCCACGTTGCCATGGTGACACGTCTCCAGATGCCGGCTGAACCACGGTAAGTACAGTTTACAGAGGCCTTCGCCGCTTCCCCGGCACTTAATTTAAGTGCCTGCGGGAAGCGCGCGGGGCCTCTGTAAACCCCGTGGGGACTCTGTAAACCCCGCCCCCCCCCCCTGCAGTTTATCTCGCGCCCCCCAGTTTGCGCACAGCTGGTGCAGGAGATGAAAGAGAGACACAAGCCTCTCATGACATGCTCCTTACCGTTTTAGGAACCAACCTAAATGTAAGGTCTCATTAAGTCCCTCGGGAGCCGCAGTGTTGAGTTAGTAGGATTTAGAGATGCAGGGAGGTGGGTGCAATGCTGACCGACCGGTTGGTGAAAAAATTAAATCCTCAAGCGCAAATCATTGAAAAATTGATTTAATAAGCAAGATAGAAGAAACACATAACGTGAACAAAAACTTCTGACGTTTCGTTCCAGCAAGGAACTTTGTCAAAGACTCATGAGGATTTCATTTTACTCTACTTTCGTCTGGAGTTACGTCACTCACGCGATCAGATCAACAGCTGTTTTCATCCACCGGCATCATCTCTGTGAGTACTCAACGCCAAGGAGCGGAGACTGTGTGACCCCAGGTTAGTGGGGGGTTCCGGGAGTCCTTGGTTGCTAGCTGCGGGGGACTTACCCTCCGGTGAGTGGTCCGGCGGCTCGGTTTCGGTGGAACCGCTATATTTACCCCCCTCCCTCCTGTTTGCAGGTCCACACAGGTACATGCATCTCTGTATTTATAGATATATCAGCCAGATAGTCATCACGTTATTACCATTTGAATTGCATATACTGCGGGCAGCTCTTGAGCACTGGACTCGGGGATTAACCATTCTTCACATCGCTAGTGTTGAGTTAGTAAATCCACTCCACGTCCTGGCAGAGGAGCATACTTGAACAATTACCACCTTTGCCAACTGGGCTGTCTGTAGTTTTATCCCGCTCGGCAGTTCTGGTGGCGGATCGATCTCCTGCCATCCTTTCCTTTAAGTTCTTGTAGGTTTTAACGACATACTAAAGGCCACATGGGAAAATCAGGACATAAACCACAGTCACTGGTGCAAGTCAAACTGTGGTTAATTAAACGTAGGTCCAATGTTCATTTGGAGTATATTTAGTGACAAATGGTACAATATTGTCATCAAAACACTCCTTTTTTTGTTAAATGACCTACTTATCTTGTTCACTCTAATTGATCTCCTTTATTGTCACACATAGGAAATTTTATCTATTGTCTATTTACATTTTTTATTAAAACATTAATTTTGTTCCCCTTTGCTCCTGGTCTGTTATTTTTTTTGGCACCGATACATTCTTTGTGCATGAGTGGAGGAGTTTTTGACACTTGCAGGAGTGCTACTGACAGCAGCCCAGCTGGGGCCATTACAGCGGTGTGCAACAAAGTTTCCTTAGTGAAATAAGAGAGAAGCAGACTGATTCCAGCTCCGGAGTATTACGTGACCCACACTGACCATGTGACGCCCAGAAGCGGCGAACGTACCGAGTGAGGAGCAAGCTGTGAAACAATCAGACTTCCAGCCAGAGGACCACTGAATTAGGCGGCAATCACAGGTACGTGAAGTCCTAAAGTCTCCGAGCCAATGTGATATGGTTTCAAAATATGTTGTTTAATACCCGCATATACAGTATGCACCAGTGGCGCAGCTAGTTATGTGCGGGCCCCGGGAACATTTTTATTCAGGGCTCCCTCATGTCTCTGCTCTCTCTGCGCGCTCTCTTTTCTCTCTCTCTCTCTCTCTGCGCGCTCTCTTTTCTCTCTCTTTCTTTGGTCTCTCTCTCTGCTCTCTCTTTGTCCCCTCTTATGTATTTCTCTCTTGTACGTCATTTCCTCTTTGTGTCTCTTCCTTCCTGTATCCTTTCCCTTTCATGTCTGTTTTTACCCCTGTGCTTTAACCCTTCCCCTCCCTCTCACCTTCCCCAGCCTGTCTCTCAGGCTGCAGCCCTACGCTGCACTACTTGAGGCCCCGCCCCCTGCCCTAGGCCCCGCCCACATACGGATGCTCTGCAGAGGAAGGAATTTCCCCTCTGTCCTCCCTACTGCATCTCGGGGCCCCGCCCCCTGACCCAGGCCCCACCCACATGCAGAGGAAGGGATTTCCCTCTGTGCTTCCTGCCCGCTTCAGGGAATTAATGTGTGGGCAGGGGGCCAGGCCGCCGACAGGGGGGGGAGAGCGGGCCCCCCAAGAGCACGGGGCCCTGGGCTTTGCCCGGGCTATAGCTACGCCCCTGGTGTTCACACAGACTTAAATATACTGGCATAGTATGTTTTTCCATCTGCTTGCCAATTTTCCATGGTACAGATGCCTTATTAATTTACTAACAAGTATGTGTTTTGATGGAAGAAATGTATTGGTTTTAAATAATCACAGAGTTTGAGCAGTCCTAAATACATTATTTTACATTTACTATTTTGCCGCACGCACACACGCACACACGCACACACGCACGCACGCACATACTTAAAAAGACAAACACAATCAACATTAAGAACCTCAAGAATAATAGCAGAGAAATTCAACAAGAGCTAAAAATGACTTCAGCCTTCTCCACATGCATAGGGACACTAACAAACAATCATGAAGAACTTATGAAGATTGTAGCTAAAAGCGCTGGAAAAAACTGGAAGAATCGCCAACAAAAACACAGGATAAGAAAATATCAGATGTGAAAACTACAGAATGAAGCAATCCCAAGACGCAACAAGAGTTGAATACGCAGAGCTATGTAACACAATCCGCAAGCAGGTAACCAAAGATGGAAGGAAATGCAACTGGCGAGAACACCATCCAAGGTAACAAAAGGTTAAAGAAGCAGCAACTTACGATTGGGAAGAGGCAAATCACGAACTCGAACAAGACAATGGGTCAATAATAAAAGGCTGGGCACTTGTCATAAAAAAAGAGTTGAGGACTTGTACATGAAATTGTACAATAACACAGATAACACGGGGCATAATCCACCAGGGGAAGAGCGAGCCGAAAACACTAATCATGTACCATGTGCCCTTCCAGAGGAAGTGTCGAAGGCAACCAAATCCAAGAAGAATGGGAAGGCTCCCGGAGAAAATCTAATTACAAGTGAAATCTTGGAAGAAGCTGGGGAAGAAGTAGAGAAAATCCTTGCAAAACTCTTTACATGATGCTTGAAGAACAGGAAAATGCCAGAGCAATGGAATAATGCCGTAGTCATCCTCATCCACAAGAAAAGAGACACAGAAGACCTCCAGAACTCCAGTCTACAGAACTTCCAATCACTTACAAGATACCCCCTAAACAGTAGCAACAGACCATGGACTTTGCCCAGCCTAGAGAACAGCAGCAGGATTTTGTAGTGGATACAACACAATGGAGCACATCACATCCAAGTCGTACAAGAAGTTGTTTCCCAAAGTAATAAATATGATTTACCACTCAGTTTAGGGTTTGTAGATTACAAAAAAAAAAGCATTTGATTCTGTCAACACCGCAGCAGATTTAAAAGGATTAAGAAGACAAAGAGTTAAAGAAGCGTACATTGAGATTATAAGGAACATTTATGAGAATGTCACATCAACCAATAGATTACATGATGATACAAGCAAGATAAGGATCAGCGAGGGAGTCGGCAGGGAGACACCGTGTCGCCAAAGCTTATCACAGCAACACTTGAACAATTGTATAAGACATTGCATTGGGCAGAAAAAGGAATCAAAATCAATGGTGAGTCATCTACTGTGATGGAGGGGGCCAGCCACCCACTACCCGCTGAACCCACTCAGTGTACCCCCAGGAGCCTTTGCTTTTCTCAGCAAACACTTGAAGAATTGCTCAGGACATTAAATTGGGAATGAAAGGGAATTAATTCAATGGCGAGTGCTTGAGTCACCCACGATATGCAGATGACGTTATTATTTTTGCCACAAGTCCAAAAGACCTCCAGCAACAAATCAGAGAACTCGCCGAAGCAAAGAAGAAGGTGGGCTTCCATATGAACCTCAGCAAGACCAAAGGGATGTTCAAAACAATGGGGTAAACTCTACAAAGATCGAAAGAAATGGAATAGAACTATTTCTACCTTGGCCGGCAAGTAATAATAGATGTGAACAGTGGTGGGATTCTACATTTTAACAACCGGCTCTTACCTGGGGGGGCGGCGTCTCCCAGCATGTTCCCCCTGCAAATGTTCTCAAAATGGCTGCGCGGCGCCACATGGTGCCGCATTGCAATGACAACGCTGCACCACGTAACGTCATGACGTCACGTAGCGCCTCGTTGCCATAGCAATGGATGGCACGGGATGAGGTTGGCATGGCAACGCGGCGCCATTTGGCGCTGCGCGCCCATATTGAGCAGATATGCAGGGAGAGGATACTGGGAGACGCCGCCCGGCGGGGTAAGAAACTCAAGCACCGGTTCGGCGAACTTGTGACATTTTAGCAACAGGTTCGCACGAACCGGTGCGAACCGGCAGAATCCCACCACAGGATGGGAACCTTTCGAATGAAATCAAAAGGAGAATGAAGATGGGACGGATGTTCTTTTTGAACAAACAAGACAATCTTTCAACGGAACCTTCCACTGTGTCTCCAGAGGAAAGTGTTAGACCCCGTGTATTCTGCCCGTGCTCACGTATGAATGTGAAACTTGGACCCTAAAAGCGAAGATAATTCTGAAGCTTCAGACAACGCAAAGAAGTATGGCGTGATGCATGCTGGGTATTACCTGAGGCAGGAAAAAGAATGAATGGGTTCGAGACCAAGAGTGTGTGACATCATCACAGGGGTGAATAAATTAAAATGGCAGCGGGCCGGGCAGGCACCTATCACAAGAAGAAATGACCATCGTTGGACAAAGATGGAACTCGACTGGATTCCACGAGAGATCTAAAAGACCAAGACGACGACCAAAAGTAAGACGGGAGGATGAAATCAGAAAATGTGTTGGAGCAACGTGGAGAAGAGAGGCTTGAAAGAAGGGACAAGGAGCGGCTCAGTGAGAAAGACACTGACTCTGGCACGGAGTTGGAGGCAGGGGAACCTGGTTCAATTCCCGGTGTCGGCTCCTTGTGACCTTGGGTAAGTCCCTTTATCTCCCTGTGTCTCAGGCACCAAAAACATAGATTGTAAGCTCCATGGGGCAGGGACTGTGTCTGCAAAATATCTCTGTAAAGCGCTACGTAAAACTAGCAGCGCTATACAAGAACATGCTCTTATTATTATTGAAACCACAGTACCTGGGAGATCACTGGGGAGGCTTAGGCCTCGGCCAAGCTCCCCGCTGGCGTGCTGAGGCTCAAGGAAAGCGGGTGGCCTTAGTCAGGGGGCATGTCGGGGGCGGGCCAGTGACGTCACGGAGCTGGTTCGCCCTCATTGGGCGAACCGCTCACGTGACCGGCCCTGCGCTAAAACCTGCGCTTGCGGAAGCGTAGACGAGCCCCTACTAAAGCCGCTCTAATTGCGGCTGTAGGGGCTCAGTGCCGAGCGGAAGCGCGCCTCAGCAAGCAGCAACCCTGGACGAGGCCTTAATCCAGCAGTGCTCCGACACGGGCTGAAGAGAATGATAATATACAGATGCAGCGTCCGTTATCTGAACATATCACGGAGCCTTTTGCGTGTGCGCTGCCAATCACGCGGTGGATTTGTTTGAATTTCATGGATCCCGATTTCTTTGGGTGCAATTCTTCGCGTTTCCGTGGCAGAAATGAATGAATTGTAATGTGTACTGTACAGTACTGTGTCAATTTGCACAATTTCTGCACTCGATAAAACACGAGTCAACAGGCGGTAATGACGCGCCATGACATGGGTATTCCGAGGTATACAACGCGTGATGTGTTCGAATAACGGCCGCTGCATCTGTATACATTTATATACATACACACATATGTACAGTGCATACATAGTGAAACCAGCCATTAATTGCATTAAAGTGTACCAGTGCGGAATGTTTAGCTTGTCATGTAACACAGGATCAACCCATTGTACATCTCAGGAAGATTCCATCTTTAAAATGTCCAATAACTCAAACTTTACATTAAAAGTACATTCAATGTGCCAAACAGCTGCTGTTTTCGGCAGGAATCTAGCGCCACCCAGAGGTGAGAAGCTCTCACTGCACTGAGCTATATATGTGTCCCTTAGCTGTAGGGAGTCATTGACTGCAGAGCATCCTTTCTGTGTATCCGTGCTGTATACGTGTGCACTGAGCTGTATATTGTGCACTGCCCCAGTCTGTGTATCCGTGCAGTATACGTGTGCACTGCCCCAGTCTGTGTATCCGTGCAGTGTACGTGTGCACTGCCCCAGTCTGTGTATCCGTGCAGTATACATGTGCACTGCCCCAGTCTGTCTATTCGTGCAGTATATGTGCGCTATGCCCCAGTCTGTGTAACCATGCAGTATACGTGTGCACTGCCCCAGACTGTGTATCCGTGCAGTATATGTGTGCACTGCCCCAGTCTGTCTATCCATGCAGTATATGTGCGCTATGCCCCAGTCTGTGTAACCATGCAGTATACGTGTGCACTGCCCCAGACTGTGTATCCGTGCAGTATATGTGTGCACTTCCCCAGTCTGTCTATCCATGCAGTATATGTGCGCTATGCCCCAGTCTGTGTAACCATGCAGTATACGTGTGCACTGCCCCAGACTGTGTATCCGTGCAGTATATGTGTGCACTTCCCCAGTCTGTCTATCCATGCAGTATATGTGTGCACTGCCCCAGTTTTTGTATTTGCACTGTATACATGTGCACTGCATGTTAACACACACACTGACATCCAAAGTTGCTGCACTGGTGCCTCTGTACACCAGAC
This sequence comes from Ascaphus truei, assembly GCA_036426205.1. NCBI lineage: Eukaryota > Metazoa > Chordata > Amphibia > Anura > Ascaphidae > Ascaphus > Ascaphus truei. The sequence continues at coordinate 19,708,388 of CM071571.1, read as the reverse complement.
ACAAGCATGAGACATCCTCCCCCCTCCTCCCCAACCTCGGACCCGCCCGCCAGAGTCACTAAACGGTGCTACGAATTTGCAGCCTTAACGCCCTTTTGTTTGAATCTGGGCGAAAGTGTTCAATGTTACACATTACAGAAGCATGGGAACATAGAGACACACAGTGTGCGCACACACACTGACAGCGTGCACACACAGCGTGCACACACTCACCTGCTCATGCTGCTGTAAGGGGAGATAAACAGCTGCTGTTATGAACATCTGGGAGATAGACAGAGACACGGACAGTATACAGCTAATCAGAGTGTTATACAGACAATAACAGTGTCACACAGAATGACAGGGGGGTCCTTACTGTGACACGTCCATCACTGTGGGCAGTGCACTCTCCTCGCTCAGCGCGTCCATGTCTTCCGTGTAACTGTTTGTCCGAGAGACGTCAGGGAGAGATTTATCTGCCCGGCACCTTCCTGCGGGGGAGAGGGGGTCAGACCAGGGGGTATGTGTCTATGTGCTTGTATGTATCTGTGCGTGTGTATATATCTATGTGTATGTGCTTGTATGTATGTATGTATGTGTCCCTGTATATGTGCATGCATGTGTGTATGTGTCTATGCATATGTGCATATGTATGTGTCTATGTATATGTGCATATGCATGTGTCTATGTATACTGTATGTGCATGTATCTATATATATGTGTGCATGTATGTATGTGTCTATGTATATGTGCGTATGTGTGTCTATGTATGTGCTTGTATGTATGTGTCTATGTATATGTGCGCGTGTGTATGTATGTGCCTATATATATGTGTGTGTGTGTGTATGTACGTGCTGTATATACATAACGAATAGGGAAAAACCTTGCTAAACTCACATAATAATGCATTAATAGGTGTGTGCTACCTGGGAGATGAGAAAGATGCGGAAAATGTACCAGCGGGTACACAGAAGAAATCCCTCTAGTGGTGCACTCCCCCATACAGAGTATTGCAGAGGAATATTAGTACATAATAAAACAGCTTGTATTGCTCAAGTTGCAAATGTAGGCATACTATAAATAGATACAGCGAGAAATCGTGAACCACAGATACATTACAGGGCTCCTAAATTACAGTGGAGTGAAAAATGGTGTTCACCCCCTGGGGGGTAATGAGAACTGAGCTGATGCGCTGGTTGTAATAACCTAGTTACGTGCATGGGGTCTTCCAAAGATTGGATATGAGCAATGATGCTCAGCCTAGCAATGATACTCAGCCTAGCAATGATGCTCAGCCTAGCAATGATACTCAGCCTAGCAATGAGGCTCAGCCAATCAATGAGGCTCAGCCTAGCAATGAGGCTCAGCCAATCAATGAGGCTCAGCCTAGCAATGAGGCTCAGCCAAGCAACGAGGCTCAGCCTAGCAAGGAGGCTCAGCCTAGCAATGAGGCTCAGCCAAGCAACGAGGCTCAGCCAAGCAACGAGGCTCAGCCTTGCAATGAGGCTCAGCCTAGCAAGGAGGCTCAGCCTAGCAAGGAGGCTCAGCCTAGCAATGAGGCTCAGCCAAGCAATGAGGCTGAGCCTAGCAACGAGGCTCAGCCTAGCAATGAGGCTCAGTAAGTGGAGTATAGCAAAAAACGAAGTCTCACTATAGTTATAGATCGCAGCAATGTGTACACATATACAGAGGGAGCAATGTGTACACATATACAGAGGGAGCAATGTGTACACATATACAGAGGGAGCAATGTGTACACATACAGAGGGAACACATGTACCATATACAGAGGGAGCAATGTGTACACATATACAGAGGGAGCAATGTGTACACATATACAGAGGGAGCAATGTGTACACATATACAGAGGGAGCAATGTGTACACATATACAGAGGGAGCAATGTGTACACATATACAGAGGGAGCAATGTTGTACCACTAATACAGAGGGACAATGTGTACACATATACAGAGGGAGCAATGTGTACACATATACAGAGGGAGCAATGTGTACACATATACAGAGGGAGCAATGTGTACACATATACAGAGGGAGCAATGTGTACACATATACAGAGGGAGCAATGTGTACACATATACAGAGGGAGTAGCAACTGTGGTACACATATACAGAGGGAGCAATGTGTACACTATACAGAGGGGAGGCAATGTGGTACACATATACAAGGGAGCAAGTGTATACATAAGAGGGAGCAATGTGTACACATATACAGAGGGAGCAATGTGTAACACATATACAGAGGGAGCAATGTGTACACAGCATTACAGAGGGAGCAATGTGTACACATACCTTTTGTTTGGTGGAGTGCATGCCGGCGGGATTTCTTCCTGTGTACCGCTGTTACAATTTCGTATATCATATACTGTATAACATACGCATCGTTGTGTTCTGAGTACGTCTAAGTATGTCTATCTCCTGTATGTATATATGTATGTCAAGTGTATGTATATGTATGATATAGATATGGCAGCTGGAGTCCAGACACAATGAATGCGGGGGGGGAGGGTCTCACAGAGAGCGAGAGGAGGTGGCAGTCTGGCGTCCTGACACACTGAATAAGGGGGGGGTTCACAGAGGCTGAGAGGAGGCTGGCAGTCTGGCTCCGACACACTGAATAAGTGGGGGGGGGTCTCCACAGAGGCTGAGAGGAGGCTGGCAGTTCGGAGTTCCTGACACACTGCTGGGGGGAGGGTCTCACGAGGCTGAGAGGAGGCTGGCAGTCTGGCGTTCTGACACACTGAATGCGGGGGAGGGTCTCACAGAGGATGGAGGAGGCTGGCAGTCTGGCGTCTGACACACTGAATAGGGGGGGGGTCTCACACGAGGCTGAGAGGAGCTGGCAGTCTGGCGTCCTGACACACTGAATAAGGGGGGGGGTCTCACAGAGGCTGAGAGGAGGCTGGCAGTCTGGAGTCCAGACACACTGAATGCGGGGGAGGGGGGTTCACCAGCGCTGAGAGGAGGCTGGCAGTCTGGAGTCCAGACACAATGAATAAGGGAGAGGGTCTCACAGAGGCTGGAGGGGCTGGCAGTCTGGACATCTGACACACATGAATGCGGGGGAGGGTCTACAAGAGGCTGAGAGGAGGCTGGCGGTCTGGCGTCCTGACAACACTGAATAGGGAGATGGTCTCACAGAGGCTGAGATGAGAGGAGGCTGGCAGTTGGAGAGCCTGAACACCTGAATGGGGGGAGGGTCTCACAGGGTCTGGAGGAGGCTGGCAGTCTGGCATCCTGACACACTGAATGCGGGGGAGGGTCTCACAGAGGCTGAGAGGAGGCTGGCAGTCTGGCGTCCTGACACACTGAATAAGGGAGATGGTCTCACAGAGGCTGTGAGGAAGGCTGGCAGTCTGGAGTCCGACACACTGAATGCGGGGGAGGTCTAACAGAGCTGAGAGGAGGCTGGCAGTACTGGAGTCCTGACACACTGAATGGGGGGAGGTCTCACAGAGGCTGAGAGGAGGCTGGCAGTCTGGAGTCCTGCACAACTGAATACGTGGGGAGGGTCTCACAGGGCTGGAGGGTTGGCTGTTATGAAAGTTATTGTGTCTCCAGCCTTCTAAAGTTTTGTTGTTTCACGTTGTATTACATTGTGGTATACATGTTGTATTACACTGTGTATTACACGTTGTATTAACTGTTGTATTACACTGTGTATTACACTGTTGTATTACATTGTTGTATTACACTGTGTATTACATTGTTGTATTACACGTTTTAAGACAGTTCCCAGTATTTATTGAAATCTGGGACTACAGAGATTACAGCAGGCTGCAAATGTGCCTGTTCCTCAATGACCACTGGATTATTATATATATATCATAGTTCATTCACGTCCATGCTCTGGCTTCAACTGTCACCTCTCCTCCGTATATTGCCAAAATCCACCTTTACTCTGTCTCTCTACTGTCGAACCCTACTGGCAGGCCCCTATCCTCTCCCCCTGGACTATTGTAACATACTGCTAACAGGTCCTCCCTCCTGTAACTTCCTCCTCTGCAAGTTATCCAAAGTCTGCAGCAAGAATCACTTGCTGTCCAGAACAGGATCACCTCTTCTCTTAAATCCTCTCTGGCTTCCCATCAAGTTCTGGATCCCCTACAATGTTCTCCCTCTTACATTAAAGTTTCTCCACTCATTGCCCTCCCCGTATATCGATTTAATTGCGTATGTCTCCTACTCTCTTATTATAACTGTCTCCACTGCTCTCCCTTTTCCCGTGCGTTCGCCCCCTCCTGCACTCGCATACGCCCGCACTTCTCTCTCCACCCGTTTCATTGCAAAAACAGAACTTTCCAATGAAGCTTTTCAAAAGGTCTGGACTGATGGTTGCTGCCCCCAACAACACAGTCACTCTACCAAGCATCATGGGGCAAGCACAGCCACACTGCGATTGGTTCATTTGTTTGTGTTTGGTGCATGTGTTTGTGGTTTGGTGGCATGGTTTGTTTTGGCATGTTGGTTTGGGTTCATGTGTTTTGTGTTGGTGCATGCGTTGTAGTTGGCGCATGTGGTTGGTGCGTGTGTTTTGTGTATTTGTGGCATGTGTTTTGTGTTTGGTGCATGCGTTTGTAGTTGGCGCATGGTGTTGGTGCATGTGTTTTGTGTTTGGTGCATGTGTTTGTGTTTTGTGTTTTGTGTTCATGCCGTGTGTTTGGTGCATGGTGTTTTGGTGTTTGTGTTTGTGTTTGGTGCATGGTTTTTTGTGTTTTGGTATGCTTGTGTTTGGTGCTTGTTTGGTGCATTGTGTTTGTGTGCTGTTTTTGGTGTGGTTTGTTGTTTGGTCATGTGGTGTTTGTGTTTGGTGCATGTGTTTGTGTTTGGTGGCATATGTTTTGTGTTTGGTGCATGCGTTGTAGTTGGCGCATGTGGTTTGGTGCATGTGTTTTGTGTTTTGGTGCATGCGTTTGTAGTTGGCGCATGTGTTGGTGCATGTTGTTTTGTGTTTGTGCATGTGTTTTGTGTTTGGTGCATGCGTTTGTAGTTTGGCGCATTGGTTGGTGCATGTGTTTTGTGTTTGGTGGCATGTGTTTTGTGTTTGTGTTTGTTCATGCCTTTGTGTTTGGTGCATGTGTTTGGTGTTTGTGTTTGTGTTTGTGTTTGGTGCTGTGTTTGGTTTGGTTCATGCCTTTGTGTTTGGTGCATGTGTTTGGTGTTTGTGTTTGTGTTTGGTGTTTGTGTTTGTGTTTGGTGCATGTGTTTTGTGTGTTTCGTTTGTTTTGGTGGGATGTGTTTGGTGTTTGTGTTTGGTGTTTTTGTTTGTTGCATGTGTTTGTTTTGTGTTTGGTCATGCCTTTGTGGTTGGTGCATGTGTTTGGTGCATGCCCGTTGTGTTATTTTTTTTTGATGCATGTGTGTGTTCCTTGGTCAGCGGGTCTCTCTCTCTCCAAACACAAACACATGCACCAAACACAAACACATGCACCAAACACAAAGGCATGCACCAAACACATTCACCAAACACAACCACAATGGCATGCACCAAATGCATACACATGCACCAAACACATGCACCAAACACATGCACCAAACACATGCACCAGCCACAACCACAAAGGCATGCACCAAAAGCAAACACATGCACCAAACACAACCACATGCACCAACCAGTGACCAGGCAGTGATAGAGTGACAGGGGGCATAATGACCAGGGAGTAATAGGGGTCACAGTAACCAGGCAGTGGCAGGGGGCACAGGGTCCAGGGGGTGCAGTGACCAGGTAGTGACAGAGTGGCAGGGTATACAGTGACCCATACATTGGGCGAGGGTCACATTGTGTGGAGCCCTCACCTGGCGATGGATGAAAACGACAGATCCCAGAAGTCTCCAGGTGCCTCCCTGACGATCAACGTGTAACATGCGCAGGATCTGAAGGAAGCGGATTCCCCTACAGGGAGTGAGTGAGAGAAAGAGAGTGAGACTCGGGAGTGTGAGAAAGGGAGAATCAGGGAGTGAGTAAGGGAGAGTCAGGGAGTGAGTGTAATTGAGTGAGTGCATGAAGGACAGTCAGTGAGAATGAGTCACAGAGAGAGTGATTGAGAGTAATTGAGAATGAGAGTGCATCATTGAGAGAGTGAGGGAGAGACAGGGAGAGAGCAAGTGAGGGAGAGTCAGGGAGAGAGTAAGTGTCAGGGAGAGTGATGGAGAGTCATTGAGAGTGTGCAGGAGAGAAAGGGTGAGTAAGTGAAAGTCAGTGAGAGAGTAAGAGTAAGGAATAGAGTAAGTAAGGGAGTCTGGCATGAGAGTGAGAGTCAGGGTGAGTGGGTCATTGAAAGAGTGAAGGAGAGTCAGGGTGAGTGAGTTATTGAGAAAGTGAGTGAGAGGGAGAGAATGGATGAAGGAGTTAGGGAGAGAAAAGGTGAGTAAGGGAAAGTCCGTGAGAGTCAGGAGTGAGCAAGAGAGGGAGAGTAAGGAGTGAGTGAGAGTCAGGGAGAGAATGAGTGAGGAAGAGTCATGGGAGAGAGAGAGAAAGTCAGGCAGAGCTTGAGAGTGAGAGTCAGAAAGAGTGAGTGAGGACCAGGGGTGGAGATTCAGGGTGTGAGCATGAATGAGGGAGAGAGTGAGTGGGTAAGGGAGAAAGTGACTGTGAGAGTGAGAAAGTAAGGGATAGAGTGAGAGTGAGTGAGGGAAGCAGGAATAGTGAGAAAAAGCCATGGAGAAGGTGAGTGGAGGAAGTGAATGTAAGAGAATCAGTGTTGGTGACATCCAGCAGTGAGCACACAGTAAGTTGTTGTTACCCTGCAGTCAGCGTTCAGTGAGATGCTGATGCCCTGTAGTGAACAGTTAGTGTGTTGGTGACACAGTGTAGTGAGCACTCAGCGAGTTTGATAGCCTACAGTGAGCGCACAGTGAGTTGGTGACACCCTGAGTGAGAGTGAGTCAGGAAGAGAGTGAGAGTCAGGGAGAGTAAATGAGTTGCGGGAGAGAGTGTAAGAGAGTGAGAGAGTGCAGTGACACTCTGCAGTAAGCATTCAGTGTGTCAATAAGTCGGTGACACCCTTCAGTGAGCACTCAGTGAGTGGGTGACACCCTGCAGTGAGCACTCAGTGAGTTTGTGGCACCCTGCAGTGAGTGCTCAGTGAGTTAATGTCCCCAAGAAGTGAACAGTCAGTGAGTGAGTGACACCCTACATTGAGAGCTCAGTGAGTGGGTGACACCCTGCAGTGAGCGCTCAGTGAGTGGGTGATATCCTGCAGTGAATGCTCAGTGAGTAGGTGACACACTGCAGTTAGCGCTCAGTGAGTGGGTGACACCCTGCAGCGAGAGCTCACTGAGTGGGTGACATGCTCAGTGATCGGATAACACCCTGCAGTGAGCGCTCAGTAAGTGGGTGATACATTGCACTGAACGCTCGGTGAGTGGGTGACACTGCAATGAGTGCTCAGTAAGTGGGTGACACCCTGCAGTGAGCGCTCAGTACATGTTTGCCCACATGGACGTATGTATGTGAAAGTGGGTAACCACAGACTGCCTAGCTTGCCCTCCACCTCCCTGCAGTGCACTAAAATCAGACACTGCTCCCCCAAAAGAATATACAAACGCAAGAACATCCCAACTAGGAAAACGCAGAATGGTAAAACATGTCCCCTGCCAGGTGCACATGTTCCGTTAGAGCTCAAAGACAGCACTTACTACAATGTAATATCACAGGAACATTTACACTGCTTATATACAAACATCACAACATCACGTGCAGGAAACAGGATCAGCAGGTTTTAAAAAAAGGGAATAAAATAAAACATTTTTTTTTTAACCAAATTAACCTGTAATGAGCAGAGCCAAATAACCTGTAATGAGCAGAGCTAAATAACCTGGAATGAGCAGAGCCACATAACCTGGAATGAGCAGAGCCACATACTGCATATCAAAAGTTATTTATAGGCAATAATTATTTTGAGTCTTTCATGCGGGAATATTCCCACGTCAAAAGAAAATGAACTCATGTATCCAGAACACTATATAACATTTATAAATAATATACTAGAACTAGATGATAGTTCTCATGTCCATACATTTATTAAGACTATAAGTTTAAAAATCCAATATGTTCCTTGTTAACATAAAGTCCTGAACCTATCACCCCCTAGGGATGATGGGGGAGATATGTTCAAGACCCATACGTATTAATGTAAAAAGATCTCTATTGTGGCTCTTACAGAAATGTTTGAGAACATCAGGCATCTGTGCACTATATATTCTGTGATTGTGTATGTCTGTCTATCTATCTATCTATCTATCTATCTATCTATCTATCTATCTATCTATCTATCTATCTATCTATCTATCTATCTATCTATCTATCTATCTATCTCACACTTTTATGAAAATGTAAAAAATTGGGTACATTCTCCCAAAAGAAATTAGTATGTTTTGAAATAAAGGATGTGGAAAACTCAATTTTGTGCCTCTGATATATTTTTGCTTTAATATTAGCAATATGCTGCGAAGCCATCTTCCTTGTAATGGAAACAATTTTAGTCCTACTTACAGCATATTAAATAGGAGCCTCCTTTGGGTACCAGGGCCTAATTAAGAATATAATAGACCACAAGACAATGTTGACTTCACACACCAGCCCTCCATTAGCTGAACAGCTACCAAACGTGCATTGATAATATTCAATATGCTGCTAATAATACCTCTACTTATACAAGAAAAATAGCTGTATCCCTGGGGGTGCACTGGTAATATAGACTAGGTACAGAACTTGCAAGATTCTATTAATACGTCTGGTATATTTTACTGTTCATTTTTGGATATTAGACAAGGGGGGATGGGGACACACACATGCTCAGCTCAAAAGTAAATAAGTGGGTGCACTAGGGGTTTGATACTTAAGAGCAAAGAAAAGGGTAACCAGAGAAAGAGGGTCACTCTTCAGAGGGTGAATAGACTGAGGTGAAAAGCCCCCGATTACATGAACTCGCTGGTTAATAGTGGAACTCTGGTTATAGGCCAAGGAAACAATCATATTCTGTAAATGGACCTCGTTGTGGTTGTGCGAGTGACCACGAGTAAATAGTAGTCCCGAACCAATTATGGATGAACTGCCTATGAGATTATCAGGGCCGCCAACAGAAATCATGGGGCCCAGGACAAATGAATGGAGCAGGACCCACCCGCCCCGCGAACCCATAGCGCACCTACCACGAAAAAATATTTTTTGGCACGCAATTTTTACTTAACTGTTTTCTTCTTATTGTAATACGGAAAAAAAACATTACAATGCAATCTGTTTATTTTTATATATTCAACAGAAGACAGGTGACTGTCTGTCTGGGTGAGTGGGTGACTGACTGCCTGGGTGGGTGACTGCCTGGGTGGGTGAGTGGGTGACTGACTGCCTGGGTGGGTGACTGCCTGGGTGGGTGGGTGACTGACTGACTGCCTGGGTGGATTGGTGACTGACTGCCTGGGTGGATGGGTGACTGACTGCCTGGATGGGTGGGTGACTGACTGCCTGGATGGGTGGGTGACTGACTGTGTGGGTGACTGACTATGTGTATTTTTAGTTGTTACAAGTAGTTAAAAAACATATCTGACTTGTCTGTCTGCAACAATCCTCTGCTATGTGTATTTTTAGTTGTTACAAGTAGTTAAAAAACATATCTGACTTGTCTGTCTGCAACAATCCTCTGCTATGTGTATTTTTAGTTGTTACAACTAGGTAAAAAACATATCTGAATTGTCTGTCTGCAAGCAATCCTCTGCTTTGTGTATTGTTAGTCGCAGTATTTAGTTTAGTCTTAATTAAATTAACTTACACTAACACTTAGGCATGACAAGACTGTTGAAAAAAACATCTGTGTTAATATGCCTCACATGTGCTAATTAAGGTGGATGGGCTGAATTAAATTCTGTCAGGTGACTTATTAGGCCTTTATAAGAGCAGACAGAGAAGCCCTAGCTGTGTATGCAGCCCCAAGATACAAATTGGCCCGTTCTAAGTGGCAGTGTGGAGTTTAACAGGGAGTTATACAGGAATGAAAACAAGTGGACTACAGAACACCTACTGGCCCTCAGTCCTGGATGTGAACTACGCTGGAGAGGTGGACATTTTCTATCTCAGACCACACATCTCAGCACTAAACTACTGCTGCCATGACGCTGCTACTATTTACATTTGCTCTGACCTCGCTTCTTTTCAAAATACACATTTCTTTCTACCAGCCCCATGTCTCCAACTCTATTCATATATCTCCGTCTCTCCTTTCTTCACCGCTTCTCAGTTCACATGAGCTGCTTCCTAATTCTCCTCCTGCCTTCCTTGACTATCTTTCCGCTGTCACAGAGGAGGATGTATCACTACTGATCTCCTCTTCTCCCTCTACCACTTGCCCTCTTGACCCCATTCCCTCCCATCTCCTAAAACATCTTGTTCCTACTATAACCCCTATGCTCACACACATATTTAACACCTCCCACTATTCTGGCACCTTTCCTTCCTCCTTTAAACATGCAACCATTACTCAAAAACAGCAAGCTTGACCCTTCCTGTCTTTCTAACTATCGACCTGTCTCCCGCCTGCCTTTTGCCTCCAAACTCCTTGAACGTCTTGAATTCTCTCACTTGCTCCACTTTCTCAGCACCCATTCTCTCCTAGACCCTCTACAATCTGGCTTCCACACTGCTCACTCGACTGAAACAGCCCTCACTAAAATAACTAATGACCTCCATGCTGCCAAAGACAGAGGTCATTACACTCTGCTCATATTACTTGACTTCTCTGCAGCATTTGACACCGTGGACCACCCTCTTCTCCTCCACATTCTCCATACTCTTGGTATACGTAACAAAGCTCTATCCTGGATCTCCTCTTACCTCTCCCATCGTACTTTCAGTGTATCTTCTGCTAACACCTTCTCCTCCTCCATATATCTCCCTGTGGGGGTACCCCAGGGTTCTGTCCTGGGACCTCTTCTCTTTTCTCTGTACACACTTTCCCTAGGTGACCTAATCACATCCCTTGGGTTTAAATATCACCTCTATGCTGACGACACACATATGTACTTTTCAACCCCTGACCTTACACCTGCTGTACAGACCAAAGTTTCAGAATGTCTCTCTGCGATATCATCCTGGATGGTCCTCCGCCGACTTAAACTTAACATGACAAAAACAGAGCTCTTCATTCTTCCTCCCAAACCTGGCCTTACTACCACCTTGCACATTACTGTTGGAAGTACCATCATTTGCCCTGTAGCCCAAGCATGCTGCCTAGGGGTCACACTTGACTCCTCTCTTACATTCTCCTCTCACATTCAAAATACCTCTAAAACCTGTTGCTTTTTCCTCCGCAATATCACAAAGATACGCCCTTTCCTCTGTTGCTCGACTGCTAAAACTCTGACTCAGGCTTTCGTCCCAAACACTCCACCGTAACTACCCTGCTAAAAGTTTGCAATGAAATCCAGTGTGGAATGGAACGGGGACAACTCACTGGTGCAGTATTCCTAGATTTTGCATAGGATTTTGATACAGTTGATCATGCTATCCTGCTTAAACTCCAGAGCTCTGGAATAGGGAAGCATGCTTTAAACTGGTTTCAGTCCTACCTATCAGGAAGATCCCAACACGTGTCCATCTCAGGCTCTAACTCCAACCCCCTGGATATCACCTGTGGTGTCCCGCAAGGCTCTCTTCTGGGGCCCCTACTCTTCTCAGTGTTCATCAAAGATCTTCCAACAGCTTGTAAGGAAGCCTCAATACACATGTATGCAGATGACACAATCCTATATGCACACAGCCATAGCCTCTCTGACCTTCAACACACACTTCAGTCTGGCTTTTTGAAACTCGAAAACTGGATTTCCCAAAACAAACTGTTTTTAAACACTGACAAGACTGTAACAATGGTATTTGGGACCAAGACTAAATTTTTAAAGCTTCCAGCGACTGAGCTCCAGATTAGAACCAACGTCAACACCACCCTAACCCCTGTCACTAGTTTTAAATACCTGGGCTTATGGTTTGACTCCCACTTAACATTCGGAATACACATTGATACCCTGACAACCAAGACCTATGCCAAACTAGGGGTACTTTACAGGAACAAATCCTCCCTAAGTCTCCTGGTCAGAAAGCGTATCGCACAGCAGATGCTAATGCCAATTATTGACTATGGAGATATAGTATACGGCACGGCACCTCAAACCTACCTTAGCAAACTTGACACCCTCTACAATTCAATTTGTCGTTTTGTTCTCCAATGCAACTACAACACACATCACTGCGAAATGCTCAAAGAACTAGACTGGTCATCACTAGAGTCTAGGCGCAAAGTTCACCTTTCCTGTCTTGTCTTTAAATTCTTTATCGGCAAGCTACCCAGCTATCTGAACAAGCTCCTCACCCCTACCACATGCAGAACTTATCACCTGAGATCAGACTCCAAAAGACTGTTCATGGTCCCAAGGCTCAACTTAGTATCCGGCCGTTCCTCCTCTTACCGTGCACCCCAAAACTGGAACAACCTACCAGAGACTCACATCCACCACCAGTTTAAGTACTTTCAAATCTAAGGCTGTCTCACATTTTAATCTGGTCTGTAACTGTTTCATTCACCCATAATATATATTTTCTTTAACTGTGCTTGCAATGTCTTGTATATAATGTATACCCTGCTCATTTATGTAACTGTACTTGTAACCATGTATTATTTGTCTTAACTCTGTGCCCAGGACATACTTGAAAACGAGAGGTAACGCTCAATGTATTACTTCCTGGTAAAATATTTTATAAATAAAATAAATAAATAATTCTTGGAGTCAGGAAGGAATTAATTTTTCCCCTTAATGGGTTTTTTTGTTTGCCTTCCTCTGGATCAATAAGCAAGTATAGATATAGGATAAAGTATCTGTTGTCTAAATTTAGCATAGGTTGAACTTGATGGACCTACAGTACCGACACACTTTATTAGAGTGTGGCCGGTACCGCAAGCCGGGAGATTTCCCGGCTTGCTAGTGGCCGCCCCTCGGCGTGCCGCGCATCATAGACGCGCGGTCACGCGTCTTCGGGAGCGTGCGCCCCCTGCACGCGCGTCCAGGGGCTCCCCGAGGGAGCCCTGGTGTCCCGCGATCGCGGGACAGCGGCAGGGGGTTCCGGGGGACCCGGCAGCGGTAGGGAGAGCGCCCCGATCGGAGGGCGCTCTTCCGCTGCTTCGGCGCGCGCCCATCACTCTCTGGCGCGCGCCAGGCTACTGCTGCGGCCAAGAACGGGCAAATGCTCGAATAAACTTGGCCGCAGCAGTATGTCTTTTTTCAACCCCATCTACTATGTAACCTTGTGTGTTGTCTCTTCCTTACTGTTGGGTCCTAGGAAACAGGGTCTGCCTGGTAAGGATAATCTTTCTTATATCTAATCTATGGGACAAGCACCTACTATTGCAGCATATGTGAGTGCCATGTGTGTGTGTGTGTGTGTGTATATGTATATATACAGTGGTTGACAAATCACCAAAAAATCTACTCACCACACAAAAAAAATCTATTCGCCACCTAGTACCAAACGTGTGCTGCTTGGGCCAATATTTACTCGCCCGGGGGTTAAATCCACTCGCCCGGGCGAGCAAATGTATAGGTTTGTCGAACTCTGTAAATATATACACACAAATACAACTGTATGCCCATCTGCATGTCTTAGGCAGGTCTGCAACCCCGCCTTTCCCCATTATCACCCAGCATACAGCACTTCCACTGCAGCAAGGGATTCTGGGAAATGACATGCAAATGAGCACACAGTGTCACTTTTTGCCTCAAAAACCATTTTTAACATGGTTCCCTATAGGCTTAAGCTTGCTGCATGGTCACAGCTTTGAGCACAGCCAGGGTTAAGGTGCATACCCAGAAAACCACCCACAGACAGCTGTTTCGACCTTGATGGGTCTCATCAGTGTGGGGTTGATTTTAACTGGATATGCATAAGAGGCTATGGGATAGGCTATACCATAATACTGAGTTAAGTTACGGTAAGTGACAAAAACCCTCCACAGGAAAGCAAATATGCAAATACAACTGTATGCTCATCTGCATGCTTTCCTGTGGAGGGTTTTTGTCACTTTTTTTTACTCACCATAACTTAACTCAGTATTATTATTTTTTTTTATATATATATATACACACACACACACACACACACACACACACCTCCTGTATGACGTTTACACACCTTATTCAGTGATGTGTATATCACATAAACACACAAATCTCCTGTATAACGTATACACACCACATACGGTGATATGATACATAGGAGAAGGCCCTATAGAGAGGAGAGAGGAGAGAAAGATCTAACACCACCCGTATACCATGCATACATACCCCATTCACATATAATGAAGCGCTCAGTGCATTCTGGAAGTTGTAGTCCTGAAGCTGATGGGAGGTGGACTCTCCTATCGCCGGATATCCGGTCCGCTTCGTTTCTGACGGCGCCTACCGCCGCGCGCTCTAATTGCCTGCCTGTTGCGCTGACGCGTTTTTCTGCGTTCCGATTGGGCAGTTATGAGCGTTCCAATCGTTTCTGGTTTGATTGGTCGGCCTGGGGACGCGTGATTCTCGACTCTGATTGGATGGCATGGAGAGGACGCAAGTGTCACTGCTCTCTGAGTGGTTCTCTCCTGTCACGTGATGGGAACGTGCCGCCGAGCGCGAAAATTCAAACGGCGGAACAAACCGAAAGAGGAAGCGACTGAGAAAAGTAATTATATAATATATATATATGTATATACACCGTGTATACAGAGAGAGGGATATATACATAATAAATATATACACATGCAGGACTACTACTGTACTGTGTGTATATATACGCACCGTGAGGGATATATACATGATATATGTACACACACTGTATACAGAGAAAGGAGTGTGTGTGTATATATATATTTATATATATATATATATATACACACACATATACACATATACAGCAGATTATACCTCATACATATATATATACACATACATACAGGAGTATAATAATATACATAGAGAAGTGTTTATAATAAACATACTGTGTATACAGAGATGGGTATATATATATATATATATATATATATATATATATCAATGGTATAACAGTTTGTACTCACGGTCTCCAAGAAATCCTGATGCTTGTCTCATAGGAATGACATAAACAGATAGTTACCAGAAACAGTCCTGATGACAGAGAGACATCTATAGCTTATACAGTGATTTGTTCAGGCACACTCCCTCCTTCCCCCATGTCACACATGCTCCCTCCCCCGCAACACTAACAGCCCCCTTTGTCTGGTAGGTTCTGTCCTTTCAATGGGGTCCAACAGCGCAGACGCACAATGAGGGCGAGCCCTCGCAGGCCGCTTATACTCAAGAGACGCAAGCTGAGCCTTCCCCAGAGCGATGCCCCCCACTGCACTGGAACAGCAAGGCATATGGGGAGGGGACCCCCTGACCTGACCCAAACCCTCGTCACGGGACCCCCTGACCTGAGCCAGGCCCTCGTCACGGGACCTCCTGAGCTGAGCCCGACCCTCATCACGGGAACCCCTGACCTGAGCCGGACCCTTGCCACAGGCTTTGCAGGACCGTCTGACCTGAGCCAGACCCTAATCACAGGACCCTCTGGCTTGCGTCAGATCCTCGGCACGGAAGTCACAGGACCCACTGAGCAGAGTTCTCCTGGAGGTTGTACAGAGCCTGCAGTACCGAGGATCCCTGCTGGCATACGAGTCATGGGTCACCCCACCATGCCGGACATTCAGCTTGTGGTCATTCCCGCCCAGGCCGACGTCCAGAGCGTCATCCAGGCACTGACTGCTCGGGGCAGGGAGAGTGGGGGCCCAAACAAGTTTATCCTGATTAGCGGGGGGGCATCCTGCTCCATTCAGGCTGGACCTGTCAGTCCCCAAATCAAGGAGGAAGAGATAGGATCATGTCAGCTGGCAGCCACATCACTACACGGACAGCACCCTGCGGAAAACGCCATAAAGGGTATGTCATTTCCTAATTTATATACGCCACTTTCATCACTAGATGCGCTGCTGCATGGTTAAGTTGGGTAGTCATTGCAGGTTATGATTAGACGTGCAGGTTGTGATTACTTTTTTCGCCTCACATGAGAGTTCTGTGTATGTTTTACATTACGCACAAGTCTCTTCTGACGACGTCTAAATGTGAAGAGCTCATTAAGAGCAAAGTCCTCCAGCCGTGTAGATGTGTTGTGGGTGTTGATGCTTTTTAGTGGCCCAACATGAGGGAGAGCTTTGATAAAATAACGTACAGAGCTTTCCAAACGTACTCGCGTGAAGAAGAGGTCTGGAAAGCTCTGTACATGTGAAGAAGGGACCCGTGAGGTTTGGAAAGCTAATCAAATATATTGTCGTCGTAGAGGCAAAAGTAATTGACTACAATCTTTGAGTACTGAGGAAAGGGCAAATAAATGCTATTTTTTTACATTATTTCAAAAGTTTTATGTTTTTGTAACTTCAGTAACACTAAGGGTTTTTTCCCTTAACAAATCTATTAAATGAGCAAGTTAAACATCGATCACGTTTAGTCATTCCTCTGTCTATGATTATATAGGCACTTAATGAATTTTTCAATAGAAATATCAAGGAATTCTAAGTCAGGAAGTGCATTTAGTGCGTTTTTGCCAAAAAATACACAATGTATTTAGCCTCTAAAACAACTAATATATACTGTTGTCTCTAAAGGCCTCTCACGTCGCTCCCCTAAGAAGCATCACAATCTATAGTGAATCAAGCACTTCTTAACAAATCTTTATACTTAGAAACACATGTTTGTGTTGGTAGGATGTTAGAGGTGTTGAGATGTCAGACTGTAGACTGTGGCCTATAGTTTCCTATTATCACTGTATCACTTTGTGCTAGAAGAGAGAGACTCAATGTCCCATAGCTCCCTTCTGTCTATGTCACCCTGGGTGGGGCAGATTTATTGGGCTATATGTCACTCTTTGCTGCTGTTACTTCAGCCGAAAAGCGGGAGGGAGAGGAGCTGGACATCAGCCTGACCAACATACACTGGCTGGGAAAGATGAGCTCGGACGGGCTGGGTTCCTGCACTGTGAAGGAGGAGCCAGAGGAGAAGGAGAACCAGACCCCTGACCTTGACCATGTGAAGGTAAGCGAGCCCTGCTCATTACCAACGAAATACTACAGACCTATTGCCCCAGTGTGGGAGCTCCACGTGTACCTGTGCTCTGTGAGGATCTTAATGTGTGTGTGCGTGCTCAGGGTTGTTAGTTCAGGGTTCTGTTGGTATGTTGTGTGTATCCTGTTAGTATATTGTGTGTAAGTGCCCTGCTTATGTTGTGTTTGGTCACTGAATCCTTCAGACTTAAGTTTCTTTTCTTTTGTTCTCTAGATATGGTGCTTTATATCTGAGGTTTTGATAAGTCACAGATCATTACTCTGCTGTGTATCTGTCTGTGGTCTTCGCTCTCTCTGACATCCTCTCTTGCTCTCTGACTCCTTCTCTCTCGCAGGTGGAGGCAGACTTGGACCCCCTCCCCCCCCCAGCAATGGCAGGGCTCCGTCTCCGAGCGGCCGCCTTACTCCTACATGGCCCTGATCCAGTTTGCCATCAATAGCACCCACAGGAAGCGCATGACCCTGAAGGAGATTTACACCTGGATTGAAGATCACTTCCCCTACTTCAAATACGCTGCCAAGCCTGGCTGGAAGGTGCCCGTAAAAAAGGGAGAGGAGAAAAGAATGGGGAACCACGAAAGAGGGAGTGGTGGGGGAGGGGGTTGAAAGTGTTCCATACAGGAATTGCCCCTAGACTCGTGGCTCTGCTGTGACACGGGTCAGCAGTATTTCCAGCAGTCACACCCCTGGTAAAGTCTGAGAACCTTGTGCTTTATACCCCACAGAACTCGATCCGGCACAACCTATCCCTGCACGACATGTTTGTGCGAGAAACGTCCACAAACAACAAGATCTCCCACTGGACCATACATCCGGAGGCGAATCGCTGCCTGACCCTGGACCAGGTGTTCAAGGTGAGACCCCCCTGAGAGCGGGGGGAAGGGGCGCCTGAGAGTTGGAGAGACGGGGTGCCTGGTCCAGATAAGAACAGATATCCCTCCTGTGAATACACTGCACCTCTCGTGTGTGAGATCAGTATTGTGTTTTTTTCAGATGTTGTGTGTTAGATGGTTTCCCCAGAGAACAAATCTCTGTATATATTAGTTTGCATAGGATTCAATTGTAGTGTTTGCATAGAACACCAGAGCACAGTGTAGCCTGCTACATCTGTATTTTTGAGGTGGGAATGGATCTGCAGGATCTGCGAGTGTCCGGATCCCCCCCCTTTTTTTTTTATCACAAGTCACTTTGAATTATTGGCATTTTCACTGCGATGTGGGCTTGATTTGCTGTGGTCTGTCAGCAGTGAGGTCTGAAGATTTCTCACCTGTACCTACATGCCTCATACCCAGAGCAGGACAGATGGGGAGGGGGCGCTTGGTTCCTGGTCGGGGGTCTTGGGAGCACGTGTTGTCTAACGTTGTTTTGTTTTTATTTCTTCCCGCGATGCTTTGCTGCCAGCACCAGCACCCGGACGCTGCGAGTCCCATGTCTCCTGTGTGCATTGAACCAGTAAGGCCTCTCTCTGTCCCAGCTGCACGCAGCCTGCATTCTGCGGCAGTGTAAATCCTGATCTCTGGGGGTCTCCTCTGTCCTGGGTGGGGTCTCCTCTGAGATACTTGTGGAGCTGTTCACTTCCTGATGTCACTCTGCTCCTCTGAAAATGAAAGGAGCAATAACCCAAAACTGAGAGAAACAGATCAAAGCACCCGTTGTAATATGCACCATTTCTTTCTGGAAAAGCATTTAGGGAATACACTTTTACCAAAGCAATTAATTTGTACAAAGTTAAAGCAGCGGGAATAAGTCCGTGATCAGGATAATAAGGAAAGTAAAGGCAATGTGTACAAGACAATCCCTCTCTGCAGTCACACAGATACAGGTCCTGTCAGATCTGACTCCTCTCTGCAGCCCTCCCAAAAACTGATTAATTATCAATAATAAATAAAATCACCCCCCTCTGGGGTACATCCCCAGCACCGTGAGCTCCCTACTCTACATGTTTATACACTGCCATCTCAACCTCTCTTCGTATTTATGTTTTTATGTTAGTGTGTTTCACTGCTTCTTATTAAAATCTTTGACGCATTTTCACTGCTGACTCATGGTTCCAGGTTTTTTGTTTTCTTTTTTGACTTAGTTATTACAGGCTTATTGTGAGTGCTTAATATAGGGATCTTGTCAGTCTTTTTTGTGTGTTTTCATATTATTTTTTATCCCTTATCACCCCCAGGATTTTTACTATCTTATTATTGGTTTGCTTAAATTAATCTTTAAACATCAATATTATATTTATTTTTGGGTCCTGGGTTAGCCTTTTCTATTAATATAGTGTTAGCGACTTTTCCTTTTTGTGTGTGTTTGAGATAGATATATATATATGCAGTGGAAGCGCTGTATGCTGGGCGACAATGGGGAAAGACAGGGTTGCAGACCTGTCTAAGACATGCAAATGAACATACAGTAATATTTACAGTTGCTTTATGCTTTACTGTGGAGGGTTTTTGTCACTTTTTTTACCCACCATAACCTTAATAATTGTGGTGAATACCTAGTCTAGTCTCAAACCTGCTTAGCCTTTAAGACCAACCTCACACTGATGATACCCATCAAGGTTGAAACATGTCTGTGAGTGGGTTTAATGGCTTTGCATCTCACCCCAGCCTCTGTCTAAAAGCTGTGTTTAAAACAGCATGCATTGGCTTGAGGATTGGCTTGTGTAATACGAGCTTGAGACAAAAGGTGGCACTGAGTGCTCATTTGCATGTCATTTCCCAGAATCCCTTGCTGCAGTGGAAGCGCTGTATGCTGGGCGACAATGGGGAAAGACAGGGTTGCAGACCTGTCTAAGACATGCAAATGAACATACAGTAATATTTACAGTTGGTTTATTTATATATATATATATAATGCACATGGTCATACTCCGTAATGATTTCCAGTGCATGTTGATTTTTATTTGTGGAGTAAAATGCTGCTGCATGTGGATCGCTCCCTGTGTAGTTTGGAGGAAAGAGGTGTCTGTAAATTTGCGGGTCACATAGCGTGGGGGGAGGGGGCTGCTTGCCTTCAGTCTCAGGGACTCCCCTGCCTGCCTTAGTCACTGATCTTATGGCTTTCTCTCCCTTCCCTGCTGACAGCAGCAGAAGAGACTAATCCCGGAATTGACCAGGAGTGCGCAAGGTGGAGCCATCTGCAGCAAAGGTGAGTGTGTGTGTGTGTGAGTGTCTGCACCTACAGTGCAGAGGCATTGACAATCTAATCTCAATGAAGGTGCCGAAGCAGCTATTCATATGCAGAATCGCCCTTCACCTAGGCGACAGAATCCTGCATATATAGTGGTGCAGAGTTTGTGAAGGTCTCATACAGGTTCTTCCTCCCTCCCAAGCTTCCGCTCCAGAGAGGAAGATGAAGCCTCTCCTGCCCCGGATCAGCTCCTATCTGGTTCCAGTTCAGTTCCCAGTGACCCAGCCTGTCCTCCTCCCAGCGTCAGAGCTGTTCTGTGCTGATCCGGGAGTGTCCGAAGGGCCACGAAGCAGCAAACGTGTGAAGATCGCCCCGAAGATCATTTTGGGGAGCAGGGGAGAGGTGTGTGTGTGTGTGTGTGTGTGTGTGTGTGTGTGTGTGTGTGTGTGTATATATACATGTGTGGGAAAACACTGCTCTCTGCAGGTAGCTGTGTGTTTGAGGTGTATATCTATATAGTATTGTATATGGCTAAAGTGTACGCAGACCTAGAAGTAGAGTTTTAAGGTACAAGTCTCTGCCCCAGAGAGCGCACAGTCTGCTTTTGGTGCCTGTAGTGAAGTGTGGCGTGTATCCAAGAGGTTTAAGTAGTGTGTGTTTGTGATGTGGTCTGTCAATGCAAGTGGTGGAGTCTGAGCATATACAGTCAGAGGGTGGTCTGTATGTAAGGGGGGCAGATATCCGGTCTGTACACGGCCTGCATGTTTAGTGTTTCCCCCTCCCTGTTTTCTTCCAGACTCCCTTGGGTCACAAAGAGGCCCCAGTACTACTCCCCGTGAAAGTGGAGCCGCTCAACCCAGGCTCGGGGTCATCGCCCCTCTTGCAGCGTAGCCGGGAGGGTGGATCCCGCAGGAAGCAGCAGCTGATTCTCCCCTGTTCCGAGGAGCCGGAACTGGTCCTGCCGGAAAGCAGCAGCTCTGACTCTGGGCTGGATACGGACTTCTCCTTCCTACAGGAGACCCAAGCACACGAGGGCCCCTCACAGTTCACCCAGGACGAGGGGAGCACTTTCAAGACCCCCGTCAAGGAGAGGTTTCTAAAGACCCCGGCCTCCTCCACCCCCAGCAAGCCAGCCGAGATCTGCACCCCACAGCCATGGGAATCAGAAACTTCCCTCCCCCGAGACCCCCTGCTGGACTTCAGCCCAGTCCGTATCCCCCGAGGTTCGTCTTTCACCCCCTTCAAGGACAGCCTGGGGCTCCTGAGTTTCGGGGAGACCCCTTTCAAGGATCTCCCATTCTTTGACTCCCCCCTGGAGCTCCTGGGCAGTCGCTCACCCGCTTCTCCCTCAACAGGGATCCTGGACAGCCCCTCTGGGCCACGGCCAACCAGGCGCTGCTCCAAGGAACTGCAGGTTGGGGGTCCTGCTAACCGTTCACTGCTAGAGGGGCTGGTGCTGGACACCACCGATGAGAGCCTGAGCAAGATCATGCTGGACATCAGCTTCAGTGGCCTGGAAGAGGACCACGGGCTGGGGGTGGACAGTGTGAGCTGGGGGCAGCTCCTCTCTGAGCTCAGATAGGAGTGAGGCCCCCAGAGCTGCTCCCTGCAGTAGACCCCAAGATCCCCACCCAGGACCTCTCCATGGTTGAGTCCTAACAATGAGACTACAGGAGACACCCAACAACCTCTATGTCCCTGTGTCTTCAGGGGGGGTGTCAACCATGCCCTTCACCACTGGAGAGGTTAATTAGAGGTGCAGTCCTATTCAGCCATTGCCTAAAGATCCTTTTATACCTTGCTCTGCTTTTCACCATTGTAATCCTGATCTCCATCCTGCTCTGGAATCAGCTTGGGTTTTTAATTTGAAAGCAATACTTACATAAAAAGAGCTTTGCGAAAGACTGAATAACGCCTCCTAAATCACTGCAACATTGTAATCACTGCAACCCTGTTTCCTTAGTACAATATGTCACAGTAGTGCCAGATGTACAGTATATAACGGTTGTGGCAGAAGATATTAAACACATCTTAAATTATGATACAAAAGTTACTAATGAGTGATTTTATCTTAAATGTATATCATATACATGTTGCTACATGGGACTGCACCTTTAAACACGTAGGCCCATTCTGTATAAACAGCTCCCCACGCGATATCACCAAATCGGAGCGGTTCTCATGTTGCAGAATAAGGGTCTTTGTTTTTTTTAATGTATTTTTGTTGTTTTTCTGTAAATATTGTACATTCTTCAAATGTAGCCTATAATTAATTGCAAGTCACTTTATTACCCTGTAAATGAATATTGTTCTGTGTAGAATAAGCCAGGCTCTGCCGGGACGTCCCGTCTCCTGAACAGGCCGCTGCACGCAGAACATACGTATGTTAGAGAGAAAATAAATAGTACAGCAGAAGCAAAACTGCTTCGGGTATTGTCATCAATTTTGTGTCAATTTAACGGCAACGCTATCATTTTTTTGGGGAGCTTGTACCCTTCCCTGCCACAGGGTCTTCAGTGCTTCACTCCGCATGTTATATTGCATTGAAACCCATAGCACATGGATGGACAACTCCAGTCCTCTAGGGCCCCCAACAGCTCAGCTTTTCAGGTTATCCCTGCTTCAGCATAGGTGGCTCTGTCTTTGTGCAGGGAAGACCTCATCTGTTGGTGGCTCTTGAGGACTGGAGTTGGCCATCTCGGCCTTCCCCACCCCCATGAGAGCAGAAGGTTAATTTGTACCTCTCCTGGAGGGGTACAGATTTGGGTGTGTTGAGAGGCTGCAGGTGACTGAAGATCAGCACAGAATCCTCTTGTTCGCTCCCCTATGATGTGGGGTTCGGTTGCACAGAGCAGTAACTGCATCCTAATGACACAGTATCGCACAATGTGCAGTGGAACGTCTCACTTTGCTATCACCCTGCTGGTATTTGAAGGTGTTATGACCAAACTTCCCAAAACGAAAACCCACAAATTTCATCTGATAAACTGCTCAGTATAAGGAGGCTGCGCTGAACGGGGCGGAAACGGCACCAGAATTGTAACAGAACCAATCCTTAGGCCGACGATGGGATTTGTATGTACATCTGGTGAAAGCTGGGAGATATTTACCTCCGACTTGCACCGTTTTCCTGCTGACACACACTCACACTGCATATAGTGGGGAGCACTGCGGTCATTAACTGCATATCTTGTATTATTAACGTTTGTGAGAGACCCAGGAACACTGGATATTATGTTTTACAAACTCGCCTCCGAAATGATACAAATATAGAAATGACACAGCATGTTCCAGTGCTGCAGCCTCGCGGGAGGGACAGGGTGTAAATAATGGCAGGGATTGTACCCGTAGGATGCTTTACCAGGAAAAACACATTGAAAGATGCACTCATTTTCAACTGTCAGACACAGAGACGCTTTGACCCGGGGAGATAATAACCCAGCACTGAGGTTGGTAATAAGAAAGATTGAAGACGTGATCTTGCTTGTCCCTCTGCTCTCAGACGGAGAAACCACTGAAAGAATCTTCCACCCCAAAAGCCTGTGACACCGACAAGGTTATGTGCTCAGAATCCCTGTAACTTACCCTCTTCGTCCCACATGTCCCAATTAGCATGAGATCGTGCTAATGAAAAAATGTCAGTTTCTTTAAAAACGTTCATTTTATTCTGCAGATATCAGCCTAACTTGTTTCACAGCATGTTTGCTTTTTTCTCTGAAGAAGCTCCTATGTATGAGGGTGTAAAACATGGTGGGCTAATAGCATGCTGTGTGTCCTGATACCTGTGGAATAAAACAAGTGTTTAAGGACATGGCCATACTTTCTTTGACAAGATGGCTGGCTAATTGAGACATTTGTTTGCTGGGGCTGGTAATACAAAAAACAGCAGGGAGAGTTACTCTGGTTAGAATACTGGCAAGCCAGGGCACTAATGCCAGTGAGAGGGTTACTATATCCCTTGATTCCCATCCTGCATTAACCCAGCAGGGTTTCTATGTATGGAGCACTCTTTCATCAGACTTAAAGAAGACATTTGGCTGTTATAGTTTCTATTGACATGTACTGGGGGGTTCTTGTCCATCACGTGCTTACTCTGGCCTGACCATTTTACAGCCAAGATAAGGAGGAGGCTTTGCCTGTGCAAACTCGTGTTCAGCACAATGTCTCGACTTCCCAAATTTACAAACCGACTTTACAAATTAATTTAAAATGCTTGTGCTTACCTTGATTCTTGTACACCCAGAGCTCACCCCCTTTAAACTTGTCACTGCCGTTGCATTATTTTGGTCCTAGAAAGGACTTGCCCGGTATGTGCTATGAAAGGAAAGGAGTTTCTGCTCTCCAATAATGTGTTTATTAAATTCACATTAAAACACCTGTGTGTGCCAGAGAGTGCAGTAAATGCACAGTATTCAGCACAATATAATATAGTGCGCATATAAACATACCAAACAACGTGGGAAACATTGCTGATTTGTTGCGACTCTGTCTCTCACAAGGACGTGTTTAAGGAATAACCCTCTCATTGCACATTCGCACGAGAGAGAGAAGTGTGAACGTGCCATGGCTCACCTGCTAGTTGTTCCTAAAACCTGTCCTGGCTGCGGTGTCCTGAGCAGGCGGGCGACAATCACTGATATAATCCGCTCAGGGGTTATAAGGTGCCTTTAATGACTGATTACAGAAAAACACCTACACCAACCAACGTTAACCCTTTCACTGTCAGGGGGACCGGCAATAGATTACATAGAATGTGAGGGGTTAACACACAAACAATATCTCCGTGGCACGCACCACAATTGGTAATGAGAAATAACCTGTATATCAGCAATCACATCCCCTCACTGTGAAATGCATCTGTCACCTAGGAGATTTATATATATATATATATATATATATACACAAATATATATATATATATATACAAATATATATATATATATATATATATATGCTCACCATGAATATGCCAAAAAAAATAATGTATTTTATTGGCCTATGTATGGTGTGCCTATCCCATTGTGATTTTTGTACAGTACCTTATAGGTACTCATAGTAGCACCCTCTCCAATAGTCTAGGATTACAGCATACTCTTCATTCTCTGGTCCCTGAACTCAACCCCCAGACTTGAGGCCTCAAAGGTCTATGCCTGACTCCCATATCCCCTGGTGGAATACGGGGTAGCTGTTCCCACTCTCCTGAGGGAGGGGATCTTTCTAAATTTGAATCTGCAGCTCCTTTTGTACCCAGAGGAGGGTCCTAGGTCGGAGCCCCTGATAGGGCATTACCCATGCCTTAGGACACAAAGATGTCCCATAAAGGACCTTTTTGGGATTTCCTTTTTTTCTTGTGTGTGTTACTGTATGCCTTTCCCCAGAGCAATAATACATTATAAATGGTAACAATGTTAGTCTAAATAATTGGGCTGGTGGCTCAATCAGTGGCTGAGTCAAAGACTGAGCCACTGATTGAGCCTCCTGTGCCGAAGCTGGGATATCCTGAAAACCTGACCTGTTGGTGACCCTTGAGGACTGGAGTCGGCCACCCCCGGCCTACATTTTAATATCATTATTCCAGGGGTGAGCAGCCACTTTGGGAATCGCCTGCGTGATGATACTCGGGGATCAGCCGATTCGGGGTGGACACTCCACCAGTTTCTTCCTCTGTTCGCCGGGGGGCCAATGTGCGCTGCGAGGCCCCAGCTGCAGGACCCCCGGACGCCATAACACTCTCGCCCTCCTCACGCCCTCCTCACGGAGGTTGGCAGAAAACTGAGCAGAAGAACATGATTTGAAGACGAACTTTAAAAAGAATTCAAAGAAAGCATTTAAATATCCACGAGGGGGCAGGGTAACTACCATAAACTGTTTGGAGTACAATTGAAATGTGGTGTGAGAACCCATTCCTAGAACTTCAACAAAACACGGACTGTGGATATGAAGTCAAAGGAAAGAACTAACTAAACCATTATGTTCTTCTGCGGAATTGCTTCTGCGGAATTGCGCTGAATCACTGTTTGACGTCTTTTCTTTACATGACATAGGTTGCTTTTAACGTACATTGAACTTTTGTTGATAAAGATTCAAACCCCTATTTCTTTTACTCTAATTAATGTTTTTGCGTGAATTGACCCTTTGGGTCTACGTGGGCCTCAGATATAGGTATTTGAAAAAAAATGGTTTTTTTTCTTAGTATTTGGAAGCCCCTCAAATTGCGAGCCCATAAACGGCGTCTTATTAATCTTGCTACTAATTCTAGCAGTAAGGAGCGGGGGAGATATTGAGTGAGAAGAGGGGGGGGGGGGGCAGTAGGACAGTGGCCTGCCAAAAAATGTGTGCCCAATTATTGACAGGGAAAAAAGAGAGAAAAACAGCGCTCAACGCTCATAGTGAAGTATGTATATAATACAAGTGCCAATCAATGAACAGATAGGTAATGTGCGCACATCAGTATAGTATTTTAAAGCATTTCATGTAACTTTGACATGGGTCCACTACACCGGAACGGACACCACTGGATCTTGAAAGTATCTAAACCGGATTCGTTGAAGGACCATCCGACACTGCAGGGCGACCAGCACAGAAGAACGTTGTAACCCCATCGCGGTTAATCCCGGGGAGAAAACCCTCTTGTCTCCGATATTCAGCCGGCAAGTCCCGGTCAATAGGGAAAAGGATCTCAAGGTAAAAAAAAAAAACCCGGGGGCAGCACTCACAGTGACAGTAACCTCCGACTCCACCACCTAGTACCACGCAGACGTGATCAAGCGATTTGGCAAAGAAATATAAGCAGTAAGCAGCTGCATGAAAAGAAAACCTGCTCACTTGGAAAGTGGGGAGGGGCGAGCTTTAAACCTTACTTTCCAAGTAAGCAGGTTTTCTTTTCATGCAACAGGTTCAATGCCAGGACCATCCTGCCTCTAATTATAGAGGTAAATAAGAATTTTAATCAGTTAGTGTTAGGACCTGCGAACTGGTCATGCCTTGATCTGGCTCGCAGGCTTATACACTTTGGCCAAAGGGTTAACTACATGACCCTTTTTCAAGAGATATATAGATATTTCACTGTGTATTTTTGTCACATTGGATGTTGCTCTGGACTTCTTTGTTTCTTCTTTTATGTCGCACTGAACGCAGCTAATATTTCCCATATAGATGCAAGGCAGTCTTACCAGGGGGGGGGGGGGGGGGGGAGAAGCTCCCCTATAAAATCGTAGAATAAATGGTAATCATTTAATGTGGAGATCCATTACAAGAAATCAGATATGTCAGGTCCACGCTGACCCTGCTTCAGAACTATGATGTAATAAAATATACAAAGAGCAGTTCTTACTTACAGATATCATCAGATCTCCCCATTATGGGGACGTCATATTGGGGACTTGCACAGCAGGTAATGTTGACTCAAGGGGAGATCGGATTATATCAGGGCAATCGGAGATCGGTTTATATCAGGGCAATCGGAGATCGGATTATATAAGGGCAATCGGAGATCGGGTTATATCAGGGCAATCGGAGATCGGATTATATCAGGGCAATCGGAGATCGGGTTATATGAGGGCAATCGGAGAGATCGGGTTAATCAGGGCAATGGAGAGGGTTATATCGGGCAACGGAGATCGGTTGGTTGGGTTATAGAGGGCAAATCGGGAGATCGGGTTATATCAGGGCAATCGGGAAGATCGGGTATATCAGGGCCATCGGAGATGGGTTATATGAGGGCATCGGAGATCGGGTTATATCAGGGCAATCGGAGATCGGATTATATCAGGGCAATCGGAGATCGGATTATATCAGGGCAATCGGAGATGTGTTATATCAGGGCAATCGGAGATCGGATTATATCAGGGCAATCGGAGATCGGGTTATATCAGGGCAATCGGAGATCGGATTATATCAGGGCAATCGGAGATCGGTTTATCAAGGCAATCGGAGATCGGATATATAAGGGCAATCGAGATCTGTATATCAAGCAAGCGGAGATCGGGTTAATCAGGGCAATGGAGGATCGGATTTTAATCAGGGGCATCGGAGATCGGATTATATCAGGCAATCGGAGAGATCGGATTAATCAGGGCAACTGAGATGGATACGATAAATCAGGAAGAGGATGCATAGGATTATATAGGGCAAGAGCTGGTGGTGCGCATTTCATTGCATCATGACCGATCCCCTCTGACTAGTAGAGATCAGAGCGACAGCGAGTGGCACTCTGCGGGCAGGACACAATGAGGAGAAGGTTTGGCCAGATGCCAACTGGTTAACAGCAGCCCGACTTTGTCTGACAGAGCTGGTAATTATGGGGGAAGAAACAGGATGCCCTGAATCAGTGAGGGGCCCTAAGTGGCTGCTTAGTTGCTCTATGTGGGAGCGTCGTGTGTGTGGTGACAGAAGTCATGAACTGTACCGAGTGTGTGTGTGTGTGGTGTTGCTGAGGCTGCCACGGAACGGCGTTACCATGGCACCTAAAACACATAGGTCACCGGAAAATTAGTTTTAAAAAAGACTCTGCCATGCTGGAACACATTTTGGGACTCTGTACCTCACACACATTTTGGGACCCTAACCCACCCCTTTCCTTCACCTGAGGGCCAAAGAATATTTGGTGCCTGCCGCCTGGTTATGTGTGTTTAGGCCCAATGGGGGGAGTTAGTAGACTACTCCCCATGCGGAATGGGACGATTAGACGTGGCTGTGTTTGCCGAGACATATCATCCGCGCGTGTTTAGCCCAGAGGTAGGTGATTTCTGGTTAGGTTTAGGGGTTAAGGGGTACAGCTTGGTTGTTTTTAGGTTAAGGTGGTGGTAGCCATGTGTAAAATGGGTGTACATATCTTTCTCATGCTGCTGGCAGTTCCTGTTAAGTAGACAGGGTTGTCAGTAACACATGGGAGTTTGCCCTCAAACCCTGGTGAAGTGGTCATATGTAACAAAGGAAGCGACAACATGCTTTGGTGTCCACTGTAGTGACACAGAGGGTGGGTCTGTTCTGGAGAGTCGATAAGAACAGCACTGCCTAAATTAGTGGGGTCTTAGTCCAAGGTGTTGTGTTCATCCTAAGTGTCTGCAGCAATTCAAGTCTGCCTGTCAGATACTTCAGAGCAAGCTGAGGACAAAATGTGACCAGGGACCTGCACAGCGGTGGATCTCCTTAGGGAGAGGTGGAAACAACTCTATAGAGGGAGGAGGAACCTCTGCATGAGATATCCAAAGAAATGGCAGCACTAAGTGTTGTCGCAATGAGGGTAGTCTGCCTATGAGATGACATTAAAGATGCCCTGGTTCAAAAGATCCCTTCTGTGTGAGTGTGGAGTATTATTCAGCAGAAGGAGTTCCCCATCAGATACTTCCCTGTGATGCAGAGATCCTGTGGGGTGGAGGCCTGCATCGAATGTGAGTAGACTGCTACCAGAATGCACTCCTCGAACGCCTGTTCATGGTGATATTCCCCATTACAACCCGCGGGAGACTCAGGCTCCTGTTGCCTGCAGTGCACCAATATCACACATCCATGTAATTGGTTTTTTTTCTTACATAGGGTCAGGATCAGAAGGGCCCAGGGAAAACACCGTTACAGTGGTAAGGTTTTAGTTTTGGGTAACGGGCTAAGGTGTCAAGGGTATTAGGAGACACATTACCATCGGCCAAATGTCCTGGAGCATCAAACGTGGCATAAAAACGTCCTACATCGCTCCCGTGATTGAACTTGGCTGGTCTGTCTTGCCGTTCCTGCAGGGATCCTTCCCCTGTAATCGAGCACATTGCTTCAGTCAAGTTGCTGTCTCCCTCTTTTGTGCATCAGACCTTTTGGACCTTAACTAACGTTGCACCTCTCAAGTCTTTGAGCTTGTTCTGGCCACGCTACTGCTGCTGCTACTTGACCACTGTCTTGTCTACTGACACCGCTGCCTGGCCTACCTCGACCACTGCCGTCATGACACTGCTATGCCTGCGGCCATGCCTTGGCCAATGCTTGTCCACTGACCACCGTGCGTCTGCTTGCTCCTGACGCCGTCCACTGACCACCGCTGCCTGTCTGTGCCTTCCTCTGACCATGCCTGTCCACATGATCATCACTCGCCTGTCTGCTGCCTGCCTCTGAGCACTGTCTATCATGATCACTGTACATGACTACGCCTGCCTCTGTCCATGACACCGGCCGTCTGCGTGCTTCCTCGACCATGCTGTTCAATGACCCCTAACTGCCTCGCTGCCTGCCTCGACAACTGCTTGTCCACTGACCACCCTGCCTGTCTGCTGGCCTGCCTCTGACCATGCCTGTCCACAGACATATGTGTACATATATCCAGATCAAAATTGCTGTAGCCACTGCCGCTGCGATGGGCAATAAGGAGCCAGCAGACACAGAGAATAGGGAACTTGGGTGGGAGATGAGCAGGTTGTTGTTAAGGCTGAAGATGCACAGGGGACACATAGGTCTCTGGTGGCATCTTTCAGTACCACAGAGGCTGGTCATTCCCACTGATAAAAGAAAGAAGAAGTGAAAGGGACCGTTGGGAACAGGGAATGATGCGGTGGTGGGCTGCAAGTGCCTGGATATGATTAGAGGTTTGTGTGATGTTGATTGGGAAACTTTGCATGAGTGAGAAAGAAAGAATAACAGTGGGAGGTATGTGTGACAGTAGGAGACGTGTGACAGTGGAAGTCAGGTGTGACAGTGGAGTAGAGATGTGACAGTGGGAGACAGTGGGAACAGTGGAGTGGGAATCAGTGTGACAGTGGGAATCAGTGTGACAGTGGGAGACAGTTGTGACAGTGGGACGACAGTGTGACAGCGAGAGACATGTGACGGGGAGACAGTGTGAGTGGGGAAACAGTGTGACAGGGGAGACAGGGAATCAGTGTGACAGTGGGAGACAGTGGGAATCAGTGTGACAGTGGGAATCAGTGTGACAGTGGGAACAGTGTGACAGTGGGAGACGAAGTGTGACAGCGAGAGACAGATATGACCGAGACGAGGGACAGTGTGAGTGGAAAAAGTGACAAAGAGTGTGAGATAAGTGGAGGATAGTGTGACAGTGGCAATCAGCGATGTGACAGTGGGAATCAGGTGTGAGGGGATCAGTTGTGGACAGTGGGAATCAGTGTGACAGTGGGAGACAGTTGTCAGGGATGGAGACAGTATGACAGCGGGGGGAGCAGTGTGAAAGTAGGAATCCAGTGTGACAGTGTGCAGCAGAATACAGTGTGACAATGGGAGACAGTGTGACAGTGGGAGGACCGTGTGGCGGAGGGAGACGTGTGACAGTAGGAGGACATCAGTGTGTGACAGTGTGACAGTGGGACAGTGGGAGACAGTGTGACAGCGGAGGGAGAGTGTTACAGTTTGAATCAGTGTGACAGTGTGACGTGGGAGACAGTGTGACACGCGGAGAGTGTTACAGTTTGAATCAGTGTGACAGCGGGAGAGACGACAGTGTGAGTGGGACTAGTGTGACAGTGGGAGACAGTGAGAATGAATGGGAAAGCGGGATGGGGATCGGTGACAGTGGGAGACAGTATGACAGCGAGGAGACAGTGTGAGTGGGAGACAGTGTGAGTGGGAGACAGTGTGACGAGAATGAGATGTGGGAGACAGCGGGAGAAGTGTGAGCGGGGGAAACAGTGTGACAGTCTCCCGTATAGTCTCCCACGTCAAATATGATCCCGCTGTCAACATGACTTCCGTGTAACAATGACTCCCCCCTGTCACACTGACTCCCGCTGGTCACACTGACTCCCACTGTCATTGATCTCAAACTGGTAGCATTCCCAGTCCACTACTCATCTTATAGTAACATCGCTGTCAGCAATGTTGTTTTTTCCTCTCTTATATCATCATCTTATCCACATTTCATTCATGTCTGTTGCATTTGGTATTACCTCATCTGTAATTGTGGAGTATTAACTTGCGTTTATATATGTATCCCCACTTCTTTTATGTGTCTCGCATGTTGTTTTGTTTGGCAATTGATGGTAGCATCAGTGGGTATTTAAACCATCACTTTGGACCAATCAAAAATTCCCTGATGAAGTCACGTTCGTGACGAAACGGTAGGGTCATCACTGCGCCATACCAGGCTGAGCGGAAGTAAACCACTTGGATACACTGGGAGAGGTCGGACTTATCTCTAGTCCACTTGGTGGCAGCTACGGGGAATCCAGGAGTTTCTCCACGGTCAATCACATCTCTGGAGGTTCCCTGGGGCTCCACCTTGGTCGAGTCACTGCTGCTGACACCCCCTGGATTTTCATCCCGCGTGCTTCCTGGCTTCTGTTCCGTAGAGATTATTGTCTCAAATGGATTTTAAACTCATCATTGTCATTGTGAGTGCAAGGCCCAGAGGCTGCAACGGGACCCCCGTTTCTCCAGCGTGTGGATGCGGACTGTTCTATCATCATTGTCCCACCGATGTATCACTGCCGCTGGGACTGGTTTGGACTTTTTTATTTAATCATTCACTGCGGGTATATTATTGCAAGTTACCATTTACATTTTTTTCCAGTTGCAACTTTATCAGTTATTGAAATATTAATCACTTATACTTGTTATTTCACACATTATATAGGATGAGTGCTATCTCTTTTTTGTGTTTACGATATATATATATATATATATATATATATATATATATATAATATATAGATATGTCTACCTGTATATCTCTATAGCTAATGTATCTGTGTATCTATACTAGCTATCTGTTTTTTCTGACATCTATCTGTGATCTAGTATACATCCATCAATCTATGTGTATCTTTTGTCATCATCTACTCTATCAAATATCTATGATTACTGCCTATCTGTCTCAACTATCTATACTGTGTATCACCTGTAAAGCTAACCATATCTAACTCTATATAGTCTCTCTCTCTCTCTGTATACTATCTATATCACCTGTGTTTATCTATTGATCGTTTATCTACATCTATCATCTTATATTCATCCGCCTTCTTATGTATCATCATCTATATCGTCAACTACTTATCTCTCACTCTCTTGCAATTATCAATATATCTGTGTATCTATCAATCATCTATCTCTATAAACTACCTGTTGTAACTCCGTACAGCTATATATATAAAATCTGTGTATATATCTATCCGTGTTCTATCAATCACATCTGTGTTGTATCTAGCTGATTGTGGCTATCTGTATCCTGTCTATCTTATTCTAGATCTCTATTGCAGTCAGCAAGGTTCCACCTCTTGCAATGATTTTATACTGCAGTTTTACTGTGTGCCATACATCACTGAAATATGTGTAATTCCGGCAGCCCCTCAGCCCCAGCATCCTCTGGTGCTTGTCGTTCAGTGCACTCATTCTTCCAGCCCTCATGTTTATTTCATTTACATTAGTTGAGTTTTCTGAACTCTGGTGCTTGTGAAACCACCAAGCACCAGGTCAGACGATCACCGTCATAACCCCACGGTTCGTCCTGTGAGTGACGTCGTCTATGGAGTGTCCAGCTCCTGCACTGCCTACACCTGCCATGTGACTGACAGGCAGGAATTTCTATACTGGGGGATACAGACAAACACCCCCCTCACCCCCTTCCCCTGACACAGGGAGCCTGGGAATATAAAGTATTCATATAAATAGGTGTCTGCTACTGAACAGAATTTTTCTCATGGTGAAGATTTCAGGGGCAGTTCAGCGCTAATACTTTATGTTTAAACTCTTCGTGTGCCACAAGTGTGTTTACTGGACATTGTCTGTTTGGTATATGATAAAATATAACTGGTGTATAACATTCAGTTTAAATCAGCGGCTGCTCTGTATTAACCTGAGAAGAGTTACACAGGTGAGATGGTGTTACCCCCTGCACACATCTGACCTTAGCAGCCCCCCCGCTCCTTTTCTCTATCATGCCTTCCAACCCACCCCTCTACAGCTCCCCTCCCCCATTCGTCCACATGCCTCCTCTCTCCCCAAGTCGTCCCGACTCTCACCGGCGAAAGGATAGAACGTATAGTCGAAAGAGGTAGCTCGAACGGGAAAGAAGCTCAGAACAACAAGCAACTCCACATGAACAAGAGAGAGGGAGATATACCACCGGCCCTTAGAAAAAAAATAAAACCAAGGCGAAAAGACCCCTGAGAAAACACGAAGAAAAAGTCCTCCATTCCCCCCCTCTCTCTCCCCCCTCTAACTCCCATCCTCATTTCTCCCCTCTCTTTCTCTTTCCTCCTTCTCCCTTCCTTACTCCATCCCCCCCCACTTCCTCCCCTCATCTCCTCCCCCTTTCCCATCTCACCCCCCACTCACCGACCTACATTCTCTTTCTCTCCTCTCTCCTTTCCCATCCTCTCCTCTGTTTAACCTGATAGTGTGGGAAAATGAGTTTGGTCATACTACGTGCAGGAGGAGCTGACAGAGAGCGGGGGGACTTTATTAACCACAATCACATATGAATAGAGAGACGAGCACAAGAAACAAGAGAGGGAGAAGAGAGGAGAGAGAGAGAAAAGTGTATTCTGGGGGGACATAAAAGGAAACGGACAGATAATTGGGAGAGAGAGAGAGAGAGAGAAGGGAGGGAAATCCTCTGCAATAGCGGTGGGAGGGAGGAAGAGGGAGAAATCCCCAGAATACCAGAGAGAGAGAGAAAAGGAAAGAGTGTGAGGGAAGAGGAGCAAAGAGGCCAAAGGAAGCATCCAGGGGAGAGAGGTGAAATAGACAGCAGGTGTTCGCAGAGGGTCTGGTTTTTGGTTTTTTGTTATTACTGGAACTCGCGCCATGAGCGGTCAGAAGCACATACTGGACCAGGGCGTGTGGATCCCAGGTTGGAGGTCCCCAAGAGAGAGGACTTGAGGGGGGGGATCAGCGATGCTGCATCCGCAGAGAGCCTCAAACAAGACATGCAGTTGTCCACAAAGACTCTGAGCGACTGTGCCTCTGGACCAGCTAAGGAGACGGGGACCAGTAAAGACCTGGTGAGAAGAAGGGGGCCTGGGCAGGTGAGGAGTGGGGGTGGAGGGGAGGATTGTGGGGAGGGGGGAGAACTGGGAAAGGAACTAGAAAGTATTGGGTGAGCTGTGCGGTGGAGTGTGGCACATGAGTGCAGGCAGGACAGCTCAGAGTGATAAGTGTTATTGTGTTTATGAAATACAGCAACGCTGACAGTGTGATACAGAAGAAACGTCTGTGGGGGGGAACCAGGGAGAGCTAGAAACCAGCGGCCAGGGACCAGCCCCCCACCTGCGTGGAGGGGACAGAGCCCCCCCACACTGCGGTGATTGGAGGGGACAGAGCCCCCCACTGCTACGATGGGGGACAGAGCCCTCCCCACCTGCGTGATCGAGGGGGACACAGCACCCCCAACTGGGTATGGGGGAACAGCCCCCCCCTGCGTGACGAGGGGACACAGCCGCCCCACCTGCGTGACGAGGGGACACAGCAGCCCCACCTGCGTGACGAGGGGACACAGCAGCCCCACCTGCGTGACGAGGGGACACAGCCCCCCCACCTGCGTGACAAGACCACAAGGGGGTGGATGGGACACACTCTGCTCATCCCGTGTAAGGTGAGACACATACACTCACACAACTGCACAGTCCCACAACTCGCACTCACAAACAACCTTGTATGTATGCATGTCTTTATTTATATAGCGCCATTAATGTACATAACGCTTCACAGCAGTAATACACGTGACAATCATATAAATAACAAATAATACAAATAACAGATCATGGGAATAAGCGCTTCAGACATAAAAGTAATATTTCGGAAGAGGAGTCCCTGCTCCGAAGAGCTTACAATCTAATTGGTAGGTAGGAAGAACGTACAGAGACAGTAGGAGGGCATTCTGGTAAGTGCATCTGCAGGGGGCCAAGCGCTTTGCTTCATGTGTATAGTATTAGCCATGGAGCTACTCGTATGCTTTTTTAAGCAAGTGTGTCTTAAGGTGGGTCTTAAAGGTGGATAGAGAGGGTGCTAGTTGGGTATTGAGATGAAGGGCATTCCAGAGGTGTGGGGCAGTCAGTGAGAAAGGTTTAAGGCGGGAGAGGGCTTTAGATACAAAGGGGGTAGAGAGAAGACATCCTTGAGCAGAATACAAGAGTCGGGATGGTGCATACTGTAGCGACAAATTAGGGCTGAGATGTAAGGAGGGGCACAAGAGTGTAAAGCTTTAAAAGTGAGGAGGAGAATTGAGTGCGAGATGCGGGATTTGATAGGAAGCCAGGAGAGTGATTTCAGCAGGGGAGACGCTGAGACAGATTTAGGAAAGAGTAGAGTGATTCTGGCAGCAGCGTTTAGGATAGATTGTAGGGGAGACAGGTGTCAGCATAGAGGTGATATTTAAACCCAAGACACGATATTAGGTCACCTAGAGAAAGTGTGTACAGAGAAAAGAGAAGAGGTCACAGGACAGAGCCCTGGGGTACCCCCACAGAGAGATCGATAGAGGAGGAGGTGTTAGCAGAAGAGACACTGAAAGTACGATGGGAGAGGTAAGAGGAGATCCACGATAGATACTCTTGTTCCGAATGCCAAGAGTATGGAGAATGTGAAGGAGAAGAGGGTGGTCCACGGTGTCAAATGCTGCAGACAGGTCGAGTAATATGAGCAGAGTGTAATGACCTCTGTCTTTGGCAGCATGGAGGTCATTAGTTATTTTAGTGAGGGCTGTTTCAGTCGAGTGAGCAGTGCAGAAGCCAGATTGTAGAGGTTCTAGGAGAGAATAGGTGTTGAGAAAATGGAGCAAGCGAGAGAATACAAGACGTTCAAGGAGTTTAGAGACAAAAGGCAGGAGGGAGACAGGTCGATAGTTAGAAAGACAGGTAGGGTCAAGCTTCCTGTTTTTGAGAAATGGTATAACTGTTGCATGTTTGAAGGAGGATGGAAAGGTACAAGAGTAGAGGGAGGAGTTAAAAATGTGCGTGATCATAGGGATTATTGTAGGAGCAAGAAGTTTTAGGAGATGGGAGGGAATGGGGTCAAGAGGGCAAGTGGTAGAGGGAGAAGAGGAGATCAATAGTGAAACATCCTCCTCTTAGACAGCGGAAAAAGAGTCAAGGAAGGCAGGAGGAGAATTTGGAAGCGGTGTAGGATTGGAGGAGGAAACAGAGGGGATGTTCTGATGTATGGATTCCACCTTTTCCTTAAAATAGTCAGCAAAGTCCTGAGGTGAGACAGCTGAGGGTGGTTTGAGTAGAGAGTTAAAGACAGAAGAGTTGGTGTGGGTTAGACTTGTGTGTGTTGATTAGTGAAGAAAAGTAGGTTTGTTTAGCCTGAGAGAGGGCAGAGTTGAAACACGACAACATAAATTTGTAGTGAAGGAAGTCTGCGATAGTGTGAGATTTCCTCCAGAGGCGTTCAGAGGAACGAGCGGATGAATGCAGCATGCGCGTGTGGGAATTTAGCCGGGGTTAGAAGGGCAAGGACGGCAAAGAGAAAGCTTGGCATGTAGCTCAAGGGA
This sequence comes from Ascaphus truei, assembly GCA_036426205.1. Taxonomy (NCBI): domain Eukaryota; kingdom Metazoa; phylum Chordata; class Amphibia; order Anura; family Ascaphidae; genus Ascaphus; species Ascaphus truei. The sequence goes on along the minus strand of CM071571.1, from coordinate 19,670,683 downwards.
GGAGGATAAGGCAGAGTTGTAGTTCCTGACCAGGTTGTGAGGGTCTGGGACAGAGCTGAGGGAGGAGAGTGAGGAGCGTAAAGTGGAATCAAAAGCTGGTAGGTTAATAGAGCGCAGGTCTCTGCAGAAACGAGGAGTAGATGGAGATGGAGATGGAGAATGGGAGAAGAGAGAGAGAAAATGAGATGAGGTGATGGTCAGAGAGAGGAGAGAGGAAAGGGGGAAATGGAGAAATCAGAGACACAAAAGTTTTTAGTGAAAACCAGGTCTAGGTAGTGGCCATCCTTGTGGGCGCTGGCTGCAGTCCACTGTTGAAGGACAAAAGAAGAGGTTAGAGAGAGAAAGCGGGTAGCCCGAGGGAGAGAGGGGTCATCAATATGGCAGTTGTTCAAGTACTCATACACACACGCCCCCACTGATTTACACACAAATAGCACTACACAATTCACACATGTACCCAAGCTCACACTCCCCATCTGTGTCACCTCTTGGTCTCAAATCAATTCCTGTGTTTGCTCCTTGTATGACCCAACATCCTGCCCCCCTCCTCTCATTCCCCCAGGCATTGCTTTATTTCACCCTCCCTTAATTCCATACCCGACCCCCCTTTCCCTGACTCCTTCCCCCAGGTGAGCACTCAGGATGTCACAGCCAGAATATGTACTGACCGCCAGAAGAACCTCATCTCTCGAAGCTGTGCGGGGCGGCTCGGGTAAGAAGGAAGAGGGCAGGAGAATACCCAGTGACAGGACAGAGCTCCCCCAAATAGGCACCTATAGGACTAGACAGGGATTCAGAAAAGGTGGTGTGACGGTTACAGGCTGCACAAGTTAAGTAACTCACACAGATAATAAGAGTGGGCTACTCATAGATAAGGTGCTGCACCCAACGGAACTACAGACAGACACCTCTAAGGCCGGTGCAGATACAGAGCCTGGCACCTCTAGGGCTGGTGCAGATACAGAGCCTGGAACCTCTAGGGCTGGTGCAGAGATACAGAGCCTGGCACCTCTAGGGCTGGTGCAGAGATACAGAGCCTGGCACCTCTAGGGCTGGTGCAGAGATACAGAGCCTGGCACCTCTAGGACAGATACAGAGCCTGGCACCTCTAGGGCTGGTGCAGATATAGAGCCTGGCACCTCTAGGGCTGGTGCAGAGATACAGAGCCTGGCACCTGGCACCTCTATGGCTGGGTGCAGAGGATACACAGATCCTTGGCACCTCATAGGGCTGGTGCAGAGATCAGAGCCTTGGCAACCGTCGGCTGGTGCAGAGATACATAACCTGCACCTCTATGGGCTGGCTGTCAATACAGATGCTGCACTCTAGGGCTGTGCAGAATCAATGACCTGGCACCGTCTAGGGCTGTCAGTGGCCGGTGCTAGATACAGAGCCTGGCACCTCCAAGGCTGCAGATACAGAGCCTACACCTCATAGGCTGTGGCAGATACAGAGCCTGGCACCTCTAGGGCTGGTGCAGATTACAGTAGCCGGCACTCTAGGGCTTGGTGCAGATACAGAGCCTGGCACCTTAGGGCGTGCGAGATACAGAGCCTGTGCACCTCATAGGCTGTAGTGCGAGCATACAACCTGGCACCTCTATGGCTGGTGCATATACAGAGCCTGCACCTCTAGGGTCGGTTGCAGAATACAGAGCCGGCCACCTCTAGGGCTGGTGCAAAGATAGAGCCTGGCACCTCTAGTGCGGTTGCGAGATACAAGCCTGGCACCTCTAGGCTGGTGCAGAGATACAGAGCCTGGCACCTCTAGGGCTGGTGCAGATACAGAGCCTGGCACCTCTAGCTGGTGCGAGAATACAGAGCCTGGCACCTCTAGGGCTGGTGCAGATACAGAGCCTGGTAACCCTCTAGGCTGGTGCAGATACGAGCCTGCACATCTAGGGCTGGTGCAGATACATAGCCTGCACCTCTAGGGCTGGTGCGATCAACACAGCGTGGCACCTCTAAGGGCTGTTGCAGATACAGAGCCTTGGCACCTCTAGAGGCTGGTGCAGATACAGACTGGCCCCTCTAGTGGCTGGTGCCAGAGCCTGGCACCTCTAGGGCTGGTAAATACAGAGCCTGGCACCTCTATAGGGCTGGTGTCAGCCTGGACCTCTAGGGCTGGTGCAGATACGAGCCTGGCACCTCTAGGGCTGGTGCAGAACAGAGCTCAGGCCTGGCACCTCTAGGGCTGGTGCGGTACAGAGCCCTGGCAACTCCTCTAGGGTGTCAGATACAGAGCCTTGGCACACCTCTAGGGCTGGTGCAGATACAGACCTGGCCACCTCTAGGGCTGGTCGAGACACCTGGCACCTCTAAGGGCTGGTGCAGAATACAAAGCTTGGCACCTCTAGGGCTGTGCAGAGATACAGCCTGGCACCTCTAGGGCCTGGTGCAGAGATCCATAGCCTGGCACCTCTAGGGCTGTGCAGAGATCAAAGCCTGGCACCTCTAGGGCTTGGTGCAGAGATACGAGCCCTGGCACCTCTGGGCGTGCCATGAGATACAGAGCCTGGCACCTACTAGGGCAGATACAGCCTGGCACCTCTAGGGCTGGTGCAGAGATACAAGACTTGGCACCTCTCAGGCTGGTGGGAATACATAGCCTGGCACCTCTAGGGGGCCCAAAAATCCCTGTCTGGGGGCCTTGAGGGTCGGGACCACCTAAGAAGACGACGTGGGACCGATAAACGACGGTGAGAATAGAGGGTGGCAGGTTGATGGATGGGCGGGGTCGGAGGGGAGGAATTGTGAGTAGGGGGAACTGGGGGAAGGAACTAGAAAGTATTGGTGTGCCTGTCGTGTGAGGTGGCACCCTGGAGGTGCAGGCAGGACATGCTCAGTGATAAGTGTTATTGTGGTTATGAAACAGCAACCGTACAGTGTGATACAGAAACGTCTGCTGGGGGGTAACCTCAGGAGAAAACCCATCGGCCTGACCACGCCCCCCCACCTGCGTGATGAGGGACAGAGCCCCCCCAACACTGCCTGATAGGCAGAGCCCCTCACACCCACTGCTTGATAGGGGGACAGAGCCTCCCCACCTGCGTGACGAGGGGCGACACAGCACCCCAACCTACTGCACTGATGGAGGGACAAGCCCCCCCCACCTGCGTGGAAGGGGACCAAGCCGCCCCACCTGCGTGAACGAGGCCAGCCCCCCACCTGCGTGAAGAGGGAACCCCCCCCCTACCTGCTGATGAGGGGACACCAGCCCCCCCACCTGCGTGACTAGGGGACACAGCACGCCCCACCCTGCGTTGACGAGGGGACACAGCAGCCCCACCTGCGTGACGAGGGACACACGAGCCCCACCTGCGTGACGAGGGGACCAGCCCCCCCACCTGCGTGACAAGACACACGGGGGTGGATGGGACACACTCCTGCATCATCCAGAATGTAAGGTGAGACCTACACTCACACAACTGCACAGTCCCACAACTCGCTACTCAAAACAACCTTGTATGTATGTATGTCTTATTATATATAGCGCCATTAATGTACATAACGCTTCACAGCTGAATACACGTGACAATCATATAAATAACAAATAATACAACTAACAGATCATGGAATAAGCGCTTCAGACATAAAAGTAATATTTCGAAGAGAGTCCCTGCTCCGAGAGGCTTCAATCTAATTGGTAGTAGAAGAACGTACAGAGACAGTAGGAGGCATTCGGTAAGTGCATTCGCAGGGGGCCAAGCGCTTTGCTTCATGTGTATAGTATTAGCCATGGAGCTACTCGTATGCTTTTTTAAGCAATGTCTTAAGGTGGGTCTTAAAGGTGGATAGAGAGGGTGCTATTTGGGTATTGGATGAAGGGCATTCCAGAGGTGTGGGGCAGTCAGTGAGAAAGGTTTAAAGCGGGAGAGGGCTTTAATACAAAGGGGTAGAGAGAAACATCCTTAGCAGAATCAAGAGTCGGATGGTGCATACTGTAGCGACATTAGGGCTGAGATGTAAGGAGGGCACAAAGTGTAAAGCTTTAAAAGTGAGGAGGAGAATTGAGTGGCAGATGCGGGTTTGATAGAAGGCCAGGAGAGTGATTTCAAGCAGGGAGACGCTAGAGACAATTTAGGAAAGTCGTGAGTGATTCTGGCAGCAGCGTTTAGGATAGATTGTAGGGAGACGGTGTCAGCATAGAGGTGATATTTAAACCCAAGACAAACGATATTAGGTCACCTAGAGAAATGTGTACAGAGAAAAGAGAAGAGGTCACAGGACAGAGCCCTGGGGTAACCCCACAAGAGAGATCGATAGAGGAGGAGGTGTTAGCAGAAAGAGACACTGAAATGTACGATGGAGGTAAGAGGAGATCCACGATAGTACTCTCTTGTTCCGAATGCCAAGAGTATGGAGAATGTAAGGAAAGAGGGGGTGGTCCACGGTGTCAAATGCGCAGACAGGTCGAGTAATATGAGCAGAGTGTATGACCTCTGTCTTTGGCAGCATGGAGGTCATTAGTTATGTTAGTGGGGGCTGTTTCAGTCGAGGGAGCAGTAGCAGTAAGCCGATTTGTAGAGGTTCCAGGAGAGATAGAGTGTTGAGAAAATGGAGCAAAGCGAGAGAATACAAAGACGTTCAAGAGTTTGAGACAAAAGGCAGGAGGGGACAGTCGATAGTTAGAAAAGACGGTAGGGTCAAGCTTCTGTTTTTGAGAAATGTATAAAACTGTTGCATGTTTGAGGAGGATGGACAATACAAGTAGGTAGAGGGAGGATTTAAAGTGCAGTGATCATAGATTATTGTAGGATCAAGAAGTTTAGGGATTGGGAGGAGAGAATGGGGCAAGAAGGCAAGGTGGTAGAGGAGACGAGGAGATCAATAGTGAAACCCTCCTCTAGACAGCGAAAAAGAGTCAAGGAACAGGAGGAGAATTGGAAGCGGTGTGATTGGAGGGGAAACAGAGGGGATGTTCTGATGTAGGATCCACCTTTTCCTTAAATAGTCAGCAAAGTCCTGAGGTGAGACAGCTGAGGGTGGTTGAGTAGAGAGTTAAAGACAGAAGAGTTGGTGTGGGTTAGACTTGTGTGTGTGATTTAGTGAAGAAAGTAGGTTTGTTTAGCTAAGAGGGCAAGAGTGAAACACGACAACATAAATTTTGTAGTGAAGGAGTCTGCGATAGTGTGAGATTTCCTCCAAGGCTTTTCGAGGAACGAGCGATGAATAGTGCTAGAGGCGCTGTGTGGGAATTTAGCCGGGGTTAGACAGGGCAGGACGGCAAAGAGAAAGCTTGGCATGTAGCTCAAGGGAGGAGGATAAGCCAGAGTTGTAGTTCCTGACCAGGTTTGTGAGGGTCTGGACAGAGCCTGAGGGAGGAGAGAGGAGCGTAAAGTGGAATCAAAAGCTGGTAGGTTAATAGACGCGCAGGTCTCTGCAGAAACGAGGAGTAGATGGAGATGGAGATATGGAAGATGGGAGAAGAGAGAGAGAAAATGAGATGAGTGATGGTCAAGAGAGGAGTAGAGGGAAAGGGGGAAATGGAGAAATCAGAGACACAAAAGTTTTTAGTGAAAACCAGGTCTAGGTAGTGGCCATCCTTGTGGGGCGCTGGCTGCAGTCCACTGTTGAAGGACAAAGAAGAGGTTAGAGAGAGAAAGCGGGTAGCCCGAGGGAGAGAGGGGTCATCAATATGGCAGTTGTTCAAGTACTCATACACACACGCCCCACTGATTACACACAAATAGCACTACAACAATTCCACATGTACCCAAGCTCACACTCCCCATCTTTGTCACCCTCTTGGTCTCAAATCAATTCCTGTGTTTGCTCCTTGTATGACCCACATCCTGCCCCCCTCCTCTCATTCCCCCAGGCATGGCTTTATTTCACCCTCCCTTATTCCATCACCGACACGCCCCCCCCTTTCCCTGACTCTCTTCCCCCAGGTGAGCACTCAGGATGTCACGCCAGAATATGTACTTGACCGCCAAGAACCTCATCTCTCGAAGGAATAAAAAAGAGGAAGCAAAACCCGAAAATGAAGTACAAGATAACCAGAATTATCAAGGTCGCAAACGCTGAAGGACAACTAAACATAGGGAACTACACCAAGTCACACCACGGCTCCCAGTGGAATGCGGGAGGACGTCCTCGCTAAGTCTGCAGGGAAAACGAGTAGGGGAGGGTTGAGGGGGCGTGGGAAATGCCGGAAAAAAGCACTGGCCTTGGCATAACGCGGCTGTGCAAGGGAGCTCATGAAGGCGGCAAGGGTGGGTCGAGGATAGGACGATCTACACAAAGCAGCGAGCAACAGATAGCGAGAAGGGACTGGGTCTAAGGGCGTGAGGAATAAGTCTTCCGTCGGGGGGTCGCATGGTGCCGTTCTCGCTAGGGGGAAGCGTCGTGGAGCAGCGGGCGCTAGTCGAAGCGCTGGTGGTGAAGGAAAAGGCGACAAAAAAGAAAATACAGAAGAGGGCTGCGATGAGAGCACTCGTAAACGGGGCTGAGTAATAAAAGAACACGGCGTGGGAAAGGCGGGGGTGGCGGACAGAGTGGGGGGCGTAGAGGGGCAGGGGGGAGGTGCTCGGGCAAATGTAAAAACCAAACTACCTGTAGCAACGCGATTGCACGCTTAAGGATGCCGCGTCTACGGCGGGCGACTAAAGAATGAAAAGCCCGGGTGTCGTTTAAGGGGCCCCTTCCCAGCAAAAACCTCTGGGCGGCGTGGGTCAAAAAGGGTTCAATACCCGGCTGTCAGGGGGGTCAATGAGGACCCGGGCCAGGGGGGGGGTCGGGGCGATCCGGTACAGGCAGCAATCGGCGGGCCCAGCGCGCCTACCCAGACTGCCAGCTCAATGCGGGGGTCGGGGGAAGGTGCGGATAAAGCTTTCAATGGCCTCACAAATCCAATATCAGGGACCTAACGGTGGGGGTGAGGGGGAAGTCACCCACGGGAGGGGTGTGGGGACTACCAACGGCGGATGCCGAAGGCTAGCTGTGCGGGGCGGCTCTGGAAGAAGGAAGATGGCAGGAGAAAACCGCAGTATGACAGGACAGAGCTCCCCCAACTAGTGCACCTAAGGAACACTAGACAGGATCAGAAAAGTGGTGCTGACGGTTACAGGCTGCATCCAAACGTTAAGTACATCACACAGATAAAGGTGGGCTACTCATAGATAATGTGCTGCACCCAACGGAACTACGACAGACACCTCTAAGGCCGGTTCTGCGAGATACAGAGGCCCTGGAACCTCTAGGGCCTGGGTGCAGATACAGAGCCTTGGAACCATACCTAGGGCGGTTGCAGAGATACAGAGCCTGGCACCTCTAGGGCTGGTGCAGATATCAGAGCCTGGCACTCTAGGGCTGTTGCAGAGATCACGATGCCTGGCACCTATCTAGGGCTGACGGTGCAGAGATACTAGACCAGGCACTCTAGGACAGATACTTGAGCGACATCTAGGCTGCAGTTAGAGCCGACCTCTATGGCTGGTGCAGTTAGTAAGACAGTACCTGGCACCGTCTAGGGCTGGTATGCAGAGATACAGAGCCTTGGCACCAGTTCTAGGCTGGTGCAGTGAAGGATACAGTAGCCGCACCTCTAGGGTGGCTGTGCAGAATACAGAGCCTAGGCTCACCTCTAGGGCTGTGTTGCAGATACCAGAGCCTGGCACCGTCTAGGGCTTGGTGCGAGATACAAGCCTTGGCCCTCTATGGCTGCGTGCGAGATTACAGAGCCTCGGCACCTCGCACAATGGCCTAGTGCAGATACAGAGCCGTACCACCATAGGCAGTTGGCGATACAGAGCCACGGACACCTCTAGGGCTGGTGGCCATACAGACCCTGGACACCTCTAGGGCTGGTGCAGATACAGAGCCTGCAACCGTTAAGTCTGGTGCAGACGTACGCGAGATCCTGTCACCTTAGTGGCTGGTGCAGAAGATACACGAGCCTGGGCACCTCTATGGCTGGTGCAGATACGAGCCTGTCACCTCAGGTCGCTTGTTGCAGATATACAGCTGACACAGGGCTTTGCATGGCGACCTCTTAGGCGCTGGTGCAAAGATAGAGCCTGGCACACTCTAGTGCCGGTGCAGGATACCAAGCCTGGCAACCTCTAGGGCTGGTGCAGAGATACAGAGCCGGCACCTCTCTGGGCTGGTCGCAGATATCAGAGCCTGGCACCTATAGGGCAATGATTGCCAGAGCTACAGACAGCCTGTGCACCTCTAGGGCTGGTGCATGATACAGTGCCTGGTACCATCGTAATTAGGGCTGTGGACAGATACAGAGCCATGGACCTCTAGGCTTGCAGATACAGAGCCCTGGCACCATCGTAGGGCCTGTGCAGATACACATCTTGGAAACACTCTAAGGGCTGGTGCAAAGACACAGAGTCCTAAGGCACCTCTAGGGCTGGGTGCAGGATAACAGAGCGGCACCTCTAGGCCTGGTGCAATGCCTGGCATCCTCTAGGGCTGGTGTAAAATCCAGAGCCTGGACCGTCTAAGTGGCTGTGTAAGCCTGGTACCTCTAGGGCTGGTGCAGATACAGACCTGGTCACCTCTATGGGCTGTGCAGACATACAGAGCCTGGCACCTCCATAGGGCTGGTGCAGGATACAGTAGCCTGGCACCTCTAGGGCTGGTGCACGATGATACAGAGCTGGCACCTCTAAGGGCTGGTGCAGATACAGAGCCTGCACCTACAGGGCTGGTGTCAGAGCCGGCACCTGGCATCCAAATCTAGGCGGGTGCAGAGAAATACAAGCTGCACCTCTAGGGCTGTGGCTAGAGATACATCCTGGCACCTCTAGGACTGGTGCAGAGATCCATAGCCTGGCACCTCTAGGGCTGGTGCAGAGATACAAAGCTGGCACCGTCTAGGGCTGGTGCAGAGATACAGAGCCTGGCACCTCTAGGGCTGGTGCAGAGATCAGAGCCTGCACCTCTAGGGCAGATACAAGCCTGGCACCTCTAGGGCTGGTGCAGATGGACAAAGCTGGGCACCTCTAGGGCTGGTGCAGAGATAACAAATAGCCTGGCACCTCTTAGGCCTTGTTGCAGAGAGCACCATAGCCTGGCACCTCTGGCTTGCCAGAGATACAAGCTGGCCCTCTAGGGCTGGGTGCGAGAGACAGGAGCCAATGGCACCATCTAGGGCTGGTGCAGAGATACAAAGCCTGGACCCATCTAGTGGCTGGTGCAGAGATAGCAGGCTCAACTCTGGCAACCTCTGAGGCAGATACAGAGCCCGGCACCTCTAGGCTGTGCAGATATAAAGCCTGGCAACCTCTAGGGCTGGTGTGCAGAGATACGAGCCTGGCACCTCTAGGCCGTGCAGAGATACAGAGCCTGGCACCTCTAGGGCTGGGCAGTGATACCAGAGCCTGGCACCTCTAGGATGTCTGGATGCAGAGATCCAGAGCCTGGCACCTATGGGCTGGTGCAGAGATACAGAGCCTGCCACTCTAGGGCTGGTGCAATACAGAGCCGGCACCTCATCTAGGATGCCTGGTGCGAAGATATCGAACCTGGCACCTCTGGGCTGGTTGCAGGATACAGAGACGACTGTGCACCTCTAAGGGCTGGTGCAGATACAGGCCTGGCACCTCTAGGATGCGCTTATATAAAATGCATTGCTGCTGTTGCGTGCGCTTATAGTAAGCATGACGGACGTGACAGCTTGGTCGCGATCGCTGGAAAGTCATCTCAATTTTATTTTTCCATTGACCGCAGCCGAGCCTGACGTCACCGTCACTATAAGCCGACCTAACAGGCAGCTGCATAGATACAGACCTGGCACCCTTAAGGCTGGTGAAGAGATAGAGCCTGGTACCCTAAAATTCCAAGACAGGTGTGTAAAGATACAGAGCCATAGGACTGTCATGCTCAGGGATGCTGACTCGATGTGATGCATTCGTGAGGCACCTTTTCTCTGCAGGTTGGTTCGGTCCCTGATATGACAGGACAGAGACGGCCCAATGGGAGCTATGTGTAGACATCGAGTTGGGACCTGAGAGATGTCAGACCACGCGGTGATCGTTGGGTGAGAGTGGAGTCTGAGACTCTAGATGCAGGGGTTCAGGGGCACAGAAAGTCTGGGGGACAGTATGGCCGAAGGAACTATATTGAAGTGCCAGTGGAGGCATTTAGTATCAGGGTGTGGGGTGAGATTCAGGGGGTAGGGAGTGAGAAAAATGTATAGGTTGAGGGTTGAGATGTGGATGTGACAGCATGGTGCTTTGGGTATGGTTGAGATATAGAGTCGTATTGGGTGTTTTGTGATATGTAGGGCTTGGAGCAGGATGTCAGGGTGTGGAGGGAGATGAAGGTGTAGGGTATTGGGTTGAGATGTAGGTGTATTAAGGTGGTGGTTGAGAAGCAGGGTTTTGGGAATGCATTGAAGTATAGTGTGTACTAGGTATGGATTGAGCTGCGGTTTAGTAGCGGTGGTATAGGTTTGTGAGCTGAAATAGGATGTGACTGCAGGGTGTTGGTATGGGTTGAGATGTAGGGTGTGGAAGAGCAGTCTTGTTATGAGTTGAGGTGTATGGGCGAGTGTGACAGGTGTGGGTTGGTATGTTAGGGTTGTTAGTGTATTGAGTAGTAAGGGTGCGATGCAGGGCGTTGGCTTGTGTTTTGGTGTGTTTGATGATGTATAGAGAGCGTGAGAGAGCCCTGGTGGTATAGTGGTGTGTATATAGGGTAAATACTCACACAAGAGAATACATAAATTCTAATACATATGGATAAGTGCTTCAAACACACAAAATAAAAACATTAGGAAAAGGGAGCCCCTGCCCCGCAGAGAGCTTAACGATATAAGTATGTGAATATGATGTGTATAGGGGAGTGGGGCTTGTAAGCAGTGTGGTATAGGGTGTAGGTGTTTAAGCAGAGTCGAGGTTTAGGGGTGAGACTGACCTTCTTATTTGTTCTCCCCCAAGATGATGTACACAGAACTTCAGCATCGGGCTGCAGACACTGATAACTCTGAAGCGTATGATTGCCCCCCCCTGCCCCTTTACAGCAGCAAGGGTGGTGGGGGGGACCCGGGAGCACGGGGCCATTACTAAAACCTGACCCATTCTGTCACCTTGTCTTCCCTCAGAGCCTGCATTGACTTGGCCATGGGTTTCTGAAAAAACTCCATCCCAGCTCGAAATTACAATCTTGTCTTATCCCCCCCATGGAGAACGGAACCCTGCAAGGGGAGACCAGAGAGCGTGTGAGCTGACTGGCCCTTCCGAGGGGGGATCCCCTGGGAGCCTTAATAGTCTGGAACCATTCCCATACTGACCAGAATAACAGAACTACCAACCTCTCCATACAAGAGCCATCCACACCCCCACCACCCATCCTGCTTTGACTTTGACAGGGAGCTGTTGTGGGATCCGATTATTGCCTCACATGCCCAAGAATATAGATATTGTGTGGCAAAATACGAGAGAGAAATCACAAGCCCCTGAAACATCCACCCCAGAACTCCATCCATACATAATAAACACTGACATTGCCACCACAGAGAAGACGCTGTGTCCTCACGCCACATGGGCTTGTGGTGACGCGCCGCAAGCTAGATATGAAGTAGAGGTGGTGTGGTTGATTAGCAACTGCATAATGGGCTCTATTATTATCGTGTCCGGAGTAGGTAGGTAATGTTACATATACGGCCTGCAGCACCTTCACAGTATCTTTGTCAATATCTCGAGAAATATATTAACCATCTTACTAACACCATAAAGGACTTGTAACGCCAGAGCACAGCGAGATATTCACACACAGATGTAAATATAATAATACATGCAGAGCAAATATATAAAACAAAGGGAGATATACACCTGCCAGAGCAAAACTAAGTCACAACACACACAAAGCGATATAACATCTACCAGAGGGTTTATAGCAAAACCAAGCGACAACAAACACAAGCACAAGGAAAGCAATAAACCACAACACACAGAGGGGTATAGCACGCAGAGCGACACAAAACACAGCACAAGGAAAGCAATAAACCACAACACACAGAGATACAAATAAAACGGAGTGAAAGAATAAAAATATAATAACACGGAGCAGGGTCCAATATTGCACAGGTGCAGGTCTCTGCCTTGTGTTCATCGTTCATCTATACAATGGTATACCCCTCCCCCCATAAAACATTCCCCAATTGCTTCGAGCTCTTGCTCAAATTTTAAGAGGAAACTGATCAGTCTAAGGATCGGAAACATTGGGAATAGGGGAGCCCACAGCTGGAGGCATGCAGGTGTGTTTCTGTCTGTTGTTTTTTTGGTTAGTACCTACCCTGTCACCCTAGCTACTAAGCACTAAATTCAAGACTGAAATTAATCTTGGGGAAGCATCAGTTTAGTCGGGGATGGTTGGGACTGATTTGACAATAATGCCTAGGATAATTCATATATATCTTGGTAGCCACACACATAAGTGAAGATAATAAACGTTAGACTAGTAGAAGTTGAATATATTGAGTACTACTAAAAGTAGCTTGCTATTATGGGTACATGATTGAAAACAAGAGAATACACCCTGTTTGCTTTTCAAACAAATTTTATTAGGAAGCAAAGGAACAAATAACCCCACACACCACTATCTTTATTATTTTATTTAATATTTTTCACTGTTTATCACTATTTGCACACCATGATATATATGTTTGCACATTAATAGTGCACTTTATTAAATTTGGGGATTCACGGTACACACTACACAATTTCTCTAACACTAACGTTTATTATCTTCACTTATGTGTGTGGCTACCAAGATATATATGAATTATCCTAGGCATTATTGTCAAATCAGTCCCATTTACATATAGAACTGATTTGATACGCTTATTTGAATATAGGTTTTAAGACAAGTTGTGCAAAATAAAAGATACATCAGTGGAGGTGAATTTTTACACCTCTTTTAGTAAAAATAAGAGGTTGAGTGCAAGCATTATAGGGATTACTTTTTCCATTTTTCTATTATTATTCACGATCCCAGTATGCACCCCTCCCACAAATTATTATTTACAACCATTTAGCTGAGCAGAAGCTGCCACTTTATTTACTTAATAGTCGGAGAAGGTGGCGCATTAATGTTGTCAATAACATTAGAAATGTTCTCAGAACGCTCATTCGCAGATCAAGAAAATATCGTCAACGTATCTGATGTAAAAACAAGACAAACCTCTGGATTGGGTAAATAGTGCTCTAACAAAAAATAATACATAAACATTTCATCATATGAAAGGGGCATATTGGACTCCCTCGCTGTACTGGATAACTGAAGATAATAGGAGTTTTCAAAAAGAAAATAATTGTGGGAAAAGGTGCAATTCAATAGGGTGAAAAAATATCCAGTAGGGGAACCTGTATAGAAGTTATTAGTAATCAATGTAACAATCTATTCCTTCCAGATTAGGGGGTGGGTAACAGTATAGAGACTGTAGAAATCCAAATTCACAAATTGAATGTGAGGCGGCTGATATGTCAGAGTTCAACTTAACCAAGATTAAATTGGTACCTTTGAAGTGGGGAAGGCTTGGACACAGGGTTGCACATAGAAGTCAAAGGATTGTGAAATGGGCTGACACAGGGATCCTGTACCAAAAATAATAGGACAACCAGGGGGTGGCGTTTGTGACTTTTAGGCAGTGTTTAAATGATCAGTGCTTTAGGACAATCCTAACTGTGTATGGATATTTAGTTATTCAATAGCCCGACTTCAAGAATAGAAATCGAGATTTGTTTTAATTAATGGTAGGGTAACTGTAACAGGGGACTTATCCCTGTTCAGTAGTGTGCCTTTAATCCAGCAGTGTGGTGGTTAACCTCTGGTAGTTAATTACTAAACACCACCTGCCTGATTTGATTGTTTACAAAAACCTATCTGTTCAGACAGGAAGGGACTCTCTCCTTAGCTCTGACTGAGAGCTGACCCTTGGAGCTGATTTCAAGACACAGGGAAAACTACTGCACCTGAAGCTGAACCAGGAAGTGAGATTTTCCCTCCAAGAAACAGATAAGACTTTTTATCTTAAGAGACTGCTTATATCTGCTTATTTCATGTTATATGTTTTAGGGCTGCGAGAACTGCTTGATTAAGGGAGATGTGAATTATTGCATAGTGTTTCACTAGAAATACTCCCAAGTGAATAGAAGCTTTGTTCCCCCCCGTTTGGATGAATTTCCTGATGAAAAGGAAAAGGCACAATAAAGCCTTATTATAATTTCACATTATAAACGACTCCAAGTGTGTACCTCTGTGAACGTCCGTCTACAATGAGAGGTGTGCGGGGGCGGGCGGACCAAGGGAGCAATCTCATTGGCCTGGCCCAAGGTCCAATGAGATTGCCGCTAGGAACACGGGGAGGGACACAGGGAGACACATACCGACACGGACACATAGGACACTTTCAGAAATATATAGTAGATATGAATCGCATCATTTGAGCTTTTAAACTTCTCATACTTTGTGGGATATATTTGTTATCTGTTTAAATGATTTGTTTCATTATATTGTTTTCTCTAATGCTCACATCCGATGGTTACAGGATGTAGCGAGGCACCGGTGAGAGAGCAGTGAGGCAGCTGCACACAGTGTTTCCTTGAGCATCTTGTAAGGGTATTTATTGTGGGTTTACACTAGTACTTTTGCGAACTTGATGGAGGTCCAAAGCATTGATGTTATTCTAATAAATATATTCAATTTATTAAGTGTCCTGTGAGTGCCTGTTATCCACCGTGACTATATAGATATAGACACAAAAATCTGCGCACACACAAACAGGTATTCCTGCAAAAATAAAGTGCTTTAATGTAGAGTAAAGATCAACATTTCGGTCCACAGGACTGAAACATTGTGTGCCCAGATGTTTTTCCTGTATGCAGAGTTCAGCCGTGTACTTTGAGAACCAAAGCCAGTGTGTACACACACACATACACACACACAAGAGAATATGACAGTACTGCTGGATCCGAAAAATATCACATCTTGTAAGTGGCTTCGTGTGCGCGCAGCGTCTGGATGCGTTACAATATCCCGTCTGTCACAATGGGGGAATGTCTCTGTTCTTAGGTGTGTCCCAGTGATATGGATTTGGCGGGGGTCAATCTGCTTTTTGGGCAAAATTCCAGACCTCTACAGGGGCTGACTGCACAGAGACACATTGTGCAAACAGATACGCATCTGTCACGTCTCTGCATCAGTTCCTCTCACTAGGACACTTATGTCCTCCGTGCGGGAAATACAAGGTCTGGTGGAGAAACTCACGCACAGCAGAGACATCTCCGACATCTGAGAAAGAGAGGTAAAGAGACAGCTGTGAAACAGACCGTTCTATTTAATGTGGGCCAGACTCCATGACACCGCTCACGACCTGGAGCTGTGCTGCACAAGACACTGATGTGCGACCGACACGTGGAGTCACACGCCCATGACTTCAGGCGGTAACCAAAAATAGCTAATAAAGAAAGAGCAGCTTCCGCTCAGTTTGTGTGTGTGTGTGCGTGTGCATGCACGGACGCACAGACGCACACACACACACACACACACACACAGTCCTTGTTTTACAACGAATAGCTTATCCAACGCTATGCAATGCATACCTATGTTCATTTTTACAACGCCAAAATAAGGCTTATCCAACGTCTTGCGCGCTTTGCAAAGTTGTTTATGTGTATATAATATGTTATATATATAATTATACTATATAATATATTATATATATATATAATACAGTATATCACTATATAATATGTGTGTGCCTGCATATCTTATTGCCCGCGTAAAATAATTTGGTGTATTTAGCATTAAAATGCCTCAGAAACGGAACCTTAATTTAAATAGCGGTTCCTATGGGAAAACGTGTTCGCTTTACAACGTTTCGCTATCCCAACGTCATTTTGAGTAACGCATCGTGTCGGATAACCGAGGACTGTATGTATGTATGTATGTATGTATGTATGCATGCATATATTTTATTTATATATCTCACTGGAAAGAGATGGTTTCCCATCTCCACCAATACATCATATATTTTATTGGTCACAAAAGAAATACTGTTTAAAACCTAATCCAAAATAGCGCTACTTAACAAATATATGCATTTATTTCTTTGCAAAACTTGTTGCTGCTGCTGGAACCTGTTATGGTAGCTAACCCGCTGGAGGTGATATTAGTTCTAACCTAACTTACTCATAAACATAAGAAAATAGTTCCTTATTGCCATGTATGAAATAGTGCTTGTGTATTTACAAAAAAACTGTGGTTGAAAATCCCTAATGGGTGTGCTTACAGTGTGAGTAAAAAGCAGATAACCACTATAGCAAGGGATAACTGAGAAAACTGCAGAGTTAATTAAATAATGCAGGATCTGCAGTATGTGAAAAAAGTGTAGTTAGCAATGATGGAACAATTACTGTGTGTAGGAGGTTTGATAATTACCTCTATATCAAATGTTATGAGATATCTCCTTGCGGGTTACTGCCTAAGAGAGGGGAGGGGAATACAATATATGTGTTTTGATTCTAGCAAACTGCAAATGCTGATATATGATAGCGAAGTTGAGGCACATACACTCACAAAGCTAATGCCTCTTTAAATATATTGGATTTGAAGTGTATCCATCCTGAAGCCTATTAGTGACGATTAAGTTGCCATGTATTTTGTTGCAACTATAGTTTCAAGTGAGGCAGGTGTAACGGCGGGGAGCCACGTGTAACGGCGGGGAGCCACGTGAGCAGTTTCTCAATAGCATTTAGTAGATGTTTGAACCGCCCGTAGCATTCTGAATTTATAGTTTATACAAATTAATTATCACCTTGGTGTAATTACACACCTCTAATGGAGATATGATGTGAGTATACGTTGATACAGGTGCACCGACGAGTATTCTAAAACTTGCCTTGGAAAATCTGGGGCTACACCAACAAGACCACCAGGTACATGCCTGCGGT
This sequence comes from Ascaphus truei, assembly GCA_036426205.1. Classification (NCBI taxonomy): domain Eukaryota; kingdom Metazoa; phylum Chordata; class Amphibia; order Anura; family Ascaphidae; genus Ascaphus; species Ascaphus truei. The sequence goes on along the minus strand of CM071571.1, from coordinate 19,653,771 downwards.
ACATCTGCAACATTTAGTGACATTTTCTGCAGCAGAATAATGGCCACATTGGATTAACACAGCAGGGGGTCCCTGGCAGTCGCTTCAGTTTGAATGCGGACTAGCCAGAGCGACCCTCGCTGTTAATCCGATGGGCCATTAGTCTCTGCAGAAATGTCACTGAAATGTTGCAGCATGTACCCAGCATGTACCTGGGTCTTGTTGGTGATTGCCCCAGATTTGTTTTAGAATACTCGTCAGCGTTACAGTAGTATCTGTCTTGTAAGGACAGATCATAATTAGCGACTAGATTGTAGCTAAAAGTTCATACCTCAGGTATAATGAAAGTGGTTGTATACTGAGCTTTTAAGTGATCCAGTATATCCGCCGCTAGTCAGTGCGACGGGAACGCCATGGCTGTTTGGGAACGCCATGGCTGTTTAGACACAGCCTGGTCTCACCACAGCGCACCTAATTGTGCGATTTAGCTCCGAAGTATTAGCCGAATTATGCAAACACCCCAACTAAGAGCTAGTGGATGCTTGTTTCAGCCCACATCTTTGTTAGCAATCCTAATGTAATAAGCAGGAAGAGCAGCAGTATCATAATTATTATAAAAATAGCTGGTTGAGTGAGGTACCTACTCATCCACTCCCAGGTCACCTACTCCCCCCCATTCCCAAGCCACAAACTCACTCACACGCCATTGCAGGGCCCTCAACCATGCCCAGGCCACCTACTCACCCAGTACCAGGCCAGATACTCACCCACTCCCAGGCTACTTACCCACAGCAAGCTGGCTGAGCAGAGCGGGGAGCTCCTCATCCCCCTCCAGGACACGTAGCAGGTTGGAGGACTCCATTCTCTCCAGCGTCACCGCCCAGTACACGTATATCTTCTGGTTGAAGCCCACGTACACCAGGCAAGGGCTGTTCTGACTTCCCCTACAGGCGTAGAGCCCTGCAAGGCACAGCAAGGGGACAGTAGGACAGGTCATTGACGTGGAGTGACCCTTCCCCGGAAAAACACACCGATATATTGTGACACAGTTACTTGGAGAGTCACGATAAGAGTGACAGAGTGCCACTGACCGGCACAGAAGGCACTGACGTTCTCGTCGACCTGGAAGCGCAGCACCGTTTGGTTGTGATCGATGATGTAAGTTTGTCCGTCCCAGGCGCAGGCAACAACTTCCTCCCGTCCATTACCCTGCAGGGGAAGAGCCATGAGATGGAGCCACGCCCCCTCTAAATTATGGAAGGCGCCATTAGGCTAGAGCCACACCCTCCATGTATACTAATTATTATGAGGAGACATGAGACAAGGAGCCACACCCTCTCTATATTTAGTATGTGTGGGAGGAGCCATACAATGGAGCTACACCCCTTCCTATATCTGTTATGTGGGGAACTATACATTAGGTACGAGAGGAGCTAATTGGGGGACACTCCCCCAGTGGGGTGGGGTTATGAGGTTAGATGATCACATGGTGACACACTAATGTGCATTTATAGAGCCCTTGTCAATATTCCAAGGTCTTTTTTCTCACCGTCACGTCCAGCTTCTCGAGAGCAAACAGCTGATGATCGACCTGAACTGACCACAGAAGCCGGTCTGAGCCCTGCATGAGCTTCAGGGTACCTGGGATAGAGAGAGACAGAAAGTCAGAGAGAGACAGAGAGAGAAACAGAGACTGCACGCACAAACACAGGCAGCAACGCAAGCATGCACACCAACGCAAGCACACAAGCCCGCACACACCGACATGACTGCCAGATTCCTTGATTCCTTATGTAAAACAGCCAAATCCCCAATAAAAGGCTGACACTGCTTATTATATATATATATATATATATATATATATATATATATATATATATATATATATAAACACCACCAGCACTTATTAAACATAACCTTGCCAGCTCACAACATATAAACCAACATATAACCAGAAGTGCCAGCCAATGACCCTAAAGCCAAGTGGGCAAGTAAACCGTGACCAACCAAAGGTTAGCACACCCCACGTCGCAATGCTGAAGGCTTTGCTGCTACCTTCCCATGCCCCATTTAGGGACAAAACATAAGTTTATCTCCCATCACCCCATGCCTACACTGGCAAGGACACAGCCGCTACCAGTGATGCCATTTTAAATCTACAATGGGCTCCGCACCTCACACAACAGCACTCTCTTGATACCTCCCTACAGCCCAACATTAGAGAGATCCAAGTTAACCTAATTCAAATATACCCCATCACTCTGTAACAGATTCCTGTTGTCACCTTCCAACTTCCTGTGTCGTATTACCAGCTCAGACAGAGGGGCTTCCAGCCACCCTCCATGCAGCCCAGAGCCTCCTCCCTAACCCCATTCCCCTCGGTTTTGTTACTGTGTGTGCCCTGTGATTCATTCATTTTGCAGAGTGATTTCTGGGAGCCGTTGGCCCCTCTGAGCTGCGGAGGTCCCATTACCCCAGAGACCACCAAGTTATAGAGTTTAGACTAGAATGGTTACTGTGGCGGAACTAGCATTGTGTAACTTGTTGTGTGATTTCTGGGAGCCCTGGGACACCGACTTCACAGAGGTCCCTTTGTACCAGAAACCACCATGGTATAAGAGTACATTTGTGATTCTCAGTACGAGTCTGTAATCCCTGGGATTGGGTGGTAGGTACTGCAGGAATAAGAGTGTAACTCTTGAGGTGGGTTCCCCCTAGTGGTCCTTTGTGGGGACGCTACCATCCTAGCAAAGTAAGGCTAAGAATAGCAGTGTGTGTTTTGGGGTACCTTTTTGCCCAAGCCCAAGCAAAAATCCCCAGCGCTCAGAAGGACTGAGGCACTTCCCCGGCGACCCGCTGCTTTGGGTACCGGCGGTCTGGCGCACCGGCGTGATCAGACCTTTCTGTGACGGCCGTCCATCACACCAGCCCACCAACCTTCCTCAAAGAAACCACCAAATTCACCTTTCTACGGCATTTCTCGATCACCATCAAACTCTTAGGATCCCTCCAAAAACCCTCTGCACTATTTCCGACCACACCAATTGGATATCTGAAAATAAAAGCCAAGATCCTGGATAGATCACACCCAAATGCGCTATCGTTTTCAATTGCCCCAAATAATTTCCGCCTGCATGAATTATCAAAACAAAAATGCCCTTTAACTACTCTCCTGATCTCCATAACATCTGGCAGCAAGCGTCTATTCTAAACTAAACCACTTATCCCCCTCACCTAGATTGTCCTCATCCTGAGATTCCTAGCATACGCTCCCTTTTCCACTTACTTTACTGCCCAAAATATGTAAGAATGTCCAACAATCCAAACTGCCGAAACCAGAGCAACTCAGTGAGTAAAGATACCGAGTCTGTAAACAATGACACCGAGTTTGAGACAGGGGAGCCTGGTTCAATTCCCTGTGTCCTTGTGACCTTGGGCAAGTTACTTTATCTCCCTGTGCCTCAGCCACTGAAAAACAGATTGTAACCTCCTCTGGGCAGGGAATGTGTCTAACAATCCTGTGTGCTGCGTACCGTGCGCTGTACTGTAACTGTGACACGCTTTGAGTCCCATTGGGAGAAATGTGCTACATAAAATAAAATTATTTATTCTTGTTAAAAAAAAATAATAAATCAAATACATACCACATACTCATTGCAACAGATTAGGGTGGATATAGATCTGTAACCCTCCTTGCCCAGCTCCTAAGGAGTTTATATCAGTTGACTATATACCGGTACATGGCTCTGCTCAGTCTCTCGTAGCTTGTCAGTGTGCTGGATCCGCGCAGGCTGTCCGGAGATATACTGATGGAATAATGAAGGGCGCCAGGAACTTTTATAGCACAAACAAGAGCTTTATCGTTGAAAATGCTCTCCACATCAAGACAGTCTTTAATATACACACGTAAACTGGTGAACAACCGTCTTTGTACTCTCTAATTCTTCACTAGGTAATCCTTGGCCTCATCCTAGGGAGGTGCTAGTTTCTGTTACTATAATCTTAAGTGGCCATCTTCTGCGTAGCATCAGTAACGGTTTATATGAATTGGGCCGTATCTGAGGTTACCCTTACCATGCTGAACTATGGGATCCCAGTGAGAGGTACTTCATGCCCCTCAGGCAGTGTGTCAGAGACTGTGTGTGGAGTCTCTTCACCAAGAACACTCGCCACAAATCGCCAAACCTTGCAACCAGTTCCCGAACGTTTTGGACAACTGTTTCTATCCGAACCTTCCACTCTAACTTCACCTCTTATATCTAACCTAACATTTCCCCCCATCCATAGGCAACGTCAAAATCTCTACAAAATCCCCTCTCCAGATCTTTTCTTTCACCTCGCTAGTCAATTGCATTTCTAACAGACTGACACTGCATAAATATGGATCCCTGTGAGCGGACACCGATATCCTTGGCTCAGGAGCCTCCGTCACTACTACCGGGTCCTTCCTAACCCCCCGTACCTTAACACTCTGTTCACACTCACAGTCTCTACAGCAGGACTCCTCCCTTCGGGCTCCAGCTCTCCCAGAAAGGCCTTTATTACCCCCACTTAATTCACCCATATTCATGTGTCTCTGTCCTGCAGCTCCCTACTGGGGAGATGCCGGGCGGCAAATAGAGGTCCAACCAGCGCCGGTCAGGGTACCCCCATAGAACAGTGAGAGAGAGGCAGCAGCTGGGGAGCAGCAACCTGGGAGAGCCACATGTAGGTGCAGGAAGAACCGCCTGCAGCTCGGTAGCCGCAGGTTGCCGACCTCTGCCCCATATACATCATACTCACAATCCAGGGCATCGACTCTTCTGTAAGGCGTCACCACCCTCCTGCTGCGTTGTCCTGCAGTTCCAGACATCCCTGGCTCTGCCTTTAACCTTCTAACTGCACTTCATCATCATGAGCATCCACTCCTCTAGTGCACCTCCATGCTTTTTTGTGGGTCCCGGCCACCATAAGCTACTCGCGCACCCACTTTCCCTCTCTACACTGCCACTCCTGTGGACTGCACGCCTCCTCGGCTGCAGCCTACTTCCGGTCTGGTCAACACCCCTCACCTGCTCTCACACTGGCCTCCAAAGTCAGAGCCAGCCCGTGCCAGGCTTGCTGCTCATCTTCGTTACAACGGCCGGCCCATGTGGCTGCGGACCACTTTGGATGTAGCCCGTCCCAGGCCTTCCCACTCCCTGTAGGCCTGACCATCTGGCAGTGCTTCATTTCCAGAGGGCACGCTCGATGCTCTTCATCACTTTGCACTCCTCTGCTGCTCCCCTCAGGTACACCGCCGACGCCGCTCCTTCTCTGCTCACTGTCGTCCTTGCAGATGCCCAGGAGCCGACCCGTGGAGGGCCTGTGGCTCTTCTCACTGAGTGACTCTGGACAGGCCTCTTCTCCAACCCGTCTGCTGGCAGCCTCCGACGAGTCAGGATAATGTCCACTCTAGGGCTTGTCCTAAACAGGTACCTCGAACTACAGGGCCTTTTAGGCCCTAATCCAGCATCCTCCTCCACAGCTTCCTGCTCTTCCCGAACCTCTCCAGAATCCCCTTCCTCCTCCCTAACTTGCCCCCAAACCCCCCCAAGTCAAACCCCACCATCCCTGAAAGCACGCACAGACACCCGCAAGCAAACACATGGTGACAAGCACCACGTACAAGCATGCACGGACCAAACACATGTAGATAGTTAATACAACACCACAACACACACAACACAACACACAAACACACACACACACACACACACACACACACACACACACACACACCCACACACCCCTTAATCCCTATATCTCCAGAAACACTCAGATCTGCAGTGATACATGAATAAGGCACAAAATGTCATGATTACAACTGTGTCTGTACTTACCGTCCAGCGTGCAGAGTGCGAACAGGCCGGCCTCACTGCTCCCACCGCCAGGCCCTGCAGAGAGGAGACAAGAGCAGACTGATCAGAGGAGCGATACTCTGCAGATGTGCCAGGTTAGGGGTGTGATGATCTGCAGCATTTCTAATAAAAAAAAGTGATACCCTGCAGGTCTCAGGAAAGAAATGGGATGTTCTGCAATCACAGAGGATGGAGGTGCAATGCTCTGAATGTGTCAGAATTCTGCCGGTCTCTGATTGCAGGAGCAATGCTCTGCCGGCCTCTGATTACAGCAGTATTTTCCAACGGGGGTTCCTAGGAACGCTTGGGTTCCATGCAACGTTCTGGTCATTTTAAAAGTGTATCAAATACAGAAGAATTTGCAACGCATCTGATCTCAGACGCGCTATTAGAGAGGGTTGGGGTCCTTACAATGCATCTGATTGCAGACGCGCTATTAGAGAGGGTTGGAACTCCGCAGAATTTCACAATATTATTATTATATTGTGACAGGTCAGGGGTCATGTCTGGGAGTCCCCAGAGATGAGCAACAGATTCTCACAGAGCTGAATATATATATAATATTCCTGTCTCACGGGGACCAGCACAGTCACGTTCCAGCTCCCGTGTGTCACAGTCAGACTCCAGCTCCAGTATCCACGTGTGGGAGGGGGGAGGGAAATCTCCATGTTTGGTAGTTACTGCCAATCACCTCTAGGACCCTCCATCACACTCACCCTGCCCGATGCTGCCAATGAGGTGAGTAGAAACATTCTTATTGTGAATCCGACCAGACGTTTGGTGAAGGATCACATCTCGAGCAGGGAGGTCCCTGCAAAGCGAGAGAGAGGAAGAAACATCACAATTCAGATCTGTTAATCATTCTGTTACACAAGTTACATCACCCAGCACATCACTTACTTCTCAATGTTTGCTGTATACGGCAGGTACGCGACGCCACCATGTGTGACACCATTATACTGCAATCGCGTGTGCAACGCCGTTATACCACATTTGTAATACCGTTATACTGCACTGGTGTGTGCGACACCATTACACCACACTCACGAGTGCGTAAACAACGCCGTTACATCGCACACGCGTGTACGCAGGAACTATTTTTTAGATGGGGGTGCTGTACATGCAAATCGGTGTGAAGGAAGAGCATGCTGGCTCTGAGGGGTCCTGGGTAAAGCTTAAGCAACAGAAGCAGCGGCCCTCTCCTGGACTTCCAGCAATAGAGGTTTATTCACATACCGACTTTTCAGTCCCAGGTTGTGGACCTGTCTCAAGAAAGCTGGGACCGAAACGTCTGTCTGTGAATAAACAACTATTATTGGAAGTCCGTGAGTGCCCCTTCTTTTGCTTAGCAAATCAGTGACATACATAACAATGTCAAAATGTCTAAACACACGGGGGCTGCAGCACCCCCTGCACCTTTAGTTCCTGCAAAACAGCATCACCCACATGCGCAGTATAAGGCTACACTTATAGTGCCGGCGACGTCAAGCTGCGGTCGCTGGAAAAATCAAATTGAGATGACTTCCAGCGACCGCCACCAAGCCGTCACTTACTATAAGCGCACGCGACGGCGGCAATGCATTTGTTTTTGACGCAACGTCACTATGCTGCGCTTATACTGCCGGCAACGCGACCGATGACGTCACCCGTCGCCATTGCGATAGTTGTAATTTAAGTTTAGGCGACGTCGCTGGCTACAAGGCCAGTGATGTCAGAAAGGGGGAGGGCAGAGGGACGGAGAAGCTCTCTGATTGGCCACGAGGGGAGACCGTCGATGCAAAAATAAAATAACAGTGACTACCAGATTTTTGGTAGCGCTTTCGTTTGGTCGCGCCGTCGCGGGCACTATAAGACACGACAATGGCGACAATGCATTTGTTTTGACGCGACTTTGCGTCGCTGGCACTATAAGCACAGCCTTATAGTGATGTGCACGTGCAGTATAACAGCGTCGCCCAAATGCGAACGCTCAGAATAACCGCTTCATACGCGCAGTATAAGAGCGTCGCACACATGAAATATAACAGCGTCGTACAGAGACGCATGTGCAGTATAAGAGCGTCACACACATGAAATATAACAGCGTCGCACAGAGACGCATGTGCAGTATAAGAGCGTCGCACACACACGTGCAATAGCGTGTACAGGCTCAGCAAGACTGCAAATCACAAATGTATCAGCACCGCCTGGTGTCTGTCTGTGGAACTGCAGACTGAGCAATGCGAGTAGCACTGCTGAGAGGCAGAGAGGTGAGGTGGCATCACATCACCGAGAGGAGTTATACGGGACCCCTCCCCTGTTCCCCTCCAGAATGATTTACCTCTCCACAGGCCCACTAGCATCAACCTATAATGTTCTTTTTGGTAACCAGGCGGTTCATGCTCCTCCTCTCTATCCCTGGTCCCTGTAGCGTCTCGCCTCTCTCTCATCTGGACTCTGTAGCTCCCCCCGTTGCCTCTGTACCCCCCCCCCCCCCACCTCACCTATCGGCAGCTCCTGCTCCCTCGGGCCCTGGGACGGGCTCCTCACCCCACGTGCAGCGTAGTACTGCGTATCCGCAGCCTGGCTGCGATACCATCAGCTCAGGGGAGCCGTCCGGACCGGGATTTACTGAGAGACTGTCCACCTGCGTGAAAGGGGCGAGCAGGCACATGACTGGTCAGTGGAGGGTAGGGGGGGGTGTCACACAGTAAGAAATGATGAGTATGATGTAGTGATAAGTAAAATACAGCCTTTTCCTTGGGTTCGTTGTGTGATGAGTTTGGGAGGGGGATGGGGGGTCTGGTTTGGCATGTCATGATCGCAGGGGTCCTCACTATGCAGAAACGTGGCATATCAAAGAAGATGGAGACCCATCACAGCCTTCAAAGAAAATACACCCTCCCACCCTACCTACACAAAGCAGAGACAAGACCTAGTGCCAGGTACAGAATAAGCGCCCATGGCCTGGAAATAGAAACAGGCAGACACAGACAGAACTGGAAGCCCCGGGAGAGGAGACGGTGCCAGCGATGTGAGCTAGGAGAGATGTGGAAGCCCCGGGAGAGGAGACAGTGCCAGCGATGTGAGCTAGGAGGGGTGTGTGAGAGACACAGGCAGAACTGGAAACCCCGGGAGATGAGACTATGCCAGCGATGTGAGCTAGGAGAGGTGTGTGAGAGACACAGGCAGACACAGACAGAACTGGAAGCCCCGGGAGATGAGACTGTGCCAGCGATGTGAGCTAGGAGAGGTAGAAGATGAAACACACTTCCTGCTGCGTTGCACACAATAATCTGATGTGAGGAGTGCCCACCTGGAGAAACTCCCAGCTCTTACCCTGAACTTTAATATACATGTAGCCATGCCATCTGTGGCTACTATTGATGAACAAGAGACCACAAAGTCCCCACTAGTGCTCAAAAACCACTAACAGCATATACATTCATATAGTATCAGATGCTGTTTAAACCAGAGCAAGATAGTCATAAATTGCATGTGAGTACATAGGTGGCAGTGCAGATCTTGATGGTGATATCAATCCAATAGTAAATCTCAATTCATATGCTCAGCACACATTGATAATCAGTTTCAGTCCTGTTGGCAATATTAGCTCAATGATACAGTCCAAGAGATCAATTAATAAAGCAATGATGACAGTAGAAACATACTCACTGAGTGTGACCATCAGTATAGGCTCCAGGGCGCGTGCCTCTCCTGCAGCAGTGTAAGACACAAGAGGTTCCTAGCTGATCCAGCTGGATCAACTAGGAACCTCTTGGATCTGTGGCTACTAGTTTGCTTCCCTCCTGGCAGTAAGTCCTGGTAGAATCAGGCTGCCAGATATCGGGTTTTCCCCCTCCTTGGTGCTGCACTTGAGTGACAGCGGAAGGTGGTGACATCAGGCCTGGGCATGACTAATCATGAGACAGACCTGGTGCCCTCCTCCTGGTCATACTTAAGGGCAAGTACTGCACAAATTTAGCAGTGCCTTTCCCCACTTGAGGAAGGCAGGTCACACATTTGAGAGGCTGAGTATTGGGCCTTTTTCAGTCCTCTTCCCTCCGGGGGGAGAGTGAGTATAGACCATACCGCTGCCTCTGCTAGGTAGGCAGGGAAGAGCTAGGACGGCTGCGGGTGCCCTCGGCCTGTAGTGATGGTCCAGGGACCATCATTCAGTGGTAGCTGAGAAGTACTGCATCGGACAGAAGCCTGCTTGTTACTGTGCTGTCCAAAAAGTCGTTTGTGTGGCGCACAGCAACGAAGAACAGGTCTTGTGGCAATAAAAAATAGTTATTAAAGCTGCATTAAAAAAAAAAAAAAAAAAAACGGTGGAGGGTGCAACACTCCTACGCGTTTCGTTCTTCAACGCACTTTATCAAGGAGTTACCCGACACTACAAACTATTTAAACAGTAGCTGATGCCGATATTCGCGCCAAAACCGGTGACGTCATGTCCCACAATGCCTCGCACCCGGGGATGACCAATCGCGCAATGCACACGTGAGCAGAGAGCAAGCCGTGCAGTGAACCCAGCCTGTCAGAACGTTCGGCGGCAGTCAGGCACCTACCAACAGGAGACCGACGCCACCGACGTCATGCAGCCCGAGCCCCCGTGCATGCTCCCCTCCACATACACACTGCGCATGCTAAAGAGATATGTGGGGTATGAACCCCAGAAGCCTGTTCCTGTGTCCCCACTACCATCGGCGGACGACTCAGCCCTCCTGTTACCAGCAGGTATCATGCACCACACGATCCGTAATGGCCACAACTCCCACCGGGTGGGGGAAACACCGTTACATAGAAGAGAACCAAAAAATAGCGATCCTCCAAGGAGAAGACACCTACTTATAGCCCACATCCGTGTGTGTAACTGTTACCCATGTACTATGTAACAATTATACCCCCCCCCCCACGTTATTTATGCTTTGGCAATACTGAAATGTTTTTTGTATCATACCAATAAAGCTTATTTGATTTGAATTACAATAGCCCAGCATGTCTGCCTGTGGGACCCTGGGATTCTGTGGGGGTCTCCTGGGGCTCACTGGGAAGTATTGGGAACGGCGGATATATTGCTAATTTACTCTTCAAGATCCAAAACATTCGATTTCTTGCAATTAATCAAACAGCAAAAAAAAGTATTCACCTAATAACTCGGGAATGTTATTAACGGATAAATTACAGAGAGTTGGTAGAATATTTAACGACACGTTCGTTATGGTGGGTAAAAAAGTGACAAAAAAAAACTCCACAGCACAGTATACATAGGGTTGCCAGGTGTCCCGTATTGAACCGGACTGGCATGTATTTGGACACTCTGTCCAGTAAAAATGAGGTAATTCTGGACATGTGTGTGTCCGGTATTATCTCTCTGGACATAGTGACCTGACCAGCTTCGGGAGCCCAGGATTTCCCTGGGCAGGGATGCTGTTAGGCAGTTGGGCAGCTTCCTCCAACCTAATTTACTGCTGCTGGGTAATGCAGCCAATGAGAAGGAAGTGTCAGGAGCCTGGGGGTGGGGCTAAGGAGAGGAGGAAACAACATGGAGCGGAGAGAGGTGAAAGGGGTGTGTCTTGAGCGCGTCGCACCTTTCACTATTGTGTCCAGTATTTTTGGAGAAGCCGCCTGGCAACCCTAAGTATACAGCAAATAAAAATATCACTTGTGGGCACATTCAAGTCCCAGACACGACCTGCTTTAGAATATTTACAGAATATGAAGACCTCACAGGGCGGGTGTATTTTCCATGGGCCCAGGTCCCACGGAGTAACATTACATTCTGAGGTGGGTCCACAGTTCTGAAAAGGCCGAAATTCCCTGAACTATAGAAGCATCAGTGTACAATAGAAGTGGACATTCTGCCACGGCAGGTATTACATAGGATCAATCCACGTGTGACCGAGGACAGTCAACAGGGTATGAGGGTAACAAGCAATATTAGCGAGTGTGCACAAGTACATAACTGTGTATGTCAGTCTCTCTGCCAAGGGTGCCACGGCCACGGGTAAAATCTCCACTGGCTGCTCAGAAGCCACCGCTTGTGTTGCCTGGAGGCTGTGATCCGCCTCCCTCCTCTGTGACTCTCAGCCTGGCGCAGAGGAGAGAGAAGCGTCTGTATCCCCAGACAGCGTGGAACGCGCACGCTGAGCAGCTGACGTGTGTGGTGTGTGGTGTGTGGAAAGGTGGGAGGGGAGGAGTGAGGGCTTTCTGTGGGGGGGTGGGGGGAAGGTTAGTACTTTGTGTGAGAGAAGGTATGTGGTGCAGGTAAGAGAAGGGGAACAATGTGGGGTTTACGAGGAGAGAGGGTAAGTGTGCTGTGCTGAGTATGATGGGTGGGAGTGACGAGTGTGTATGAAAAAGGTGGGTGAGTGTGGAGGGTGTGTGCTTGTGAAAAAAAGGGAGTGTGTTGCGTGTAAGCGAGGAGAAGATGGGTGGGGGAGCGAGGTCTGAAGATCAAGGGTGCCCTGAGATTTTAAAGACCCTTCAGGGGCACCCCTCCTCCAAAAGAACCACTGCTGTATGCATTTATATATGTATATATGTTCATACACTCTCAGGTCGGTTTAAGTCCCTTTGATCTTTACCTGTCCCTCCAGCAGCCATTTCTTCAGTGGCACCAGCTGCCCACATGTCAGATCAGCATCCGGGGGGCACTCCCAGCGAAACGCCCGCACCACGCGGTCTGTGTACCCCAGAACCAACTCACAGCGGCCGTCCCCATCTGCGAGAGAGTGTTACCCCCAATACCGGTCAGCGTAAAACCCTCACCTCAGGATCAGTTCCTCCTCCCAGGATAAGCCCCTCCCCATTTCCAAGATAAGCCCCTCCTCCAACAAGAAGCCTCTCCCTTCAGCATAAACCTTGCCCCTCAATAATAGCCCCTTTGAGTATAACCTCCCACTCTCTCAATATAAGCCCCTCCCCTAGAAGGACATCAAGACCTTTCTTTTCACTAGTTAGAAGCCCCGCCCTCTCCATATAGGCCCCTCCCATTAAGTAAATCCTCTCCCACCGATGTCGCTGATCAGTACAAGCTTGGTATTGGCTGGGAGATGTTGCGTGTAGGTGGCTCCTGGCTCCTCCCCCTGCGCAGGGTCCCAATGAGCGTCAGGTTTGGAACTCAGATCAAAGAGATGAAACCAGCCCTCAGCACTGACAGCAACCACGAAATTCTGTAAGGGAGAGGGGGATGGGTCTGGGGCACAGAGCAATAGTCAGAGGGGCTCACTAGTAAAACTGTGCTCCCTGTGGGTGCCCACATCACGAACAGGTCACCTACCTTCCCTTTATTGCACACATCTCCCACACCAACGCAGGTCAGCTGGGTAGATTAAAAAATTAAAAAAACACGGAGTCAGTACATACACCCCACACCTAGAGCAGGGTGGGCCATACACACCCCAAACCGGGTTCAGGCCATACTCACACCCCACACCCAGAGCAGAGTTAGGACATACAGACATTCACAGAGGGGTCTGGTCATACAGACACCCCACACCCAGAAAGTGGTCTGACCATACAGACACCCCACACCCAGAGCAGAGTTAGGACATAAAGACACCCAGAGTGGGGGTAGGACATGCAGACAGCCCACGCCCAGAGCAGAGCGAGACCATGCAGACAGCCCACGCCCAGAGCAGAGCGAGGCCATGCAGACAGCCCACGCCCAGAGCAGAGCGAGGCCATGCAGACAGCCCACGCCCAGAGCAGAGCGAGGCCATGCAGACAGCCCACGTCCAGAGCAGAGCGAGGCCATGCAGACAGCCCACGCCCACAGCAGTCATGCCAAACACCCCACACCAGGGTCAGCCAATACAGTCACCCCACACTCAGGACGGGGTAAGACCAGGGCAGAACAGAATACACACAGACAGAAAGTGCAAGGTAAAGGAAAATGCCCTATGCTCCATATGTTCCAATGCTCTACGTGTGGTGACACAACGTTGTGTGTTTATGTGGCTCTGCGTGTGGTGACGCAGTATCAAAGTGACTGTGTGCCCCTTCCTCATGCGAGCGTGTGGGAGACCCCATACTCACCATGCCGGAGCAGCAGCGGGTCAGCCAGGGCTTGCTCTGATCGTTCTTATAGATGTGCAGCTTCCCACTCGTATCCCCCAGAACCAGCTCATTCAGCTGCGGGCAGAAGAGAAGGCCCAGACTCTCAGACACTGTATCCCTTGACACAGCTCTCCAACTGGCAGATTCTGCAACCTTAGGCTGCGCCTATATTGCCCGCGACGTGTGACATCACCCGTCGCCGCTAGCGAAAGTTTTGCGGCGGCGCGGGTGACCAGGGCATTGATTGGTTCAGAGGCTGTCACATGAGGCGACACCCCCTTAAAAATCAAATATTCCCGGCTTCCGCAAATCGCTTTGCCACGTCGCTTTGTCGCCGTCGCGCTTACTATAAGCGCATACGGCAACAACAATGCATTTCTTTTCGGGCAACGTCGACTCGCTGGCACTATAAGCGCGCCCGTAGGCCGCGTTTATAGTGGCAGTGACGGCACGCGTGGCGCAAACAACAAACCTCTTCTCATAAAGGCCACCCATAGAGAACGCGATTCTGGAGAAGACAAGGAATTTTGTCTTTGCCGCGCGACGGCCGGGTCACGTGCTCGGTTCAGCCAATGAGGGCGAATCGCTCACTTGACGTCACTGCCACGCTTTGGACCGCAGTGTAGGTTTCGCCCGAGCGGAAGGTGCGCGTGACCATTATAAACACGGCCTTACTGTCTGACGCTGCACTCTTGACATTGTACCAAGACTGTCTGACGCTGTTTCCCCCCACTATCTGGTGCTGCACCCCAATATACAATTAGGCATAATATGAACCCCCAGTCACCGCCCCGGGTTACCGAGTCATTGTCAGCATCCCCCAGACACAGTGCGGGGGGGAAGAGGGAGCCGCTGAACTCTAGGACTGCACGCTGCACGTAACTGAGGGAGCGCATGGTGACTGCGCAGGAGGAGGAGCTACAGACTGACTGTGCACAGGGGGAAGGGATAGACTGACTATACACAGGGGGTGGGGATACAGACTGACTATACTCAAGGGGAGGGGATACAGACTGACTATACTCAAGGGGAGGGGATACAGACTGACTGGGGTGCAGGGGTTGGGATACAGACTGACTGTGCACAGGGGGAGGGGATAGACTGACTGTGCACAGGGGGAGGGGATACAGACTGACTATACTCAAGGGGAGGGGATACAGACTGACTGGGGTGCAGGGGTTGGGATACAGACTGACTGTGCACAGGGGGAGGGGATAGACTGACTGTGCACAGGGGGTGGGGATACAGACTGACTATACTCAAGGGGAGGGGATACTGACTGGGTGCAGGGACTGACTGACTTGGCGCTGGAGGAGGGGCTACAGACTGACTTGGCGCTGGCCAAACCGGTTCAGGCCAACTCACCCACCACACCCAATCAGAGTTAGGACATACATACATTCACAGGGTTCTTTTCTACAACCCCCACACCCAGAAATTGTCTTGACCATACAACACCACACCCAGATCCAAGAGTTAGACATAAAGACCCCCGATTGGGTATGCATTTCAACAGCCCACCCCATCACAGAGCGAGACCAGGCGGACACTAGCCACCCCAGAGCATATCGAATGTCCTATTCTGCTCAGAGCCTCCTCCTCACCTTGTGTCCCCTCTCTTAGCCCCCCTATTTTCTCCTCGTCAGCTGACCTTTCCTCTTCTCTCCCCGTATGCTGATGTAGGCGTCGTCGCCCCGCTCTTTCCAGACTCTCCCCCGCCCGAGCCTAGCGGGACATTGCCGGCAGACGAGCCCACCCCAGAGCAGAGCGAGGCCATGCGTACGAGCCCACGCCAGCAGACGAGGCAATGCAGAAACCCCCAAGTAGAGCGCGAGACCTGCAGACAGCCCACCCCAGAGACAGAGCAGTAGGACGCCCCGAGGCCGGCGACATGCAGACAGCCCACGCCCAGAGCGCGAGGCACGAAGCTCCCGCAGAGCAGAGATGGGCCCATGCAGACAGCCCACGCCCAGAGCAGAGCGAGCCCATGCACACAGCCACTTCCAAGAGCAGCAGCGACACCACGCAAGCGAGGCCATCAGACAGCCCGAGCAGAGCGAGGCCATGCAGGACAACAGCCCAAGCAGAGCGCGGCCATGCAGACAGTCCCAGAAGCAGAGCAGAGCGAGTCAGACTAGCTGCAGACAGCCCATAGCGAGGCCTGCAGACACCCAGAGCAGAGCGAGGCCTGTAGACGGCCCAGAGCAGGATCGAGGGCCATGCAGACGGCAACAAGCATGAGCGAGCCATTCAGACAGCCCAATCAAGCGAGGCCTGCAGACACCCATAGCAGAGCGAGGCCATGCAGACACCCCAAGATAGAGCGGGCCATGCGATCGCAGAGCAGAGCGAGGCCATCAGGCACAGCGCAGGAGCAAGAGCAGATGCCATGCAGACGCGCAGAGCAGAGCGAGGCCATGCAGGCGACGCCACAGAGCGAGGCCTGCAGAACATGCCCAGAGCATAGGCGAGGCATGCAGACAGGCCCAGAGCAGAGCGAGGCCATGCAGACACCCAGAGCAGAGCGGTGGCCATGCAGACAGAGCTGCAGAGCAGAGCCGAGGCCACTGCAGACAGCGCAGACCAGAGCGAGCCATGCAGACAGCCCAGCGAGCAGAGCAGCGAGGCCCTGCAGAAAGCCCACAGCAGAGCGAGGCCATGCAGACAGCCAAGCCCAGACAGAGTGAGGCCATGCAGACAGCCGCACGACGCCATGAGCAGAGCAGCATGCATACCTCCCACGCCCAGGGCCCGAGTGAAGGCATGCTGACAACCCGCCCACTCCCATACAAGTGAGGCCTGCAGACAGCCCACGTCACATAGCAGAGTGAGGCCATCAGACAGCCCACGCCCACAGCAATCATGCCAAACCCCCACACCAGGTCAGCCAATCCAGTCACCCCACACTCAGGACGGGGTAGCAGCAGGGCAGAACAAATACACACAGACAGAAAGTGCAAGGTAAAGGAAAATGCCCTATGCTCCATAGTTCCAATGCTCTACGTGTGGTGACACACGTTGTGTGTTTATGTGGCTCTGCGTGTGGTGACGCAGTATCAAGGTGACTGTGTGCCCCTTCCTCATGCGAGCGTGTGGGAGACCCCATACTCACCATGCGCGGAGCAGCAGCTGGTCAGCCAGCTTGCTCTGATCGTTCTTATAGATGTCAGCTTCCCCACTCGTATCCCCCAGAACCAGCTCATTCAGCTGCGGGCGAGAGAAAGGCCCAGACTCTCAGACACTGTATCCCTGACACAGCTCTCCAACTGGCATATTCTGCACCTTAGGCTGCGCCTATATTGCCCGCGACGTGTACATCACCCTCGCCCTAGCGAAAGTTTGCGGCGGCGGCGCGTGACCAGGGCATTGATTGGTTCAGAGGCTGTCACATGAGGCGACACCCCCCCCTTAAAAATCAATATCCCGGCTTCCGCAAATCGCTTTGCCACTCGCTTTGGCGCCTTCGCGCTTACTATAAGCGATACGGCAACAACAATGCATTTTTTTCGCAACGTCGACTCGCTGGCACTATAAGCGCGCCCGTAGGCCGCTGTTTATAGTGGCAGTGACGGCACGCTGGCGCAACAACAAACCTCTTCTCATAAAGGCCACCCATAGAGAACGCGATTCTGGAGAGACAGAATTTTGTCTTTGCCGCGCGACGGCGGGTCATGCTCGGTTCAGCCAATGGGGCGAACGCTCACTTGACGTCACTGCCCACGCTTTGGACCGCAGTATAGGTTTCGCCCGAGCGGAAGGTGCGCGTGACCATTATAAACACGGCTTACTGTCTGAGCGCACTCTTGACATTTGTACCAAACTGTCTGACGCTGTTTCCCCCCACTATCTGGTGCTGCACCCCATTACATTAGGCATAATGGAACCCCCAGTCACCGCCCCGGTTACCGATCATTGTCAGCATCCCCCAGACACAGTGCGGGGGGGAAGAGGGGAGCCGCTGAACTCTAGGACTGCACGCTCGCACGTAACTGAGGGAGCGCATGGTGACTGCGCTGGAGAGGAGGAGCTACAGACTGACTGTGCACAGGGGAAGGGATAGACTACTATACACAGGGGGGTGGGGATACAGACTGACTATACTCAGGGGAGGGAACGACTGACATACTCAAGGGAGGATACAGACTGACGGGGGTGCAGGGGTTGGGATACAGACTGACTGTGCACAGGGGGAGGGGTATAGACTGACTGTGCACAGGGGGAGGATACAGACTGACTATACTCAAGGGGAGGGATACATCGGAACGTTGTGCAAGGGGTTTTGGAGAAACAT
>CM071571.1:19597210-19635429 GCA_036426205.1 Ascaphus truei | reverse complement strand
AGGAGGGGCTTACAAAGATTGGCGTGGAGGAGGGGAGACAGACTGTGCAAGCCTCTCTGCACTCAGCTCCTAGCTCCAGCAAAACGCCAGGCTCACGTCCGTGACGTCATATTAAAGCGCCATATGGGCGTTGCCTCGAGATGGGCGCTTGTGAGAAAGCAGCAGAATCACGTGACCATGTCTGCTGGTGGCCATGTTGTGGTTGGCGTCCGGGGACAGGAGGGCGGAACCGAGATCGGAGCACGTGACTGAAATATATAAATGATATAAGATGGGTTGAGCCTGTATATGTTAGACCCAGTCCCTCTCATATAGTCTATATATAGGAGTCACATATACATAAGGGGTGCCATGTGTATATTAGGGAGATATATTCGGCAAACGCCTCAGATCCTTTCCCCAAGAGTTGATAATCCAATTCTTTTGTTTTGAATCATTCATTTTATTTGTTTAAATATAATACTTACAGAACCCACAATTATTCCTCTGTCCTTACTTGTAATCGGTTATCTGGTTCAAATAACATGGATTTAACAAAAGGTGCACGTTGCAGGTTATTAAACAGCAGTTGAATAAATGAGGTACTGACTGTGCACAGGGGGAGGGGATAGACTGACTGTGCACAGGGGGTGGGGATACAGACTGACTATACTCAAGGGGAGGGGATACTGACTGGGTGCAGGGACTGACTGACTTGGCGCTGGAGGAGGGGCTACAGACTGACTTGGCGCTGGAGGAGGGGCTACAGACTGACTTGGCGCTGGAGGAGGGGCTACAGACAGACTGTGCACAGCCTCTCTGCACTCAGCTCCTAGCTCCAGCAAAAACGCCAGGCTCACGTCCGTGACGTCATATTAAAGCGCCATATGGGCGTTGCCTCGAGATGGGCGCTTGTGAGAAAGCAGCAGAATCACGTGACCATGTCTGCTGGTGGCCATGTTGTGGTTGGCGTCCGGGGACAGGAGGGCGGAACCGAGATCGGAGCACGTGACTGAAATATATAAATGATATAAGATGGGTTGAGCCTGTATATGTTAGACCCAGTCCCTCTCATATAGTCTATATATAGGAGTCACATATACATAAGGGGTGCCACCTGTGTATATTAGGGTCAGATATATTCGGCAAACGCCTCAGATCCTTTCCCCAAAGAGTTGATAATCCAATTCTTTTGTTTTTGAATCATTCATTTTATTTGTTTAAATATAAATACTTACAGAACCCACAATTATTCCTCTGTCCTTGTAATACGGTTATCCTGGTCAAATAAACATGGATTTATTACAACAGGTGCAGCTGTGCAGGTTATTAAACAGGCAGTTGAATAAATTAGTGTCTTTTTCAGCCTAACCCTAATATGCCAGCCTAACCCTTACCTTAATATACCAATTTCCCAACCCTAACATACAACCCTAACCCTAATATGTCAGCCTAACCCTAATATACCTGCCTAACCCTTACACTAAACCTGTCAGACTAACAAGGGTTGCCAGGAGGCTTCTTCAAAAATACCGGACACAATAGTGAAAGGTGCGACCAGCTCAAGACACACACACACACACACACACACACATGCTTGAGACATACACACCTCTCTCCGCTCCATGCTGTTTCCTCCTCTCCTTGGCCCCATCCCCAGGTTCCTGACATCTCCTCCTGATTGGCTGCAATACCCAGCAGCCAATCAGGATGGAGGAAGCTGCCAGGATGGAGGAACAACCTTCCTCTGTCCCTGCTCAGGGAAATCCCACGACCCCCTAAGCCAGTCAGATCACTATGTCCTGAGAGGTAATATCGGTATACACATAGATGTCCAGTATTACCTCTCATTTTTTACTGGACAGTGTCCAAATACAGGACATTCCGGTTCAATACTGGACACCTGGCAACACTAACACTAACCCTAATGTTACCCCCCTCCTAAAGGGTTACTAGCACTAGTCTATGCTGGGCCCCACCCTAGTTGCGATGGGGATCCATACGTCACGTAGGGGTATTTAAGGAGGAGGGACTATTCTGGAAGGTTAGGTTCCCGGAGGTCTAGAGGAGAGGAGCCTCGGGGAGTGTAGATAAGTAATGTTAGTAAAATAATAGCATAGACCAAGCCACCCACCCCCATTTATTATGTTGTAGATAGGGACAGTACCCCTTAAGTAAAGAGCCCCTAAAGACGTAATTGAGTCCTATACAGTTTAGTAAAAGGAATATGGCACGCCATAAAGTGCCTCAGGAAAGAGGAAGCGGGTGGTTGCTGAAAAGCTCTAACCGTGGATCAGCGTTAACGTTCCCCATCAGTCTGTGTGTAAGTGGCAGTTCCCAAAAACAGAGAGCAATGTACTGGTTTAAGCAACAGGAGACCCATCAGAATTTCCCGTAGGGGCCCCGAATAGTAAGATTGCTAATTAAAGGGTTCCAGAGAGACAAGGGGGACCGGGTCCTACAACTACCTAAGCAACTAAGGTAGTGGGTGAGGGATATTATCCCAATAATCAGGGCTCAGCTGTCCTGGGAGTATATATGCGTACTCAGAGTAATGATAGTATGTAACCAAGGTACTAGAGCATGTAGAAGTGCTATAGGAGACTCAATGTAATGATATAAATATAGGAGTGTACTAGTTACGCTGGACGGCTAACACAGATCTCTATATAAACCATAAAGGTCCTGTATAAACCCCCAGCAAACGAAGAGTACATACCATATCAAACAATAATGTGAGGAACTCCCTTGAAGCACAGCTCTGTCCTTGATGAGTGGGTGCGTCACGCCAAACGTGATTGAAGAGAAGGTAGTCTCAAAGGGTCCAATGGCGGAGCACTGCCGTGCAAACAATGGGGGCTGCAAACCAGTAGCGAATGTAAAAAAAGTTTATTGAGTGGTCAAAAGGAGTACATGGTAACTTTGACGCGTTTCGGGACCTGCGTCTCTTTGTCAAAAAGTAAATTCGCGTCTGCATGCATACCTGTTACATAGCGAATCCCCCGCCCCCGGCGATGACGTCACGGGGCCCAAATCTCGCGCGAGTTGATCAGAGGGACCAGCTCATTGGCGGACAAAGCAACCAACGGGAGGTCTCGCTGGGAACTCGCCCCACTGTGAGCCGTGGCATCGGGAGCCGCCTGCTACATAGGAGCATGTCAAAAAATATAGAACACAATGTGTGCTCGCTTACCATGGACTGTTAATACTTACTAATATAGGGGGCTGCTAATAATACCAGTTTATCTTTATATATTTTTTTAACTTGGTGGATCAATTAGGAGTCTGTTTTTAAGAAATGGAAGAAACCGTTGAAGACGTTATCGCTGATATTCCTATGAACACCACAGTTTAAAACCCTTACCATATCCCTAATATACCAGCCTAAACATTACCCTAATATACCAGCCTGTGGCAGGACGGCCTCGCGGCGGGGTCAATAAGACGCTAGACACGATGGGAAACGTTAAACTATAGTGGTTTATTAGCCACAACCAAAATAAAGTACGGGTGCACTGTCCCTTTAAGAAACTACTTTCTAGAAATTAAAGCCTAGTCCCGTTAGGGAAAGTAACTCACTTCTTGAGCCCTTACTAACAGGGCAGCCAGCTAATCTGGTTATGCCCAAAACATGTGCTCCACAAAGTATAACCAATAAGTATAATAATAAAGTCTTATCTGTGATGCAGCTCCAACAGCAAACAGGAACACGGTTCCGGGGAGCAGGCTGTGTCCAGCCTCGCAGCAATCTTTATCTTTAAGCCTAACCCTTTCCCTAATATACCAGCCTAACCCTTTCCCTAATTACCGCTAACCTTTTTTTTTCCCTACTATACCAGCCGAACCCGTCTAGCTAATTATACTTAGACAAAGCCTAACCCTCCCTTATCAGCCTCTTTTCCTAATATACCAGCTAACCCTCCATATAACCCTTTTCCTAAACCTAACCTCCTAATAATACCAGTCTAACCTTTCTTCAGCCTAATATACCTACCTAACCTTAAACCCTTACCCCATTATCCCAGACTACCCGTCTATATTCCCGTAAACCCTTTCCCATATATACAAGCCTAAACCATTTCCCTAATTATACCAGCCTAACCCTTGTTCCCTATATACATAGCCACCTATTTCCATATATACCAGCCTAACCCTTTCCCTAGTATACCAGCCTAACCCTTCCAATATATACCAGCCTAACCCTTCCCTAATGATACCAGCCAACCCTTCCCTAATATACCAGCCTAACCCTTTCCCTAATATACCAGTTCAACCCTTTCCCTATATATACCAGTCTAACCCTTTCCCTAATATACCAGCCTAACCCTTTCCCAATATATACCTAGCCGTAACCCTTTCCCTAATATACCAGAACTAACCTTCTTCCCTAATATACCAGCCTAAACCTTTCCCTAATATACCACCTAACCCTTCCCATATAAAGCCTAAACCCTTCCTAATATACAGCCTAACCCTTTCCCAGAATATACCAAGCCTCTAACCTACCCTTTCCCATACAAATAGACCAGCCTAACCCTTTTCCCTAATATACCTACCTAAACATTTCCATAGCATACCAGTCTACCCTTTCCCATCTAAATATACCAGTGCTCTTCCTAAAAAGTTACGGGAGTTATCCTGTTCATTGGGTCATGTGCCTTCTCACCAGCAGTGTGGTGGGTAACTGCTGGTAGTAATTAACAAACACCACCTGCCTTGATTAGATTGCTTAGAAAAGATCTGTCTTTGAGACAGGAAGAGTAGGACTCCTTAGCTCCACACATGAGTGAACCTGGAGACACTTGTCTTGAGCCCTGCCAGAAGAAACAAAACAGAGCTGTTTCAAGACACAGGGGAAACTTCTAAATATGAATGCTGACCA
Organism: Ascaphus truei; assembly: GCA_036426205.1. NCBI lineage: Eukaryota > Metazoa > Chordata > Amphibia > Anura > Ascaphidae > Ascaphus > Ascaphus truei. The sequence goes on along the minus strand of CM071571.1, from coordinate 19,630,568 downwards.
AACCCTGAAGAAAAAGTAGCAACCAGGGACCAGAGAAGATTTCCCTCCAAACCACAAGGAACAGATAAGACTTTATTTACAACGACTTTTTATACTGTTCATTTCAAGCTATTGTTTGGGGCTGCGGACATGCCTTATCTAAGGGAGTTGTGAATTGCAAGATTTCACTAGAAAATACTCCACGTGAATAAGCTTTTTTTGTTTACCTTGTTTGGATGGTTTAGCTGAGTTAAGGAAAAGGCGCAATAAAAGGCTTATTTAATTATTACTATAATCCAGCTTCCACCCCTTGCAATAACTCTGTTGAGGCGTTTCCGCCTACAACAGCCTAACCCTTCCCTAATACCTCACTTCTATATATCGAGCCTAACCCTTTTCCCTAATATACCGCCTAAACCTGTTCCCTAATATACCCAGCCTATTCCCTAATTATAACCACTACCCTCCCTAATATACCAGTCTATAAAACCCTTCCACTAATATAACCACCTACACCCTTAGACCCACATATCCCCAGTCTAACCCTTTCCCTAATATACCAGCCTACACCTTCCCTAATATACCAGTCCTAACCCTTTCCCTAATATACCAGCCTAACCCTTTCCCTAACTATACCAGCCTAACCCTTTCCCTAATATACCAACCTAACACCACCCTTTCCCTAATATACCACCTAACCCTTTCCCCTAATATACCAGCCTAACCTTTCCCTAATATACCAACCCTAACCTTTCCCTAATATACCAGCCTACCTTCCCTAATATACAGCCTAACCTTTCCCTAATATACCCATCTAACCCTTTCCCTAATAACCAGCCTACCCTCCCTAATATTACCATTCTAAACCCTTTCCCTAATATACCAACCTAACCTTTTCCCTAATATACCAGCTAACCCTTTTCCCTAATATAACCTAACCTTCCCTATACCAACCCTTTCCCTATATATAACCATCCACCCTTTCCATCAATATAACAACCTAACCCTTTCCCTAATATATAACCAGTCTAAACACTTGCCATAATATACCACCTACCCTTTCCCTAATCAAGCCAACCCTTTCCCTAATATACCAGCAACCCTTTCCCTAATATACACCAGCTAAACCCTTCCCTAATTATTACCAGACACCTAACCCTTCCATAATATACCAAGCCTAACCCTTCCCTAACTATAACCACCTAACCCTTCCCTTATACCCCTAACCCTTTCCTAAATCCAGCCTAACCCTTTCCCTAATATACCAGCCTAACCCTTCCCTAATATAAAAGCCATAACCCTTTCCCCTAATATACCACCTACCCTTTCCCTAATATACCAGCCTAACCCTTTCCCTAATATACCAGCCTAACCCTTTCCCTAATATATACCAGCCTCAAACCCTTCCCTAACTATACCAACCTAACCCTTTCCCTAACTATACCAGCCTAACCCTTTCCCTATATAACCAACCCCTAACCTTTTTCCCTACATATACCAGCCTAACCCTTTCCCTAATAATACCAGACCTAACCCTTTCCCTAATATACACCACCTAACCCTTTCCCTAATTACCAGCCAACCTACCTATCCTAACCCTTCCCTAATCTACCACCTAACCTTTCCATAATAACCAGCCAACCCTTTCCCTAATAATCTAACCGCCCAACCCTTCCCTAATATACCAGCCTAACCCTTTCCCTAATATACCACCTAACCTTCCCAATATACAGTCTAAACCCTTTCCCTAATAATAAGCCTCTTCACCCTTACCCTATATATACCAACCTACCCTTTCCACTAATATACTAGTCCTAACCCTTTCCATATATACAGCCTAACCCTTTCCCTAATATACAAGCCTAACCCTTTCCCTAATATTATAACAGCCTAATCCTTTCCCTAATATACCACCTAACCCTTTTCCCCTAATTACCAGCCTAACCCTTTCCCTAATATACCAGCCTAACCCTTTCCTAATATCCACACCTTAACCTGTTCCACCTTTTCCCTAATATACCAGCCAACCCTTTCCCTAATATACCAGCCTAACCTTCCCTAATATACCAGCCTAACCTTTTCCAATTAAAACCAAACCCCCTAATCTTTAACCTCTACCTCCTAATATACAAGCCTAACCCTTTCCCTAATATCAACCAGCCTAACCCGTTTCCCTAATATACCAGCCTAACCCTTTCCCTAAATACCAGCCTAACCCTTTCCCAATATAACCAGCCTAACCCTTTCCCTAATATACACAGCCCTCACCCTTTTCCCTAATATACCAGTACTAACCCCTTTCACCTAATATACCAGCCTAACCCTTCCCACTATAACCAGAACATAACCCTTTCCTAATATACCACACCAACCCTTTCCCTACTTAACACTTTGACTACCAGCACTAACCCTTTCCTAATATAACCCACTACAACCCTTTCCCTAATAGACCAACCCTAACCCTTTCCTCAAATATTACCAAGCCTACCCTTTACCAATTATACCAGTCCTAACCCTTCCTAATATACAAGCCTAACCCTTTCCCTAATATATACCAGCCTAACCTTCCCTAAATATAACCAGCCTAAACCTTTCCCTAAATATACCAGCCTACCCTTTCCCTAATATCACCAGCCTAACCCTTTCCCTAATATCTACACAGCCTAACCTTTCCCTAATATACCAGCAACAACTTTCCTCATATTACCCTAACCTTTCCCTAATATACCAGCTCCAACCCTTTCTCCCTAATATACCAGCCTAACACCCTTCCTCAAATCTACCAGCCGAACCCTTTCCCTAATATACCAGCCTAACCCTTTTCCCATTATACAAGCCTAACCCTTTCCCTCATATACAAAAACTAACACCTGTCTCCCTAATATACCAGCCAACCCTTTCCTAATATACCAGCACAACCTTCCCTAATTACCCAGCCTAAACAACTATTCCCTAATATACACAGCCTAACCTTTCCCTAATATACCGCCTAACCCTGTTCCCTAATATACCAGCCTAAACCCTTCCCTCATACCCCTAACCCTTTCCCTAATATACCAGCCTAACCCTTTCCCTAATATACCAGCCTAACCCTTTCCCTAATTATCTACCAGCCTCACACTCTTTCCCTAAATATACACGCCAATCCACCTTTTCCCTATATACCAGCACTAACCCTTTGCCTAATTATACCTCAATATAACTCTTCCCCTAATAATAGCCAGCCTCACCTCCTAAAACCCTGTCCCTAATTATAAGCAGTAGACCTAACCAGCTCTTCCCTATATACATCCAACCCAACCCCTTTCCACCCTATTCACCAAAACCCCCTCCTCATATAACCAACCTAACCCTTTCCCTAATATACACCCCTACCCTTTCCATATACAGCAACCCTTTCAAAACTTTATCCCATTAACCCTTCCCTAAATTGACCTTGTCAGTAATAACATCCTAAAAACTTTCTCCCTATAATCTACCGCCTCATCCTTTCCCTAATTATACCATGACATCTAACCCTTTTTCCTATTATACCAACCTAACCCTTCCCCTTTACCAGCTAACATCACCTAATATACCAACCAACCCTTTCTCACCTAATATACCGCCTAAATCCCTTTCCCTAATATTACCAGCCCAAAACCCTTCGCTATAGCTAACTTTCCCAATACCAGGCCTAAAAAAACCTTTCCCAATTTATACCAGCCAAAAAACTAAACCTGTTCGTCCTAATTATTACCAGCTATTCTCACCCTTTCCCTAATATACCAGCTAACACCTTTTCCCTAATATAAACCACCTAACCCTTCCAACCTATTACCACCGAAAACTACCCTTTCCCTAATATACCAACGCAGCCTAAACCCTTCCCTATATCCAGGCTAACCCTTTCCCTAATATACCAGCCTAACCCTTTCCCTAATATACCAACCTAACCCTTTCCCTAATATACCAGCCTAACCCTTTCCCATAATATACCAGCCTAACCCTTTCCCTAATATACCAGCCTAACCCTTTCCCTAATATACCAACCTAACCCTTTCCCTAATATATAGCAGCCTAACCCTTTCCCTAATATACCAGCCTAACCCTTTCCCTAATATTCGTCATCATAGAGAGCGTTTTTTTCTGTTTGTGCCGAGTTCATGCACCCCCACCATTCTTGGGGTGTTTTGTGGCTGTGACTTGGTTCGGGTTCCCCGTAAGAGATGTCTTCCTCCTTATTGGACTGGAAGGGCCACTCTTCCGTGGGGTAGGGTTCATTACAGGACGCTGCATCTTGTGCTCCATTTTGGGGCTCTCAGGTGTAGTTTTCTTCCTGACCTCAGGAGGCGCTATTGCAGCTGTTGCCACTGTATTTGCTAGAACCCCCAATTGTGGTAGTCCTACAGGTGGGCATATTTTGCTTGTAGAGGTCGTAGCTCTCACAGGCATCTCTGTAGACTTTTTCTTTCTTGGATAAGTTTTACAATATCAGCAGTACTATGCACGCATTTTCTCTCATCAGGTATACAGGATGTGCAGTTGCTAGGTAAAAACGTCTATTTGCTTTACACCATTTACTTGCTAGGTGCAATCTCTCTGCTTCAGCCAAATAATGTGATTTTCTGCTTGAGTTCAGTCTCAACTTTGGGCATTATGACATTCACTCTTGACACTCTGGGATACCTTTTACCCAGTTCAGCAATTCCTTTTTTTCTAGTAGGCAATTTTACCCTCAGCACTTGTTTACTGAAAATTCCCCTGCTTCAGCACAGTCTTGCTTCAATTTTCACATTTTTCTGCATATACTCCATTCACAACTGGTAGTCCTATGTGGTGTGGCAGCCTTTACTTGCAGAATCAGTACCGCTCATGGGTCACCATCTGTATTCACTGCTTCAGCGAAACATTTAAAACAACAAACGCCTATCCCTTTTAAGGGCTAACTCACTTCTTGAACCCTGATTATGGCTGGAAGGCAAACCCCCTATTTCAATGACCATATTACACTTTATTGTGATAGGCAAATAAGGTTTACCTGCTTCAGCAGTCTCTCTCTCCTCTTGGGATTGGGGAAAAGAGTCCATCTGTGGTTTTGTAAGTTTCAGTGCAGTGGTGTGTATCACTTTAATTCTGGTCTCTGTATGGAGGCGTGGGTCCAATCCCACTTCTGACACCATATGTAGGCGGACGCTCACAGAGGTATGCAAGGGAGACTGATTATAGTGAAATTAAATAAGCCTTTTATTGCGCCTTTTCCTTAACATCAGGAAACCATCCAAACAAGGGGTAAACAAAGCTTTTATTCACTTGGAAGTATTTCTAGTGAAATACTATGCAGTTCACAACTCCCTTAGATAAGCATGTCTCCCAGCCCCAACCACATAGCATGAAATGAACAGATATAAAAAGTCTTGTAAATAAAAGTCTTATCTGTTCCTTGTGGTTTGGAGGGTAAATCTTCTCTGTCCCTGGTTGCTACCTTTTCTTCAGGGTTTGTCAGCATTCAGGTTTAGAAGTTTCCCCTGTGTCTTGAAAGCAGCTCTGCTGTTTCTTCTGGCAGGGCTCAAGACAAGTGTCTCCAAGTTCAGCTCAGTTGTGAGCTAAGGAGTCTCACTTCCTATCTCAAAAGACAGGCTTTTCTAAGCAATCTAATCAGGCAGGTGGTGTTTGTTAATTGACTACCAGCAGTTAACCACCACACTGCTGGATTAGAGGCACATTACCTGAACAGGGATAACTCCCCTGTTACAGTCCCAAATACCATTGTTACAGTCTTGTCAGTGTTTAAAAACAGTTTGGGAAATCCAATTTTCAAGTCTCAAAAAGTCAGGTTTAAGTACGTGTTCAAGGTCGGAGAGGCTAGGGCTGTGTGCATATAAGATTGTGTCATCTGCATACATGTATATTGAAGCTCCCTTACAAGCTGTGGGAAGATCATTGATGAACACTGAGAAGAGTAGGGGCCCCAGAACAGAGCATTGCGGGACACCGCAGGTGATATCCAGGGGGTTGGAGTTAGTTCCTGAGATAGAGACATGTTGGGATCTACCTAATATGTTGGGATCTACCTAATGGAATGAACCCAATTTAAAGCATGCTTCCCTATTCCAAAGCACTGGAGTTTGTTTAGCAAGATAACATGATCAACAGTATCAAAAGGCTTTGTAAAATCTAGGGATATTGCACCAGTAAGTTGTCCCAGTTCCATTCCACACTGGATCTCATTGCAAACTTTTAGCGGGGTAGTTACCATGGAGTGTTTGAGGTGAAAGCCAGATTGGAAATGGCCAGGGAAATTTGTCTTGTTATAGTAATCGCTTAATTGGTAGTGAACACATTTTTCCATGACTTTGGATAGTATTTGGAGAAGAGAGATTGGCCTGTAGTTTTAGACAGTGTTTTTGTCCCCACTTTTGAAGATTGGGATAACTCTGGCAGTGTTCCAGGTCTTATGGATATTTCCTGCAGACAGAATAGACTTGATTAGGGAAGCAAAGCGGTTTGGCAATGGCTGGGGAACCAAGTCGTAGGATTGCTGTAGGTCAGGTCCACATTGGCTGCTTAGTTTTAATTTGAGGAGCACTTGTGTAATCTCTTCAGATACTGGGACAAATTGAAAATTGTGGGGAGTTGGGAGAGGCTGGGGCTGTAGGGGTACTCTCAGAATGAGGTTCATGTTTGTGGTTCAGGTTGCGTTTCGCTAATAAGTTAGTAACACACCCCACAAAGTATTCATTGAATGCATTTGCAATGTGAGTGGGATCTGTCAGAGTAATATCCTCCTTAATGATATTACATGGTGGTTGATGGCTAGAAGGCTGGAATATACTTTAGATAGCCTTCCAGATGTCAGCTGGATTTGATGTGTTCTGGTGGAGATTGTCAGAGTAATATTGTGCTTTTGCATGCCTTGTTTGCCTTGTGCACATATTCTGCAGGCATCTGTTGTTATTAAGATCCTTGGTAGTGCCAGTTACTTTGTAGCTTTTCAACAACCCATCCCTAAGATGGTAGAGCGATATAATGTCAGATGTTACCCACGGAAGGTGGGCCCCCGTACTCTTGTTCTGCGTAGTGCAGCCTGAGTATCACAGAGTTTTAAGAACTTGGATTGGAAATAGTCGAGTGCGTAATCGGGGTCGGGAATTAAGTCGATTCTGTTGGTTAGATCAGCCATAAACTGTTGTGGATTAAAGTTTCTAAATGTTCTATTGAGTAGAACTCTAGGGCTTGATTGGGGTGATCTGATTTTCCTTACACAATACACTATTGCATGGTCACTGAAAATGTAAGGTAGGATGCCAGAGGATTGGATTCTGCTGGGACTACATGAGAGAATCCAGTCTAGCAAGGAATGGTTGTGAGATTTCATGTTTGTCCGTGTGGGTTGCGAAATGAGTTGTATTACGTTAAGTGACTTGAGTTGTATGTAGATTTTCTTGTTTTTAGGGTCGAGCCAATTGTAGTTTAAATCCCCAAAACTAGCAGTTCTCTCTTCTTATTCAAAGAGGAAATTGAGCCAGGAAACTGGGTGATGTCAGCCAGGGATTGCAGTGAGGGAAAAGAAAAAATGAAGGGTGCAAAAATCAAATGAAAAATACTTTATAAATCACTTTGGATACTAAAATAACACAATACAACATTAAATGCTCACACCTCCCAGCAAGGTAATGGGAGTGTGACAGTAGTGGGATGAGAAATAGACAAATTGAAATGACATAAAAAATAGATGTGTCAATATAAATGTAAATAAAAAGGTAGTATAATTGCCTGACCAAAATGTCTAAGAGACTTTCTCCTTCTGTGACTGCCGGTGGCAGGAACAGATGAGGGCAGTAGTTTCCCCAAGAGAGTCCACCGGGCTGCTGAATAGATCCAACAATGCTGGGCAAATGTCCATTTGAGGTCTGCAAAACCTCTGCTGCTTGGCAGTTGCTGCTGAGCCTCCCCACGGATGCCGTTTCTGTCGGTACCTTTTGCCTTCAGAGTCTTGGTAGACTGCTCTGCTTCGGGGTTACTTCCTGGTCTTGCGTGATTGGGTCAGAAGACGACACGCCCCCGTCAGTTTTGTCCGCCTATGCGCCAGCATTCTGAGCCTCTCCGCTCAGTGCAAATGCAGGTACAGGTCAGGAGTTGGTCAGGAGTTAATCCCAAAGATCTGTACTAGCTCTTTGTGGCTCCTACGTGTTTCTTCACTTGATGTGAGTTCGTCAGGGATGGGTCTGCAACTCTCCCTGCGCTGATATTTATACACGCCCTGCTGATTGGATAACCAGTACATGAATAAATGAATATATAAACAAACATTTTTCTTTTCTTTCACCTAATGTACTTTCATTAGCCGTATTCAAATTCCCCTTGGGACGTATTAAACTAGAACGATCCCTCAGGGTTGCTTTTTCTGAAGCTTTTTCTATTCTTCTTGCGTCATAACCTTTTGCTTTAAATTTTGCTGTCAGAGACTCGGCTTGTGCTTGGAAATCGCATTCTTTAGTGCCTATAGAACATAAATGTTCCTAGCACACCAAGAAAAAAGAACTAATAAAGGATCAGCCAAAAAGTCAAATTTAATTAAACATTAACGATGCATATAACATCAAACAGCAACAGAGGGACAACGTATATATACGGGAACAGGGACAAAGACCGGGATGGGGAAGGAAAGAGAGGAAAGGAGAGGAAGAAAAAAACAGGAAATAAAAAGTGCATGGCAAGGGGGGCAACGTAACGTTTCGGGATACAGACCCCTTCTTCTGGCCCGTCCCCAGGTAGACCGAAGTCACCCGGTACTTCCCTTACCCTGTGACTAGGTCCCTGAAATACACAGTGACACACTGACACTAAATTACAAAGGTAAATGAAACAATGGAATAACAAAGATATATAAAGAGCATATAAAGAGCTTCTTTAGTGCCATTCCTTTTCATCCTTACAAATTGTCCGTATGGGATATTATTCTTCGACGCTTTAAGGTGATTGCTTTCAAAGTTCAAATAGCTGTTACAATCAACTTCTTTAATGAATGTTTTAGTGACGACCTTATCATTCTCATTAGAAAGTACAAGATCGAGATAATTTATTTCTGTCTTACTAAAATGGTAAGTAAAATTCTGATTAAGATTGTTAGTGCTGAGATAATTAAAAAACTCTTTTAGCTTGTCTTCCCCTTCCTTCCATATAAAAATTACGTCATCTATAAAACGTTTATAAAAAGTTATATCTTTTAAAAATGGATTATTGGACCAAATAAAATTCTCCCAGTATCCCATATAGAGGTTTGCGAAACTGGGAGCAAATTTCGTACCCATTACGGTGCCGCATGTTTGTAGGTAAAATGTATTCTCAAACAAAAAATAATTATTTTTAAGAATAAAGTTGATACAGTCCACTATAAAATCATTCTGTATCTCAACCTTAGTGGTATCCTTATTTAGGAAAAAGGCTGTTGCCTCCATTCGCTTTTCATGTGTGATACAAGTATAGAGCGACGACACATCGCACGTCACCCATATAAGGTCCTCTTTCCATACTCGATCATTAACCAATTCCAGTTTGACCACAGAAGGTTGTAGGTGGAAATCTACAAATTCCGACACATTCAATGTTATTGAATCTATGCCTGGTATGATAGGCCTTCCTGGGGGGTTCACCAGGCTCTTATGGATTTTTTTGACAGATGATAAAATATTGGAGTCCTAGGTTGCTCATTATTCAGGAATTTATATTCCATTTTATCAATAAAACCTACTGTAAACCCTCTTTTTAATAACATTTTAAAATCACTTTGAATCTTCTGTAGGGGATCATTTCGTAATTTTATACACGACGTTCCATCATCCAGCAATCTATTCGCCTCCTTGACATAGTCAGATCTGTTTTGGATCACCACTCCTCCTTTATCCGCTTGCCTAATTACTATACAGTATTAGTGTTACTCTCCAAGCTCTTTAAAGCTAGTCTGTCACCTTTATTTAGATTATGTTTATACTTTATCTTGTCTGCGCATCATTTTTTTAAAATCGTCATAGAATAATTGTTGAAAGACCTCTATGTTGTAACCTTTTGAGTGGACCGGATAAAATGGGGATTTGGGTCTAAAATGACTGTGTTTTATATGTGCTACTTGGTTTAAATCACAAATTTGTAGTGATTCTATTTCCTCAACAGGCTCTTCATTCTCTCCCAAGAGCGAGATCAATGCTGTTATATATGCCTTCTCTTTAGTCTGTGTGTTAATATCGAATATGGGTTCGCGTGAACCTACCAGGCCTATTTTGAGGAAGTGGCGTTTTAAAGTCAATTTATGAGTGTAGCCATGTCTAGGATTGGTGTACATATCTCTTTCTCATGTTGGCAGTAACCCTGGTAAGTGTGCAGGAGTGCCAGCAACAATCATGAGGTTTGCCCTCACACCCTGGTGAGGTGTCATATGTCCCCAAAGGAAGTGACAGCATGCAGTGTGTTCCCACTTAGGATACAGGGCATGTTTGTTCTCCGGGGGGTGATATAAGACACAGCACTGCCTAAAGTTAGAAGTTCAGTTTCCTGTTGTTGAGCTGCTCAGTTCAGTGAGAGGCACGTGAAGGTCTGCAACATTGTTGCAGTGTCTCCTGCTAGCTGTGAGTCAGTGAGCATACGCAGCAGAGTTAGAGGAGCTGAGAGAGACAAAGCAGCTCAGGAGAGGAGCTGACAGCAGCCAGAGAAGCTGGAGAATCTCTCTGAGAGTAGAGGTGGAAAGCAGATTTATTAGAGAAGGGACCTTCCTAATGGAATGCTGCAAGGAGATGAGTGGCTGAGCTGTTATCTGTGAGGGGCAGTTTGCCCATACCAACCATCAATAAAGATGCCCTGTTTGAATATACCTCCACTGTGTGAGTGTGAAGTTACTCAGCAGTGGATGGCACCACCAAGAAGGAGTTCCTCACCAGGACCATCTCCCTGCGGAAGCATAGATCCTGATGAGGTGAAGGCGCTGCACATGAAGTAAGTTGGACTCGCACACACTACCTCAGCTACCTGTCCTGATGACATCCCCTAATACCATCAAGCGGGAGACTCAGGAGCCCTGTTGCCTACAGGTGCACCACCAGACACGAACACGTAATGGGGACTGGTTAGACTACCCGGGCCAATGTGAGATTGGGGGGGGGAAAACCCGTTACATGAGCAAACCGATGAAGATCTAGAAAGAGATCAAATAGGACTGGCCCACTTGTTGGAGCAAACGATAGGCCTTTTCTAAGAACTGAATTTTGATCTTCAGCAAGTACAATTGTAGCTACGTTAAAAATACCTCTATTGGGAGCCTCATTTCATTTCTGCTTTTGGTTTTTCTGTTGAGCCTTTTTCCCCCTCCTCAACCACTTTTTCTAATTGTTTTAGCTCCCTCTAGGTCTGAAGAATCAGCTTCAGACGATGTCCGTGTAGTTCCTTTTCTTTTTCCTCTCCTCCAGCTCTCTCTGTGTCTCCTCTTTTTCTCCATTCTCGTTTCTCTTTTTGTTTCACTCCTAGTTTTTGTCCCATCTAAAAAAAAGACTCCTGTGTATTTTCTTTAGGATTTACACTTTGTTTTCTCTTAGGTATAGCCCCAAGATTAGTGTTAATGGTGTCATTAGCTTGAGGTTTGGGTGTTTTATTTCTTCCACCCTCTGCGAATCTACCTCTAGTCCTGCTGTTCTCCCTGCTTGCTCTCCATTGAGTTGTAGAGGGTAATGGGGTGGAATGTTTGTAGTTTAAGTTGTTACTATCTCTAAACTCTCTCCCCCTTCTATCCCTTTCCAGCGTCCGAGCCATCGGGGAACCGGGTGGGGGGATCGGGGGGTGAGAGGACGACCCATCGGGGAACCGCCCGGGGGGGGGGGAGCAGCCGAGACATCGGGGGAACAAGCCAAGGGGGATGGGGGGGCGGCCAGGTGCCGAGCCAGCGGGGGAGCAAGGCCGGCATGACTCGGGCCTGGCCTCTGTATATGGAGTCGGGGGGCAGGGTGGGACCCCTGTATATGGAGCCGGGGGGCAGGGTGTGATGCAGTGTCTGCATGGCCTACCTAGTCGATGTTGTTGTTGTTGTCTTTTGTATAACCCCATATAGTGTGAATGCATTTATGGGGGAAATATAAATCAGACAAAACTTATATATGTTCTAATTTCTTTCTTTGCTTTTGTTTTATTATAGCCGCCGGTGTAAAAAAAAAATGGAAAAACCTGCGTGACGCTTTCAGAAGGGAGCTCAGGAAAAAAAGCTTCCACGTTCGGGGGACCCAGGACCAAGCACCATGGAACCAAAGTCAACCTGGCCGTACTTCCAAAACATGCTCTTTTTAAGAGAGAAAATTATTCCTGCACAAACTGAGTGCAACCTGGGGTCCCAAGAGAACAGCCACGATTCAACAGCAGTAGAATTGTTGTTTGTTGAAGAGGATCCAGAACAGGAGTGTGTGGAGTGCCCAGAACCCTCTGCAAAAAAAAGACAACCAACGACCTGCGCAAACAAATGGTCGACATGGAAGCGCAAAAAATATCAATAATGGACAAAATGATAAACCAGGAGGAATATAATGAAGAGATGGAGTACTACCGTACGTTCGTCCAGTATCTAATGCCAATGGATACAATACGAAAAATGCGCTACAGGAAAAGACTGCAGGATCTCATCATTGAGACTTGAGGAATACCATAGTAGCATTATTGCTGCGTTTTTTTCACATGTTTTACAGTTATATTTATATGTTTCTACTGTTCATTTTTACATAGTGTTTGCGTTGCACTTTAAAATAAAATGTATATTCTGTTTAAGAACATTGTACTGTTTTGTTGTTCATGTATATGTTTCTTTTTATATAGAAACTTCAGGGACATAGGATGTGGCCACATGGCTGACATAGACACCAACACACACACACAAACAAGCAGAGTGACCGAATTGCACTCAGTCGTCACTACGCCACAGCCACATAAAAACAGGACACACTATGTTTGTGATAAAGAGGGACATGCCAGCGGTCACCTGCAAATAACCTCAAATTTTGGATGGCTGTAGAATGTGAACACCCTGTCAGATAACTACTGTGTGTTTCAAAGGGCAAACAAGTTAAAAAAAATTCACACACAACTGGTAAACGTTCACCACATTTATTTTAAAATTATTATACACATATTCAACATTTTTACACATGTTTAAACATATCAACTATTGATGGATACTAGTTTAAACCAACTGTTGAGCCTTTTTCCCCCTCCTCAACCACTTTTTCTAATTGTTTTAGCTCCCTCTAGGTCTGAAGAATCAGCTTCAGACGATGTCCGTATAGTTCCTTTTCTTTTTCCTCTCCTCCAGCTCTCTCTGTGTTTCCTCTTTTTCTCCATTCTCGTTTCACTCCTAGTTTTTGTCCCATCTAAAAAAAAACTCCTGTGTATTTTCTTTAGGATTTACACTTTGTTTTCTCTTAGGTATAGCCCCAAGATTAGTGTTATGGTGTCATTAGCTTGAGGTTCGGGTGTTTTATTTCTTCCACCCTCTGCGAATCTACCTCTAGTAATGCTGTTTTCCCTGCTTGCTCTCCATTGAGTTGTAGAGGGTAATGGGGTGGAATGTTTGTAGTTTAAGTTGTTACTATCTCTAAACTCTCTCCCCCTTCTATCCCTTTCCAGCGTCCAGCCATCGGGGAACCGGGTGGGGGGATCGGGGGGTCAGGGTATTTTGGGCTCCTCTGCAAAGAGGAGGTCAAAAGCCTCCTCCCGCTTGGCTCTACATGCAGTTAAACTCCACACCATACTGATTAAATATCTACGCAGATAATTGAAAAAATTATATAATTAAATAAAACAGTGAAAAAGGTGCAGCACTATTATAGGTGAAGACAAATAAACAAAATATTCAGTGCGCAGCTACTACTATCTACTGTGTATTTAACCCAATAGAACACCACCTAGTGAAGTGAATAAACAAATATATAAGCAACCTCTATATAACTTGCGTCTGCAGCTGAAGTGATAGGGGTAGAGGAACCCCTAAGGCAACTGAAAAAAAAGAACAAAAGCGCAAACGCACATAGTGAAGTTTGCAAAATAAATATATATATATTTTAGGGTAAGATATCTGCGTACATCAGATTAAAAGGTTACCAGCAATTCATGTACATAGACATGGGTGATTATAGGTGGTACAGCTGCCGCCAACCATCTGGGGATTTTCTTTACTGCATCAAGGCACACCCCACAGCTGAAGAAAGGCCTCCGTTTATGTCCGTCTTTGAGTTGAAGGAGTTTTGAATAGAACTTTGCTTAGGGGAGGCTTCGTTCTGCTCTCCCCGGCTCCTTACTCGGCGCCGACAGCGATGGAGGTTAGCAGCTTCTCAGGCAAGCTGTTACCTCAGATGTCCCGTATTTCCTATGCGTTCGGCCGCAAAGTGAAGACGGCCGTAAAGTGTGGATGTTTTACCGCACTGTTCACAATCGCGGGTAAATGTCTATAGGAATCGGCTCCACGTAGTAACAGAAGAGTCAGCTAGCACACAGATCAATAATAAAAGTTATAATTCGGGCTAAAATTTATCCAACGCGTTTCGAAGCGCAAGCTTCTTCATCAGGGATATTAATACATTGAATAAATGGGAAATATATACCCTAATACCACATCTGATTGGTTATTGCTATAATTAGGCTAAACCTATCAGGTTAACAGCAAGGTGACTCCCACATGTGTGGGTTTAAGTAGGTCATTATGACTTACATGTCAGCACTGAGTTTAACCCCATCTGGTGTGGTCAGGGTATAAGTACATATATCAAAAAATAATAAGCTTTATTTACCAGGGCACAACATTATATAAGCAACCTAAATCATACATTTAATTGAGTTAAAAATATAAAAAATATATATATTTGTATTAGGATTTCTGAAATAAAACAGACAATCAGTTAGTCACATAAACATAACAGTACAATTATGCTTATACCTTTGACTAGTAAGAATCAATGTATCAGTCAGGACATATAGGAAATGATAAAATTAGATATCTAATTTCCGAAACAAACATGTTTTTTAGTAAAGACACCATAGGTCTATATTTTCATTAAGGCCATTTGGACCTAATGTTTCTAGCTTTTGTACAGTATGTTTCTTGGATTGAAACATCTTTTAGCCTATCACCTCCTCGTCTACTCCGAGGTATAAACTTTATCCCCTTATACGTGAGGGATGAGGGGTCCTTATCGTGATGGGTAGCGTAGTGTCTACTTACACTGTGAGTCTGTAGAGCATTCCTAATGTTTCTCACATGCTCTTGTATGCGGAGTTTGAGACTACGTTTAGTGCGGCCCACATATTGCAAGCCGCACGGACATTCTAATAAATAAACTACAAAATTAGTATTGCAGTTTATAAAGTCGGTAATATTGAACACTTTATTTGTCTTGTTGGACTTAAACGTATTAGTCACTGGATGAAGGAACTTGCAGGTACAGCATTTTCCACACGAATAGTTACCAAGTGGTTTATTACTTAGCCAAGAATGGCCTGAATTATGTTCTCCATTTTTCCCAATATCACTTGGTGCCAGCGCATCCTTCAGGCTACGAGCCTTCCTGTAAATAAACCTGGGGGATGAACTGATATGGCCACTCAAGATTGGATCTGTGGCTATAATTCCCCAGTGTTTTTTAATTACCCCCTCTATCTGTCTGTGCAATGAGTTAAAATTAGTGATAAAGGGAACTGTAATTTTATCTCCATTAGTCTCTAGTCGTTTTCTTATTTTTCGGTAACAGCATCTTTTGACGATCTAGTTTCCTAACTTTATCTAGTTCCATTGTTAGATGTTTATAATCATATCCCCGTTCCATAAATCTTAAGAAGAGAAATTGAGCTTGTTGCTCAAAGTCAGCCTCATTACTGCAATTCCTTCTAACTCTCATGAATTGGCCTCCCGGTATATTAGTAATCCAAGATCTTTTATGGTTACTGGAGGCCAATAGTAAATTGTTGGTGTCAACCTTTTTAAAGTGGGTTGTTGTTTTAACTCCTTCCTCTGATGCCATTAGATTTAAATCAAGATAGGTGACACTCTCTGTGTGCGTGACGTGAGTAAAGACCAGGTTGAGGTCATTGGTGTTAAGATAGTTGACAAAGCAGTCAACAGAGTCCTCATCACCTTCCCACACACAGAGAATGTCATCTATATAGCGTCGCCATACTACTACTTGGTGTATAAATGGATTGTTATTCCAGATGTGAAGTTCCTCCCAGTTCCCCATGTACAGGTTTGCGAAGCTGGGGGCAAAGCGAGTGCCCATAGCAGTTCCGCAAACCTGCAGGAAGAACTGGGAGAGAAAAAGAAAATAATTATGAGTGAGTACATACTCAATGGCTTGGAGGATGAACCATCTATTTAGGTCACTTAGTTTAAGGTCCCTTTTCAGGTAGTCATCAACCGCCGCAATCCCTTTACTATGTGGAATGCTCGTGTATAGAGCTTGTACGTCGCACGTTAACCATCTGTACGACTTCTTCCATTTAAAGTCTGCAAACAAATTCAATACCGCAGAGGAATCTTTAAGATAAGAAGGTAATTCCCCTACAATGGTCTGCAGGAAGTAATCCACATATTGTGATAGGTTTGCGGTCAGTGAGGATATACCCGAAATTATGGGTCGACCTGGTGGGTTATTCAGGGTTTTGTGCAGTTTGGGGAGATGGTAAAATACCGGTATTTTGGGTGTATTATTATAGAGAAAATCGTATTCCCTTTGCGTGATAATGGTTAAAGATAGAGCTTCATCAAGGAGTGCCTTGAGTTTGGTTAGGAAAACATTAGTGGGATCTGAGGCCAATTTTCTATAATAGACAGGGTCACAAAGGAGTCGGTGTGCTTCCTGTTCATAGACAGAGCGATCTTGTAAAACCACACCTCCTCCTTTTTCAGCCTGTCTAATAATGAGTTGGTCATTGTTCTTAAGGAACTTTAGAGCAAGATTCTCGGCTTTAGTAAGGTTATGTCTAATCATACCTCCCCTTCCACTATCATTGATGCTGCTGAAATCATTTTGCACCATATCAAAAAAGGTGTCTATATGATTACCCTTTGATTGATATGGGTAAAATGTTGATTGGGCTCTAAATGGAGTATGTATACACACGTCATCACCCTGGTGTAGTTCTATACTGGGGGTTAAATTTGTGTTGACATTAGGTTCCTTCTCTGTTTTCAAAAGTGTCTCTTTAATGTGATGTTTCTAATAAATTTGTGTAGTCTTTATCAAATTGGAAACGAATTTGCTCCGCAAGACATGGAGAATGAGAGCCCTTTACTAAGAACTCTCTTTTGGTCATCTGTGAGGATGACCGAAGAGAGGTTAAAAATACCTCTGTCAATTGGAGTATTGAGATTTTTTAGTATTCTTTTCTTTTGGACCCAGGATCCTCCTCTTTTCCCTCTTCTGGTAATGGTCTTTTTAACTTTGTCCCTGGGGTCACTTGTCTGGGGTTCTCTGATGTTTTCGACCCCTTCTCCGGGGAACCATGCCTTTTCCTTATCATCTCTAAAAAAAGGGAAGGAGAAGAGGGAGAGGGGGAGGGAGCAGGGCGACTTTCTTGTATATGCTCTATAGCCCTTACTGGAGGCCAGTATGAATCATTCTGTTGCTGGTGATTCATCTGTCTTTTTCTATTATAGTTATAGTTTTCATCATAATTTTTTCCTTTATAGTTTGGATTTCTGGGATGTCCCTCCCTTCTAGGGTATGATCTATCCCTTCTTGGATATTCTCTCCTATCCACATGATGAAGACCTCCATGTGTCCTTCCTCTATCCCTTTGTTGGTCGTTTGTTCTATAGTGGTGTGAATGGTCTATATTCTCCACAGGGTGACCACTCAGGTTATTCGTACTATTGCCACCCGCTCCCTTACCCTTACCATCATCTTTGGCCCAGGTTCTTTGTTTATTGGTGTCATAATCATGTTTGTCTCGGAAAAATTTAAAATGTTTTGTCTTGGCTGTCTCATCATCATGTTGCTCTAGGTTGGCGCATACATCATGTTCCAACTCAGAGCAATCTGTGTTGATAATTAGGGGCTCCATAGTTTTAATCTGTTCTTCTATTTGGGCTCCCAACTCTTTGAGTGATTTACTCCTTTCAAAGATGATGAGTCTTACTACAGAGAATACATTTTACCTACAAACATGCGGCACCGCAATGGGTACGAAATTTGCTCCCAGTTTCCCAAACCTCTATATGGGATACTGGGAGGAGAATTTTATTTGGTCCAATAATCCATTTTTAAAAGATATAACTTTTTATAGATGACTTAATTTTTATATGGGGAAGACAAGCTAAAAGAGTTTTTTAATTATCTCAACACTAACAATCTTAATCTGAATTTTACTTGCCATTTTAGTAAAGACAGAAATAAATTATCTCGATATCGTACTTTCTAATGAGAATGATAAGGTCGTCACTAAAACATTCTTTAAAGAAGTTGATTGCAACAGCTATTTGAACTTTGAAAGCAATCACCTTAAAGCGTGGAAGAATAATATCCCATACGGACAATTTGTAAGGATGAAAAGGAACGGCACTGAAGAATGCGATTTCCAAGCACAAGCCGAGTCTCTGACGGCAAAATGTAAAGCACAAAAGGTTATGACGCAAGAAGAATAGAAAAAGCTTCAGAAAAAGCAACCCCGAGGGATCGTTCTAGTTTAATACGTCCCAAGGGGAATTTGAATACGGCTAATGAAAGTACATTGGGTGAAAGAAAAGAAAAAATGTTTGTTTATTACCAAGCACAATAGGGCCGCACATAGTATAAGACAAATAATGGACAAATAATGGAAAAGCATTGGAAGGTTTTAGCGAATGACCCTATCCCAAAAGAAAATGTGCCAGAGACCAGACATTGTATTCAGAAGAGCAAGGAATGTCAAAAACATTGTTGCACCAAGTGCCCCGAGTTGCACACCGTGCGGTCATGAACAGACACAGATTGTTAGACATGCGAACAGCTGCCTCTCGGGTGCACCCCCAGGGGGGTTTAAGTGCGGACACACTAGATGCGTGACATGCCCACATGTTACCAACAAAGCGACAGTTTTTAAATCAAAAACCACAAATTATTTTTTTTATATCAAACAGTATATTAACTGCAGCAGGTGTGTACCTACTTTTGGTGGGCCCTAATTATATTATAATCCCAAGCGCATTGTTGGGGTTTCTTCTCTTCTTTTTTTTTTTTAAGTTATTGTGTGAAATGTGAGGAAGATCTTTGTGTAAAGGGTGGTTGATGGATGAAACGGTCGCCCAGCAAAGGTGGTAGAGGCTAATACACACAGTAAGGGAATTTAACAATGCTTACATCAAGTATGTGGAGGTCTGCATTAGACAATTTATTCTTTTACGCAAGACACAGAATACAGGCCCAACGATTCGGAGGATATTCCCCTTAGTCAGGTGCAAAACAGCGTGGGACAGGTAAATACACCTGCTCAGGTGAATGTGTGCACCAAAATTCCACAAGTGACATCATGTCAATAATAACAACATATCATTAACCTCCGTGGGGACAAAAAAATGAAGCCAATAGCAAAGATAACATGAAGACGGATGAGACCGATGTGAAAGTTGTGAGGGTCGGCCATGCTGAGCCTTACTCATTGAGGCAGCTTGCTCACCTCCAGCCTGGACGCTCTGGCTGAGCGCTTCACTGATTCGTTTCGCGTAGATGACGCGGCTTAGCCTTGCTGCCAGATTCAGTGCATTAACTGTACAAGATCTTACTGCATGAATAGGATTTCCTGGAATCGTTTGCAACTGTTACGGATTGGAGGCGTCTCGTTGCGGCTTTAACACAGGTAGTAGATTGCTACCAGATGTGTTACATACACGGAATTGTACTTATTGTATCTTCCGTGCTTCTCTTTCTTATGAATGGCCATGTTTGACTATTCTAAGTTAGTTCAGTATATTTTTTTTTAGGTGCACAAAACGGGACGCTCAGGTACATTTACCTGTCCCACGCTTTCAGTCACTGTATTTCACCTGAGGAAGGGGGATATCCTCCCGAAACGTTGGGCAGTATTCACGGTCTCTCGTAACAGAATAAATTGTCTAATAAAGACCTTCACCCTGGTGGTGAGAGAGATCATCTTTGTGTCTTTATTTTATGGTATTAGGAGCTGGACTTGTAGATATTATCATTCATTTAGAAGTGGGGATACCTCGATGCACCGAGACTCCCTTCAAATAAAAACAGGACATTTCACATGAACCCCTCAAACAGGGGTGCTCAACGCCAGTCCTCAAGACCCCCCTACAGGTCAGGTTTTAACGATATCCCAGCTTCAGCACAGGTGGCACAATCAGTCCCTGCTTCAGCACAGGTGGCGCAGTCTTCAACTGAGCCACCTGTGGTGAAGCTGGGATATCCTTAAAACCTGACCTGTTGAGGGGTCTTGACTGGAGTTGAGCACCCCTGTTCTAGAGGATCTATAATATATATATAAAAAATTATTATTATTAATTTATATATATATATATATATATATATATATATATAAATAATATATATATATATTTTAATTTTCCTTGCAACCTTTTGTTTTCATAGAATTATGAGCTGCCCCTTAACCGGAGACCCTCAAAGGGTGCCCAATGCCCAGGCAGCTCAGTCACGGACTAATATCACAGCTTAGAAATATTTACTTTAGATGCTTCCTTTAAAGTGCACACGTCACACTTAGCAATACCTGGGAAATGTAACCCGCTCCCTCAACATCTGAAACTTTCATTTCAGGAGCTTCCCGAGTTAGACCCAGAAGCTCCATTTGATGGAAGCTCAGAGGGGTGATGCTGCAGCGACCTCAAAGAAAGGCCCCAAACTATATACCATATTTACAGCTTTCCTGTTATTTTAAGAAACGGTTCTGCATTTATTGTGGCTGTATATTCTTGTAATCCTTTTTCTGTAATCTAAAGCACTGTATTTTTATTTATACATTAAACAATTCTTTAATAAGTAATGCTTTGGGGCTCTGCATGAACTGTGGCACGCTTTGTAGAGTATTTACATTTTCGGACACATTTTTGCTACAACAGATTTTTGTGTGATAAGTGCATCATTTTTTCTATAATAAACAGGGACCTGAGACCCTGGCAGATATTAATTATACATTTTGCATATTTCTCGGGTGGTGGCTACGGATAGATATGAAGTACCTTGCGGGGTGGAAAGGTAATTTCGCCAGCGTTGCCATGTGTATTAAGCCTGGTTACATATCTAAGTCACGTGCTCACTTGTGTGCTGTTCATGACAGATGGTATATGGGGACTGATTGAGGGGAGATATTGTTAATTTGAGGGACCTTTGCAAAGGTGAAAAGTGGGGGCCAGCTAAAGAGTTGTGTATTAACCCTTGTCCTTTATGCAGGTCACGTGATCATAGGTGTGCCTTAAGTGACGTGACATCAGTCTAAATTCTTTCAAAAATAAAGCAGTCTCACATTTTAATCTGGTCTGTAACTGTTACATACGCCTATAAACATATTATCTTTAACTGTTCATGCAATGTCTTTATATATAATGTATACCCATATAATGTATATGTTCATTTAATGTAACCATGTATTTGTCATCATAAGGACATACATGAAAACGAGAGCTAACTCTCAATGTATTACTTCCTGGTAAAACATTTTTATAAATAAATAATCAATATAATATATGTCTATATATAATACATGGCTGGGGATTGGTGCCTTGTAGGATAGCGTACGACCTACGTGAGGTCTGTCATTTTGTGAAATGAGAATGATGTAATATGTACTGTGTGTTATGTTCCGGGCCTATTGTAAATCGGATGTGCCGCGAGATGACACCCAAACTGCCAGAAGCCTATACTGTGAGATGCACTGTGTCAGGGGCATGACAAAAGGGCCATGTAGGCCCGAAACGTTGACCATTTTTTTCTTTATTATGTGGGATGAAATTAGAGGGTGAACGATAGTTTGACATTTACTGTGTGTGTATATATATGTCTCATAGTTTGGTGCCTTACTTGGTTATATATAGCCCCTCACATAGGCAGACCTCTCGTCAGACCACCGGAGCAGAGGGAAGATCTCAGGGACACTCCGGTTGCAGACGTGAAAATCACTTGCTTGTTTATTTTAAATTTACAGGAAATTAACACAAAAGGAACAATAATACAAGGGGGAGAGGAAGGGCACGAGAGGTCAGAGCAGAGAACAAACATAAAAACACATGGACACCCCATCTCATTAACCCCTGCAAGATTCCTGCTGGAGGATGAGCCAAGTTTTAAGCTTCCCCATGATCCACGTCAAGCTGGGAATCTCAGCTGAGCCGGATGCTAAAATACAGTGGGAGATTACGGGAGCAACCAGGGTAAGACCGCATCTCCGCCCCTGGCCAGAGGGGGCAGGAGAGGTCTCCAGGAGGGAGGGGCACCGCCACAATCCACAAGGACGTGTCCCGATGCGTGCCAGATCCGTTCTGGCTCGGGGGGTGGGTGGGGAAGAGCAGGACATGGGGGAGGGAGGGAGGGCAGAGAATCCTGAGACAGAATAAGTGAAGAGGCCGGAATGAAGAGAAACCCCTCGATAAGAAAAAGATGCCACCGAAGCCCGAGAGAAAGAGGATGGGGTCTGTACCGTGTCCACACCCGCCCTGCCACACGCCCCCAACCTCCCGTCAAGTAGAGAAATCCGTGTCCTGATCAGAGTTGGATTCTTAAATATAAAAGTGGAGGGTGTGGCCGGTTCTATGCATCGTCCGTCCCGCGCTCTGCGGCCCCCTCCTCGCCTCCTGCTGCTTCGCTGATCTGTGTGTCACTCTGAGGGGACTGCTCCTGAGAGATCTTCTCAGACTCCTCCTGACAGGAGAGAGAGAGTGTTAGACTGGGGGGGGGGGGAGAGGCTGGGGAAAGTGTTAGACTGGGGGGGCAAAGAGTGTTAGACCTGGGGGGGCGGTGGAAGAGTGTTAGACTAGGGGGGGGGGGGCTCTGTCAGTGTTAAAGCCAGTAAAGGCAAGGAGGGAGGGGAAAGGAGAGGGGGCTTTGTCTGTGCAAACTCTTGTTGAGAACACAGTGATATTACACATAAGGGATCAGCCAGAGACAATCTAACCCCTCCCAGGTCTCCGCTTGTCTTAATTGCTAAAAATAATAAATAAGTGTGAATTACTCAAAGTTTATTCATGTTAAACATGTTGCTGCCATTGGATCATTTTGGTCCGGGGAGGGCCTGACCCCTCCACGCAAAGCTCTGTCTGCCTGGAAGCCCCCCTTACCGTGTCTCCCTTTTCCGCCAGCTTCTGGAACATGTTAGCGTAGATCTTCCTCTCCTTCTGCTGTTGTTGGCGGAGGCGGACTTGGCACTGTCCGAGCTGGGCGCGCGCTGCTTTGTTGCCAGGGTATAGCTGCAGAATTTTCTGGAAGTCGTCCCGCCCAAGCTCCAGCTCGTTCACCCCCATGTAGGCCTCACCCCGGCGGAACAGACCCTTCTCGTTGAGGGCGTCCTGCTCCAGAGCCTGATGGAGTATAAGGGGGGGGAGGAAGAGGAGGAGGAGAGTTTGAGAGACAAGGAGGGGAATGCTCCCCCAACCCCGTGCTCCATTCTTTCTTTGAACTCTTTGGCAGTGCCCCCCTCCCTTTACCTTTTGGCAGTGCTCCAGTGCCCCCCGGGGCTCCCCCAGCTTGAGGCAACACATGGCCAGGTTAAGTGCAGCCGCCAGGAGCAGAGACTTGGCCCTGAGGTCCTCATCCTGTGACAGACCCGACTCGTGTTCCAACCACAGCACAATCTTCTTGTACTGGATAATAGCCTGACGGTACCGACCCGTCTGGGGGAGAAAAGACAGAGTGAGTGAGAGGGAGGGAGGGAGGGAGAGAGAACCTATAGAAAAAAGGAGGGTGTTCTAGTAAGTGCGTATGCAAAGGGCCAAGGTCAGTGCATATGAGATGTATAGTATCAGCCAGCGGAGCTACCCAGGGCTGCCAAGAGGGAGGCGGAGAGCCGTGACAATTGTCCAGGGCCCGGCGACTGCAGGGGGGCCAGGCCAGCGCTGGAAGTTGGGCCCAACATCCGCGTCCGGCTACCGTGCCCCAGCTCTCCCTTCCTGCAGCGGGCCCATCTCCCCCTGCTTGCGGCCCGGCCTGCAGCATAAGTCCTACCCCTGCACGGGACAGAGGTTGGGTCGCCCGAAAGTAGGGCCCAACTTCCGTATCTGCCCGGATGAGGCCACCCACGTAAGAGGGGTGTGCATGTTATTGTATTGGGGGGGGGGGGGGGGGGTGGGTGGGTGTTGGGGGGGGGGTTTTTTGTGGATTGGACTGAGGGGAGGGGGTTATGTGTATTGGGGCGGGAGGGGTTAGTGTGTGCATTGGGGGGTGGGAGGGGTTATGTGTATGAGAAAGAGACAGAGATGGTGAAGGGGTTTGAGTGGGCATGGTCACCCAGATAAGACAGAGGGTCAGAGTGGCTCTTCCCTTGTTGTACCTTGAAAAATTGCGTCCCGCGCTCCTTCACCAGCGCTCCCTGCTCCAACTTCTCCTCCGAGCTCATCTCCCACGGCTCCTTCGCCTGCCCGGGACATGCCAACATTACACTCAGAGCAACACAAACAAGGCTCCTTCACCTGCCTGGCACACGCCAACATTACATCCAGAGCAACATACACACACGGCTCCTTCGCCTGCCCAGGACACGCCAACATTATACCCAGAGCAACATACACACACGGCTCCTTCGCCTGCCCGGGACACGCCAACATTATACCCAGAGCAACACATCCCACAGCAACACGCACCTCTCCGTCATTTCTCTCTCACCCCCCCATTCTCACAACATTGCTCCCCACCAGGCCGATGTCATTTATAGTCAGTGTCAGTATCTCGCCCCCTCACCTTCTCAAAGCTCTTGAGTTTGAGGTCATATTGCAGTTCAGCTCCGGGGGGAATCTGAAATCTCTCGTATCCCGAACTGCCAAACCCGTACCTAGGGGGGGAAGGGGGGACAGAGAGAGGAGAGGGAGAGAGACAGGGGGGAGATGGATGGAGAGAGTAAGAAGGAAAGGAGGAGAGAGTCACACGGTCACTAGGCGTCCCACGCCACGCGCACGCTGGGCGTCCCAAGCCACGCGCAATGCTCCCTCTGCGCACTCACTTTGGCTTCAGATAGAGTACCGCCTCCTCTCCCTTCTCCATCTGCTGCACGGCAGTCTCCACCCCGGGGGGGATCCCGTGACCCTCCCCCTCCCCCACATCAAACTGCAAGTCCCTCTCATCGAAGACACGCCCGGCGTGCGTTCCCCGCAAGTGCACTGCAAAGAGAGACGGGGCTGTGAGAGGAGGGGCACTGTCTTTGAAGTGGGAAAACACAGTGCTGTGTGCGACTTTGGACAGATCACTCTTTAGGTAATAATCCTGTTCTGGGGGGGGGGGGGTTATTACTATTACAGACAAAATAACAGTCCATGTGCCAAACCAGCAGACCACCCTGACCCCTGACCCTCCCCTATACACAGCTCGGCCGGTCTGGCCGCTAAGCCACCTCACCGCCTAGAATACCAATTATTACGTGGCAGCTGTAATAATTGGAGGGCCCCATGTTATATACTTAGAGCCGTTACGAAGACATACTCGGTGCTGATTTTTATTGCACGTCATGCCGCCGGAGCCGAGGTAAGCGACAGGGGGGAGGGTTTGGGGGTGGGGGGCGCGGAGAGAGGCGAACCGCCGGCAGGGGGGCGCAGGGGAAAACAAGTTTGCACCCCCCCTGGTTTACAGCATATCCCTCCAAAACATTTTCTTTGTACTTTTACCCCCACTGATAATGTTTAGTGTCACTGGAGGTTTACACACGGAGCATAAAGAGATCCCCCTGTGATCCCGCCCCGGGATACTTACGCTCCACCACAGCCCCCTCGTTGGGCTTGGAATACCCCTCCCCCTTCACCCGAATCCTGCGGATAATTCCTCCATCCTCCTCTCCTGAGAGGTCCTCACCATGGAACTCGAAGAGCTCCACCTGGGGGGACACGATGGAGGGGGGGCGTCACTGTCTGAGAGGGACACGGGGGTTGGGGGGTGATCACTGTATGAGGGGGACACGGGGGGCGTCACTATATGAGGGAGACACGGGGGGCTTCACTATATGAGGGGGACACAGGGTGTCTGCATGGGAGGGACACGGGAGGGGGTCTGTATGAGAGGGGCACGAGTGGGGGCGTCTGTATGGGAGGGGCACAGAGGGCGGTCTCTGTATTGGAGTGACACGGGGAGGGGGAAGGTTTCTGTACGAGAGGGGCAGGGGGTATCATGTACAGGGCCCTAATCGCTGATGCTGCCCCCCCATGTACAACATCTCACCTCAAAGACCAGCACGGTATTGGGTGGGATTTTCGGGGGGCTCCCCGACGCTCCGTACGCATACTCCGGTTTGCAGATAATTTGGCAAACCTCCCCTACGGTCATGGTTGCTACGGCGACGTCCCATGCTCTAATCACCTGTCCTGTGACGGAGGACAGGGGCACAAGGTGCAGAATGAGGGCGATGGAGGGGGGAAAGCAAACCCAGGAAGGACCAGCCTCAGACACCCTAAACATGCATCACACGAGAGAAGCCATTTACACACTCCCCCCCAAATAGGCCAAGTGTGCAGGTACCAGAATCCCAGCAGATAAAAGGTAACACAACCTTCGCACCGCGAAATCGGGAAATCCTCAGACCGATATCAAATGTATCAGAAGGTTCTCAAGATTTCACATATCGCAGATCCCTTCCTGACGGTTTGTTGGGTTGTACACGATATATTTATATGTAAAACATATTAAAAAAAAGTAAAAATAATAAATAAATCTTGCCCTGTATATACGAATCAGGACAGCGGCTGGAAGTGAATCTTTTTTTAATTTATTTATATATAAACGCAACTTTTATTAAAGTTTTTCGTCATTAAGCAATACAGTTTTACACATTCATTTACGTCACACCAATAATAAACACACTATGTATATAAAAGAAAACGTGAACCTAGGTTTTGGGGCCTTCACTTTAAGCAGCAATGGGAGATATTTGGATGTAGGGGTCCCTCGGTGCTGACCTGCATTACTTCCCGCACCAGGGACCCCCAAATAATTAACTACTTCCGGTGCACACGCGCCTCACGAGAATTCCAACATGGCCGCTGGCGTCGACCAATAGTAAATCGCCAAAAACGTCATATTGGCCTGTAGATCACGTGACATTTGGCTGTGATACTTTGTATACACATATTTTCGGGGGTAGGGAGACCGTGTGATACCGAGGGTCAGGTGAGCTATATAAAAGCATTTTTATTGTAAAACTGGTGCACAGCAAAAACATTTATGCGTCTTTCTGCGGAAATTTATAAAATCGATGTGCTGTGCAACACCGGTCACAACTTCCCCCCCCCCCCCACGGAGGGAAAAATGGCACTGGGGGTGGAGTTAGAGGCGGGGCATACATGCGAATTACAAATATCCACCACTCATTTTTCTTGGCGTAAAAAGACAGATGCAGACAATTCCTACTGCTTCATATGTATAAACGTGATGCACACGGTACAAAAGAACATGAATAATGGCACCTACATATACCGCTAGGGATTGGGATATTGCGACGCGCCCTTTCATTAAACAATTCCTTATACATTGTCCCCAGTACAGGGGGAGAACTCACCTTTCCCCAGGTCGAAGGTGAATCTGTCCTTCCGGTCCCTGCTGGAATCAAACTTGGTCCCGTTCAGCAGCCAGCCTGTGTAATGCACACTCACTTTATCCCCAATCATTGGGGTCTCGCCCCCTGAGCCCTCCTTCTTGATCAGCTGCAGAGAGAGAGAGAGGAACGCAGTGTTACTGGTCTCCTATGGCCCGTGTCACCCTGAAGTGCTGGGGACGGGACAGACTTTAATGGCCTTTGCTCTGTCTTTTTGTGACTGTTACAGCTGCAGTTCAAGAAATAACCTACATGTGTTTTTTTCAATAAATCAGTTCTGTACTATGAGAAAATACTTGTATCTAATGCCTGCCTGGTCACATGATCTTCCGCACAGAACTTTGCATTGTGGGTACGGTTTTGCAGCAATAACTGAATTTAATAACCCTGAGCTATGAGGTGAGAAGAGCCAGATGTGACAGGGAGGTGAGCACCATGATAAAGGTTAGACCATCTGTACACATCATTACATGGAAGTATTTAGGCGACAGTAACACTCACTTTGCGCATGCTCGGCCGGCGCTAACCTTTCACACATGCGTACCGGTTTTTCCCGGGAAGAATATGATAAACCTAATGAAACCTACAAGTAGCTTTCTCACTACTGAGGCTAGGCTTACAGGTCTGTAATTCCCTGGTTGTGATCTAGCTCCCTTTTTAAATATAGGCCCCACATCGGCTTTACGCCAATCTTGTGGTACTGAGCCTGTGGAAATGGGAGTCCTTGAATATTAAATGTAATGGTTTGGCTATTACTGAACTTAGCTCCTTTAAGCAGCCATTCAGGTTGCATTGCTTGCTTTTAAAAAAATTTTTTTATAGGCTTGAAGCAGGATGTCTCCCGAGCTGAACCCCATTAATTTCAGCTCTGGTGACCCCCTGCTGCCAGAGATACTTACTTCTGTAGGGGTGCCGGTATCGCTGCAGCCAGGTTAGTGTGCCTAACATAATGGCGGGCCAATAGGATGCCGTGACGCAATCCTTTGCCGCTTCCTATTGGCCAGCGTGACCTGGACATTTAAGCTTCACAGAGATCCCTGCAGCACCTACAAAAGGTACGTATCTCTGGAAGCAGGGGGTCCCAGAGCTGAAATGAATGGGTTTCAGCTCTGGAGACCCCCTGTTTAAAACCAATAACAAAAAAGAAAGAAATGCAACCTGTATCCTGGAGTGCTGCTTTAAGAACCCTTGGGTGCACGCCATCGGGGGAAAGTGCTTTATTTACTCTAATTGTATCTGGCCGATTTATGCACTTCTTCCTCAGTTAACCGATTGTTCATTAATATAGGAGGTTGTGGCTTCCTCCTGTTTCAATATTTTTGCAATTGACTCCTTCCTGTTACAAAAAAATTATTTGCATTTAATACTGCTGCCTTTTCCTTATATTCAAAAAATGTGCCTGCCCATCTCACACTGAAAGGGTCCTATATTCTCTTTTCTAATCTTTTTGTTGTTAAGGTTCTAGTGCAATCCTGCTTTCTCTTTTCAATTTTGGCTAATCTGATTGCCCTTTTGCAACTATTGTTACATTCCTTATAATTCTGATACGATGCCTCCGTCCCTTCTGACTTTAAAAACCCAAATGCGTCTCTTCCTTTCCGTTTTCTCCCCTACTTGTTTATTTAGCCACATTGGTTTAGACTTGTTTCTTTTATACTTATTACCCAAGGGTATACACTGATAAGTGTGCTTTTCTAACAATGCTTTAAAGACAGAATGTTTATCTTACATTCTTTTTTCTAGCGTCATCCCACTGTATTCCTTGCAGATTATTCCTCAATTTATTAAAATCTGCCTTTCTAAAATGTTAAATATCTTTGTTGAAGCTGTATAATATGGTTTTTGATCATTTATTTCAAATGAGATCACGATATTATCAGTTTCCCAAATGTTCTGACCTGAATATTTGTTGTTATTACTTCTATATAATGTGATATTACCAAATCCAGTATTGCCCCCCTCTTGGTTGGTTCCTCAATTATGTGGGCCATGTAATTGTCTTTAACCACCCCCAAAAACCTGTTTCCTTTAGTTGTAATGCTAATCTTTTTGCTACAGTCTATGCCCGGATAATTAAAATCACCCATTATGCAAACATGACCTACTTTTGATGCTTCTCCATTTGCAAAAGTATTTTGGCTTCCTCAGTCTCACAGATATTTATGGTTTATAGCATATCCCTACAAACATTTTCTTTGTACTTTTACCTGCACTGCTAATTTCTATCCAGAAGGTCTCTACATTTTCATCATTCCCTTCATAAACATCTTCCATTATAATAGGATTTAAATCTGGTTTAACATATAAACATACTTCCCCTCCTCTTCTATTTGCTTCATCCCTCGAAAAAAGGGAATAACCCTCTAAATTAACTGCCCAGTCATGAGTTTCATCCCACCATGTTTCAGTAATGCCTATGATATCATATTGCTCCCTTATAGCTATTAATTCATGCTCCCCCATTTTATCTGTCTGGCTTCCTGCATGAGGCTGCGGCCCAGCTAGCGCTGTGCGGTGCTTGGCAAGGTGACTTATATATATATATATATATATATATATATAGGAAAGTCACCTCACCAAGCACCGCCCGCTCAGCGCTAGTGGGGCTGCTATGCAGGTATGTGATGCGCTTAGGTAAATATTTTCCCGCTCGCTCAATATTCGGCAATGTCGCCCCCCCCCCCCTCCCGAGCAGACGCAGGACACCCGCCATGCATGCTTTGAGCGCCAGTGCGCTTAGCGCTAGCGGGGCCGCAGCCTAAGGCTGAGTCCCCGCTGGTGCTCAAAGCATGCGAGCCGGGTGTCCTTCATGCGAGTGCGCCCGCGGGGGGAGGCATTGCCAAATAGTTGAGCGAGCAGGAAAGTTAAAAAAAATTATTTACCTAAGCGCTGAGCGTGTGTGCCTGCGCATTCGCGGGCGCGGGGACTTATATATGCAAGTCACCTCGCCAAGCGCCGCCCGCTGAGCGCTAGCGGGGACGCAGCCGTAGCAAGCATGCATTTAAGTTTTTTTTACCAGTCTGTGCTACTGTTATCTTATCTGCTCCTGCCTTTCTACCCCAATTGGATTTAGTCTTTAGAAGTTTACTAGTATTATCTGTATTTTATATGGGTACCTCCCTGCTTGCCAAACTCCCACTTCCCTTCACGCCACCCCCATTACCAAAAACTATTTCCCCATTTCTATCTATTATGCCTAGTGCAGGGGTCTGCATCCTTTCAAGGCAGAAGAGACATTTTCTAAAAAAAAATTTAAAAAAAATAATATTAATTTTTATAAAATATTCAGAGAGCCGCAACACATGCATGAATATTACACCCCCACAAACACACACATATACTGTGCACACACTAATAGGTATATACAGTACTGTATAAGCATTAACATACGACAAACTTATTTTTTCCTTTCCCTAATTCTGATTAAAGTATGTGGGGGAATAAAATGCATCTCACAATAAGTCCCTTTTAAAAAAAAAACAAAAAAAAAAGCCCAATTGTTTTTCTGTTCAAATGTTTGTACAAATTACACGCACACACGCGCACACGCCTGCCTGGGGCGAGTGCATTTTACCTGCTGGCGAGGTGTTACGGCGGGGTGCAGCGTATACCGCCATTTCCCTCCTTCTCAGCCCTCAACTACATGCATTCTCCTCCAACTGCATTGAAAATGGCCGCGCCGCCATGCCAACTGGGCGCTACGTGACATCACAACGTCACGCGGTGTCAAGGAGATGAGGAGCAGACGCGGCACGGTGTAGCGCAAGGAGGCAGCTGAGGGCGAGCGGGCAGTCCTATCCAGTTGGGCGCGCGCCGCAGCGGGACTCCCTGAACTCCAGGACACACAGCGCACATTCCGGAGCTCCGTCTGCCTCACTCCACGGGATGCGGTGGAAGGGGGAGCATCGTCCCGCTGCCACTCTGCAGATCCGACGTGGGAGGCCTGGCAACCTCCCACGGGCCCCCCGCAGCCCCGCAGGATGAGACGCTTGGAGCGCGAAGGTCCCGCGCCGCGAAGGACGGAAGGTCCTGCGCCGTGGAGGACGGGAGCTCACGCGACCGGAGCCAGCTCTCCTGCACAGGTGGGCCCCCTCCCTTCCCAATGAATGGCCCCTTCCCAGTGAATACAGTCATCCAACCCAGTCATCCACCCACTCACCCACCCAGACTAGTCACACACAGTCACACACACACACAGTCACACACACACACACACACACACACACACACACACACACACACACCCACACTCTCTCTGTCTCTCACCCACACTCTCTCTGTCTCACCCAAGCTCTCTCTGTCTCTCACCCACACTCTCTCTGTCTCACCCAAACTCTCTCTGTCTCACCCACACGCTCTCTGTCTCACCCACACTCTCTCTTGCTCTCACCCACACTCTCTCTGGCTCTCACCCACTCTCTCTGGCTCTCACCCACACTCTCTCTGGCTCTCACCCACACTCTCTGGCGCTGGCTCTCACCCACACTCTCTCTGTCTCTCACCCACACTCTCTCTGTCTCATCCAAACTCTCTCTCTCACCCAAACTCTCTCTGTCTCACCCAAACTCTCTCTGTCTCACTCACACTCTCTATCTCTCACCCACACTCTCTCTGGCTCTCACCCACACTCTCTGTGTCTCACCCACACTCTCTCTGTCTCTCACCCACACTCTCTCTGTCTCACCCAAACTCTCTCTGTCTCACCCACACTCTCTCTGTCTCTCACCCACACTCTCTCTGTCTCTCACCCAAACTCTCTCTGGCTCTCACCCAAACTCTCTCTGGCTCTCACCCACACTCTCTCTGGCTCTCACCCACACTCTCTCTGGCTCTCACCCACACTCTCTCTGTCTCACACCCACACTCTCTCTGTCTCACACCCACACTCTCTCTGTCTCACACCCACACTCTCGCTGTCTCACAACCACACTCTCGCTGTCTCACACTCTGGATCTGGATGTCTTATTTACCCTATATATCTTAACTGCCCTATACTACACCGAAATAACCTATACTGCTTTCTTCCAGATCTGACTCAAGCTTCACACGGGAGACATCGGAATCCCCCCTAACCCAGAAGACAGGTAGGCAACACCTCCCCTCCAATGTATAACATTGCGGGAATGCGTGTACCTGGACATTGAGGGACTGCGGATCAGGTAAGATCCCAGGCGGGATTGCTGCTTTAGATATTGTGAAGTGGGGGCATCCATACACTGGTTAAGGGGTTCAGGAAACTAGTCATTCAAATCTAGCTTTTATTTCTAGATCTGACATTTACACACACACTCACACACACACACACACACACACACACACTCACACACTCACACACTCACACACTCACACACACAGACAACAAGGACTAATTGTAGTATAATGTAATACAATAAATACATTTATGTCAAAAACGAATGTTGTTCTGACTAGGAATTTATTAAATGTATTTTATTTATATATTTTATTTTAAGAAGGACGGGAAGGAGGGAGAACGTGACACCAAACCCTGCCAGCTGGATATCTTATTTACGCTATATATCTTTACTGCCCTATACTACACCGAAATAACCTATAGTGCTTTCTTCCAGATCTGACTCAAGCTTCACACGGGAGACATCGGAATCCCCCTAACCCAGAAGACAGGTAG
>CM071571.1:19542211-19597162 GCA_036426205.1 Ascaphus truei | reverse complement strand
AGCGGGGGTGGTTGGGGCGGGACTAGGGTGGGGGCGGGGGGGGGGGGGTGGGTTGGGGGGAATAGGTGGCGAGTAGATTTTGGTTGGCGAGTAGATTTTTGGATGATTTGTCGAACACGGATGTATATATACATCTTATATATATATATCATATATATATATATGTGTTGTGGGTGTGTGTGTTGTGTGTGTGTGTGGGTGTGTGTGTGGGTGTATATATATATATATATATATATGTAGATATATATATGTGTGATGGTGTATATATATCTAGAAATATATGTATATATTATATGTAGTGATGTGTATATATATATAGTGGTGATATATATAAGAATATAGATATAATATGATTGTATAGATATCTATAGATGTGTGTGTATATATATAATATATATATGTGTGGTATATATATATATAGATATATGTGTGTGTGTGTGTGTGTGTGTGTGTGTGTCTGTGTGGTGTGTGTGTGTGTATGTTTAGAACAGGCAGTGGAAAGGTTATTCCTTCAAAAGGCTGTAGTGTATTCACGCCTTGAATATGTAGCCAGTTCGAGGGCGGGCTTGCACCAGAGGTTGTCAATCAAAGGGGTGATATTGGTTGGCTGGTGTGTGTGGGCCAATCTGTATCTGGCTTTGTCTTGTATGATTCAAGTAAAGACACTTCCCTGAGATGTCCAAATTGAGGGGACACACCTCCTAAATAAGGTTCAGTTAATCAGTTATTTGGAGAGCGTGAGTTGCGATCAACTTTGCAGAGAGGCGTGATATAGGAAACTCTCTCTATCCTCCACCCATGCTGGTGGAGGGAGAGGGTCACGAGGAGATTGCTATCAGTGCTATGAGCTAGGGAGTAAGGATAGGAGCTCAGGAAGGAGGCTGGATGTACTGTGCTGGCTAATCTACAGCTCATGCTGGAGGATGCTGTGCTGTGAACGGAAATAAGCAACAGAAAGATACTGCTGTTGTGAAATCCCTGTCTCTGGTAAATGAGATTGCAGTGGGGGGGTCCTCCTCAGAAAGGACCCAGGGAGGTTATTACTGGCTGGAGGCGCTTGGCAATCCAACCAGAGATTGTACAGATCAATGGTTAACCTGTCAAAACGTCTGTCCCTGTCCTGGTTCTCCCCCGCAACCACCGCGGGAGCCTCAGACTCGGTTACCCTGCAGGTTCAGCACCAAATACCCCCTGTGTAAGCAGCAAGGAGTTTTACCCCCAAGATACCTAGGGGGATGGGATAAAACGGGTTACATATATATTATAAAATATGTATATAATATATATATATATATTAAATATATATAGAAATATATATTATATAGATAATATATCTATTATATATATATATATACACACTACACATACACAAGTATTATATATATCTATATAGATGGGTCGACAAATCATACAAAAAATCGATCGCCCAAACAAAATTACCGCCACTTAACCCCATCCCCAGCCTGCTCTTAGCCCCACCTCCAGTCTGCTACAGCCCCGCCCACAGCCCTGCTTTTTTTTAAAGAAAGTGAATAAATTCGTATATAGGTATGTGGTAATTGGTGCTGTAGACGGCCGTCCAGAGGGTACCCAATTGGAGGATTTTATAACGGGAATTTATAATAAGGCTTTAATTGTGCCTTTTCTTTCATCAGGTAAATCATCCAAAACACAGGGGGGGGGGGAAACTAAGCTTAATTCCGGGAGTATGCTGAGTGAAATACCCTGCACTTCACAACTTCCTGAGTTAAGCAGGTTCCCAGCCCCAAACACATAGAATGATCATAAGCCAGATATAAGAAGTCTATTGAATGAACGTTAATCGCTAGCTGCTGTAGAATACGATTCTCTGCTCTCCTGGAACCGCACCAGTGCATACACAGAAAATCAGAAATCCAGGTTTAGAAGTCTTATTTTGTTGTCTTGCAAATCAGCTAGCTGGGCAGAGCTCAAGACGGCAAGCTCCAGAGATGTGTGTTCTCTCCAAAGGGTCAGCTTAATTCAGAGCTAAGGAGTCACTTCCTGTCTCAAAGCAGGCCGTTTCACAGCTCATAATACGGCAAGGGCCAGGGTGGTGTTAGTAATTTGCTACCAGAAGTTAACCCCCACAATGCTGGATAGAGGGCACATTTGGGAACAGGGATAAGTCCCTGTTACAGCGCTTCACAAAAAAAGCTCAAATATTCATGAATATATTTAGAGTAATTCAGGGCCCCACGACCTAGATGTAGAATTACAGAGGACAGATCCTAGGAGATAGGGACTAGGTCACCCATTGGAGATATGGGGAACAGTGTGCCCACATGGCTACCAAATTTAGACACAGTCCTTAGTGAAAATCACCAACGATTAAGGTTTGATACTGAATAATTCCACACTAGTTGTAAAGCTTAGCTCACCACAACGAAGCGCGGACCGCGGGATGCTGAGGTAGGGGGATTGGATAATTACCTGACCCCTAGCCACGTGGACGCGGCCTAGGAGTAGAGTAGTATCAAGCCAGGTCAGGGTTATAGATGGAGAATGGCTCTTTAAGTACTTGCCAAGTTCAGGAGCAGAGAGTTCCCGATCCGTCATAGTTCGTAGCCAGTGCAGGCTTGGCGGCGTTGTCGGATAGTCGGGGATGTAGCCGGTTCAGGGAAGAACATGTCGGATCGTGGAGTAGTCCTTAGCCAAGTCCGCACTGAGGCCAAGCTCGTACACTGCCAGCTCAGGCTTGGCGAGAAGCGGACGTCCAAGGTGCTAGCCGGGTTCCGGCCAACAAGCGGTTAATTCAGCATAAAAGGCAGGGCAAGGATTAGGACAAGGATTGTGGCAAGGACGGCGTTCACAATGACTCTGCTCAGAGGAATGGTAGCAGACTGGGAGTTAGAATAGGGGAGCCTACAATAGCCAGCAGGGCGGAACTAGGATGTACAGGACCGATTGGCTGATGGTGCATACAGGTGTCCCTATAGTGCCTCCTAATGGGGATGAGGGTGGAACTGTTCCGCGCGCTTTGTCCTGCGAACGTCAGGAGGCCAGGGCTGGATTTAGAGCAAGGGTCAGCTCACGCCGGTTCGGTGGGATGCACGGGGCGGGGACCAGCGACGCGGACGAACCGCACAGGTCAGGGAAGTAAGGGGAAGGAGCCGAGAACGTGCAACATTCAAAAGCCGGTCCTGCTTTCCCAGAGCGGGGGCGGAGGCTTGATCTGCGCGTCAGCTGGGAGGCTGGCCGAACGTACACGCCATTGTGACAGAGATGGGCGGGAACACATCCAATGGGCGCGGAGATCAGCGGTGAGACCAAGGTTATGTGCGTGCGTACTGGGACCCGAAAACCGCTCATCCTGGGTATCCGTCACGGAAGGTTTGTGGGAGGAGACGTGTCTGTTACCAACAGGATGGGAACTCACAACTGAAAGTTAAATATTGAAAGTGCTGATGCCTTTACCGACTGTGGATCCAGCTAGGACAGACTTCAAGCGTTGCAGTTCCTCAGGGAATGGAGATCAAGACGTTGTGGAGAAGAAGGAGCACAGAATCACATTGCCAAGTGCAAAATAGATAGGGCAAGTCCCATGAGGTTAAACTTTTGATTATTGTTAAATCCGCTTGGCAATTAGGTAGGAAACGCACCAATCAAGCGTTTCGTCCAATAGGACTTTTTCAAGGTGTGGGGAAACGATAAAGGCATAACAATTTAATAGTAAATTTGCGCCAAACCGCCTTTAGTGATGTCATCACTAAGCGTCCCAGAAATGAGTCACATTAGGAGACTCCACTCCTATGGGCAAACGGAATCAGCTGACATAGCATACAGTAACTGAATAGTTCGAACTTGAATTCAAGTCAAAAAAAGACAAACAATAAAAAAAAAAACTATATACAAGAGGAATATTAAAAAAATTGTGTATAAAAAATTAAAAACATATACAATTCTACATCCTGTGGAACCATAAGGAATATATCAAAATATCAAATAATATGGAAAAAAAATAACAAACCATCTGCTTATGATTATTATAAAGCAAGCAATAATGACTATAATGAATAAAAGGCAAAATAAACAAACATATTGCAATGCATGTATTCAAGGTGTATAATTCCAGATTGTATTATAACCTCTTTCCACAGTGACACGGATGGTATATATAATGTAGACGACTTTATGGGTCCGGCGTATAGCTCTTTATATGAGAAGTTGTATATGTTTTAATTTTTCTACACAATTTATAATCATATTTGTATATAGTTTTTGATTGGTCTTTTTGCTTTGATTAAAGTTATACTATGTTCACTGTGCACGTGATGCTATGTAAGTGATTCCGACTCTGTAAATATATCAAAGAGCTAGGTGGACCATAAAGACCTACGTATTAAATGTCCAGATAGACTTTTAACAACATATACCATCTACCCAATGAAGATACTGCACAGAAAGTAAATAAAAAGTTTAAAATTTAAAATGAGGATTCCACGCTTAAGGAAACTCGACAATTCATGATAAAATCAATGATCCCATTGGCGGGTTGTGTCCTCATCACAACATATATATGCAACAGATAATTTCATTTCAAAAGCTTAGTTGAACCCTAAAGTCAATAAAAATAATATAATTTTCTCAATTCACGAGGACTTCCTTGAACTAG
Source organism: Ascaphus truei (assembly GCA_036426205.1). Taxonomy (NCBI): domain Eukaryota; kingdom Metazoa; phylum Chordata; class Amphibia; order Anura; family Ascaphidae; genus Ascaphus; species Ascaphus truei. The sequence goes on along the minus strand of CM071571.1, from coordinate 19,592,529 downwards.
CAGAAATAAGCAACTATGAAAAAAAAGCGGGAGACGTGATTGTCCTGGATAACAGGATTTACATATCCATGTCTGCCCGTTGTTTACAAATCACTATTCTGCCGCTATGACTGCGCTTGTATTTGGATTTTAAGTTCCCTGACGCTTCACTCTTGTGCAGATGGAATGGATACTTATTTGCATTTTTCCCTCCAGTCGTCCACACCGTGGTTGCCCTGGCAACATCTCCAGTCTCTAGGTATGAGGCTTTTCCATAACCCCTTGTCCCCGCTGACAGTAAGTTAGCCTTACCCCTATCCTGGGGCACAAGCCAGTAAATATTCTTTACTTACCGACATGGCAAAGAGTGAGTACCCTTCTATGTTACTCCCCCAGCAGGCCTAATCCTTTTTACAATGCCGCCGAATCATAAAGCTACCACTAAACACCATTCACAAGACTCTGTATATATTGGGACTCCTTGCTGATTACAGTGACGAAGAAAAGTAGCAGGACTTGGTGTGCTTTGAAAGGGGGCTGGTTAAGGCTAACTGGAGAATTCACACTCCACATGACCCTGGCTTCATCGAATAGGGATGAAGATAATATCCCTATTGAAAGAGTATGTATAGATATAAGATTAATAGAGACTCTCACACAATAAAAAAGGTAATGACTAATACTGGATATCACAAGTGGGTGTAGGTCAGTCTTACCTGACAAGACTAGAGCAGGTAACTTCTTTATCGACCCGGGGCGTTCATCACGCAGATGCTATATTCTTTTGCTCTCAGATATGAGGTCGAGCTCGAGAGGAAGCAAAGATTCCAAGCACACAAGGTGGTTGAGTTCTTTCCTCTGTTTATAGTCGTCAAGCGTTCGTTATACCCAAGACAAGGACAAAAAATCGTGTGTAAATTATATGCCTCTGTACAAACGGAGTTCCCATCTATATTACAACATCTAAAATACACAATTCCATCGGGCCAAAGTGTGCCGGAAACTAGGGATAAAAAGGTCAATAATATCTAATGGGGCCAGAAACACAAGAATAGGTGCGTCTGTGTTTATTTATTAGTAATCGATATCCTGGCCAGTGGTCCAAAGCTGAAATACTTTTACCATCTAGGTCTTTGAGAAAAATAAAGCTTTGGACTGTTTAAACCCATTCATGTTCCTGAACAGAACATAGCTGACAGAACAGGTTTTAACCTACATCCCTCCTTGTTCGAAGAACAGCCAATCGACCAGGACCCATTTATTATTCTGCATTACTACTAAGGAGAGGTAAAAAACTACAAGGAAACTCAAGAGACCAGTGGGCTAAGCAGAACCTAATCTCTTTTAGGTATCTCGTTGATAATCCAGAGATGAACAATGGGTGGGTGACGAAAGTACCAAGACCTGGTATTTCTCGCCTCATTGTGGTAGACATATACATAATGGTAGAGTAGAAGCAGCTGTCTTTGGCCAAAAACTAGGCTTATCTAGATCTTAGTCATTTGGATATTAACTTATACACACAAGGTAATAAACTGCGATTGCCATGATTCCATAAGAATTTTCATGTCCAAATGCAAAGCTAGCAATTCCAGACAATGTCAATGAACCCTTGGTTCCTCTAGCATTATAGATTGGAATTCTGTTAGGTGTCTAATCATGGTGTACTGCACGACACACTTTATTCGAGCAAATACCAGTATGTACCTGGCAGATAACCTTGGAAGCGCCGCTCCTCACTTTGACAAGAACGTTTGCTTGCCTTTCCCAGCCTGGTCATGCCTGGTGACGCGGCGGCTGATCTTGTAAATGAAATGATTATGAATTAATAGGATGCAATGCTTCGCGTGTTTACCAGATGGCATAAGTCATGAGTAATGCAGTATAATTATATTACTGGCAGTATGCAGCCAGCGGAAATAAATGCTTCAATCCCCGCCTGAATACATCCAATGCACTCGGGCAGGAAAACAGTCACAAACTCAAGACACCGGGTATACCCGATTCTGGCTAGCTGAGATCGAATATAAAGTATGTGTCGCCAGTGTATGCTTTTTTGATTGGTGTCCAATATAAGCACAAAAATTCTTTACCACTATACAAACCCGCTTTGCTGCCAACAGATAATCTAGTGCCATACAATTTTGCAATACTGTGCTATAATTGTTGATATTTGCTAATGAGCCTTAAATAGCATATGTTGGTTGTAAATATGGCATCTATATTGACTGTACCAAAATACCTTTTGATATAAATCAGACATTCCAAAAAAGTATAGACCCTCGCCACTCTCTCAAGAGCACTTTTAATAATAATGGCCTTGGAATTAGTATCTTGGCTTAGTAGGGTGAACATTATTTAAATTCTTTTCTGAGCATAAGGGGGATGGTGTTGGGTTAATAGTCATAGGAGCGATGCCCAACACATAACATCTTAATATAAATTTATCAGAATAGCTGAACAGACAATTGGGCCATGTCAAAATGGCGACTGTGATCCTTTCCTTGTGGGACACACGCCCTTTGCGGGACCTTCCACCTTCCTCATATCCAAGATCTCATCCCATCGTATCCTTGAGAACAGTTTTTTTAAAGAACGATTAACCATATCTAGTCGCCGGACAAAAAAATAGTCCCCTCGCGCACTAGCTTAATTCCTTTCTGGCCATTCGGCCAGTGATTTTTTTTGGTCCCTTCTTCTGGGGGACTGATGACATTCATCACCAAAAAAGGAAATTAGCATCAGTGGAGGGTTACAATGCAACTTTGGACCCAAAAAGTTTGCTGTTATAACACATATTATAGGGAGAATGAGTAGGGAGAAGAACACTACAAAAAACATCCACTAGCTTCGTACAGCGAAAATCTAACCACAAGTCCCAACAAATCCCAACCTCATCTCTCCTTAAAACTGAAATCAATTTTCCCAAATAACATAATGTCTAGTTGCAGGATAATAAGTATCATTCCCTTCTATCACGAAGTCACTAACCTCCTAGAGCAAATTCGTATTTCTATCCCGTTGTAACCACAATGTTATATAGCTTAATGATATCTTATTAAACATTGTCCTTTTCCAAGGGGTTAAATATAATTCTCGTGTATGGCGTGCAACTTATTGGTATTAGGATAGAAATTGGGTTACATGCACATAAGAGAGGGCTTGTGTACAAGGATTCATTATATAACAACAAGGTGTGCTAGATGCTATACACAGGACAATAAACAAAAGACAGATATTAAACCAAATATTACTGTTACTACCCCTATCGCCTGTCATGTGAGACCACTTATAAAAATAATAGCATAAACATTGATCATTAAAATAATAAAACCGTAAAAAGGGTTATTAAAAGTTCAAGTTAAATGTTGAGTTCCGGATGTTCTATGAAACCGTCGCTCCTCTTGGTAGTGCGGAGGTAGGGAACACCTCCCCTCCAATGTATAACATTGCGGGAATGAGGTACCTGGACATTGAGGGACTGCGGATCAGGTAAGAGCCCAGGCGGGATTACTGCTTTAGATATTGTGAAGAGGGGGCATCCAGACGCTGGTTAAGGGATTCAGGAAACCAGTCATTCACATCTGGCTTTTTTTTCTAGATTAGTGAGGTCATCCCACATTTTCTCACACGCACACACGTAACTATATAACAAGGAGTAATTGTAAAGTATAAATGTAATACAATAAATAAACTGTTATATCAAAAACGAATGTTATTAGTTCTTATTAGGAATTTATTCCATTTTTTTTAAAAAGTGGGGGCGGGGCTAGGTGGCGAGTAGCTTTTTGGGTAATATGTCACGGTGTGTGTGTGTGTGTGTGTGTGAGTGTGAGAGATGTGTGTGTATTTATATCTCTCTCACTCACACTCACACATATCTGGCTCTCCCCTGCACTCACTGTCCTGGGTTGCTGCTTCTTTCCCTCAATGTGCTGCCGGTGGCTGTGAGGTGGAGGGGGGAGAGGATGAGGTGCTGCCGGTGGCTGTGAGGGGGAGGGGGGAGAGGATGAGGTGCTGCTGGTGGCTGGGGCTGATGGTGGCTGGCTTTGCTGCCGGTGGCTGTGACGGGGGGGTGGGGGAGCTGGTGCTGCCGGTGGCTGGGTTTGCCTCTCTCGATCACTGTGTTCTGCGTGGGGACCCAGCCGGCACTGCTTAGGCCTCTATTTGCCGCCCGGCATCTCCCCAGCTGCTGACATGCCTCCTCATTGTCCCCCGCTCTGTGACATCATCGCACGCCGGAAGTTGCGCTGGGAGTTCCGGTTCGCATCGGCATCAGAGAGACCGGGCGTTGGGCAGTGCAGGAGGTAGCCCAGCAGCTGGAGAGATGCCAGGTGGCAAGTAGTGGTCTAACCAGCACCGGCCGGGCACTCCCACAGCACAGTGACCGAGGCAGCAGTTGGCGAGCGGCAAGCTGCGAGAGCCGCATGTAGGTGCGGGAAGAGTCGCATGCGGCTCGGGAGACGCAGTTTGCCGACCCCTGGTCTAGGCCATTACCTCTTGCTTGTTCCTCCAATTTAAGATGTCCTATAAAAGACAACACTTCTCACAGAAGGACTCCCAGTGCTCTAAAAACAAACAAACCCTCCTCTCCTTCCTACACCACTTTCTTAGCCATGGATTAACCTCCCTAAACTCTAACTGCCTCAGGGGTAGCCCATGGCACTGGTAGTATTTCTGAAAATACTACCTTCGAGGTCCTTGTCTTAAGCATGCAGCCTAGATCCCTGAAATCATTCTTTAGGACCCCCCCATCTTTCTCTAACTTTGCAATTGGTGCCAACGTGTACCAAGACCGCCGTGTCAGTCCCAGACCCTCCCAACAATCTGTCTACCCGACCGGCAATGTGCCGAAACCCGAGCACCCAGAAGACAACAAATTATTCATGCGATCATGGCAACATATTGCCTGCTCTACCCTCATAATAATGGAGTCTCCCACAACCACAACCTGTCTTGGTCTCGGAGTATTCTGAGCCCACTCTGTGCTGGAGGAACTATTCCCCTGGCTGCTAGAGGAATCAGTCTCCCCCAGCCTTGCCATTTCTACCCTGATGCCTCCAATATTTTCACTCAATCTGGCAAATCCATTGGGATGCGTCAGCTCAGAAATGGCCTCCCTCTGATAACGGTTACCCAGCTACCTACCTATTACTGGTCATCACTTACAGCTCCAAACTCTGCACCAGCCAGGGCCTCCTCAGTGAGCAATACAATCCTTTCAAGATTGAGGCACATTGCTGATCTGAAGAGGCAATTTGAAACATTGTCAATCTGAGACTCCAAAGAGACCACCTGCTCCAAATACACATACATGTGGCAAGATGTGGATTGAGTGGCATTCTCAATCCTGCTCATTGTTGCAACTATGGCTGCGCTTATGGTGCCTGGCGACGCCGCTCCAAATTAAATACATCGACTCCGTCGCAAGCGCTTACAGTAAGCACGACGGAGCGGCAACATTTTTTGAATCCGGGTCTATTTGATTTTTTAGAGACAGTCGCCACATGTGACTGTCACTAAACCAGAGACCGCAGCCCGCCCCCTTTCGTGACATCGCTGGCGACAGTCGCGGAAAATCTAATTATAACTTTCGCTGGTGGCGACATCATCGGTCGCGTCGCCAGCACTATAAGCGCGGCCTATGGAGTATAAAGTGCTAACAACTAACTGTACTTCTATGGAGCTTGTTTAACACCTTCTGGTTAAAACTCCACACTTAATCCAACTGCACTTGACCACACTGCAATTCACTCCCACGGTTCAGTGCTCACGACACAGGGAGAACCGGTGCTTAAAGATTAGTATGTGAGTACTCCCAAAGCAGGTGAGGTCAGCACCGCCCCGTACACACCCAGCACCTGCAGAGCACCATCCTCTACACACCCTGCAGAGCACTGTCTGGTACATGACCAGCGCCCGCAGAGCACCGTCTTGTAGAACAGGGGTGTGCAAATTTTTGGAGCTGCGCCCCCCTGCCTGCTCCCCCTCCAGTGCTCGCGCCCCCCTTACCTTTTTTTACCGGCGTCAAATTACGCCGCGCAGCCATGTCGACGCGTCACACAAAGCGTCTGAATCTAAGTATTTTATTTAAATGCCTTGGGGAAGAGCGCGGGGCCACTGCAACCGCCCGCGCCCCCCCCCCCCCCGGAAAATCGCGTTTTGCTGCGCACCCTTGCTGTATGCCAGATACCGCAGAGCACCATGCCATGCACATCCAGCGCCTGCAGAGCACTGTCCCGTACACATCCAGCGCCTGCAGAGCACTGTCCCGTACATAGCCAGCACCTGCAAAGCACCATCCTGTACAGGTCAAGCACCTGCAGAGCACTGTCCCGTACACAGCCTGCACCTGGAGAGCACCGCCTCATACACGGCATGCAGAGCACTGTCCCGTACAAGGTGGGCTCCTGCAGAGCACTGCGCCCTTTATGGCCAGCATCTGCAGAGCACTGTCCCATACATGGCCAACACCTGCAGAGCAACGTCCTGTACACGTCAAGCACCTGCAGAACACTGTCCCATACACGCCCAGCGCTTTACCATACACTGCCAGCAGAGCAGCGCCCTGTACACTGCCAGCAGAGCTACATGTAATAAACGTGGGTCCCTACCCTGGATGCAGTGATGGCTTCTCCAACAAGGAAGGAGTTAACCTGTGCTTTAATATTGGATCAGGGTTACAGCCCAGAGCCAGACACGGGCACACGTGTGATGAGCTCTGACACGCACCAACTAATCCAAAACACACGAGGAAACAAAAGGGAGCAGCACCACGACACACAGACACAGCCAGTCGGACCAGAAACAAACAGACACAGCCACCAGACACAAACAGCCAGGGGATCCAGACGCAAAACCCCTGGAGTGTTCCAAATGTCAAACTCACTGTCCCACTGAGCAACACACACTGAGCTGTGACAGTAACACTTTGTACACCTGCAGCCACTCATAAGAAAGTGTACAAATGGTAGTGTACTGTATATTTAAGGGGTGACATCAATAAAATCCCAAAGCTAGAAGTATTTCTTTAATGTCATTTTGTAAACACGGTGAGCGGAGACTTGGGAAGGTATCTGATGTCAAAATGAAGAAAGATAGAAAGAAAGAAAGAAAGAAAAAAGGGGGTGTGTGGCGAGCACGCACTGTTGTGTCACTGAAATTTTAGCTATACTCTCAGAAGTCTGATGCCCCTTGTTGCCAGCCCCGGGACTGGACAGGAGAAGTTTGTTCGATAAACCCATTTTGAAAGTTAGACTTTGTTGTCGTTCCTGGGCCGCTCAACTCAGAGAGATTCAGGTGGTCTGGCCAGGACCCGCACTCAGGGGCTACATATACATAGGGGTGTGACCCGCACTCAGGGGCTACATATACATAGGGGTGTGACCCGCACTCAGGGGCTACATATACATAGGGGTGTGACCCGCACTCAGGGCTACTATACATAGGGGTGTGACCCGCACTCAGGGGCTACATATACATAGGGGTGTGACCCACTCAGGCTACATATACTAGGGGTGTGACCCGCACTCAGGCTACATATACATGGGGTGTGACCCCACGGGGCTACATATACATAGGGGTGTGACCCGCACTCAGGGGCTACATATACATAGGGGTGTGACCCGCACTCAGGGGCTACATATACATAGGGGTGTGACCCGCACTCAGGGGCTACATATACATAGGGGTGTGACCCGCACTCAGGGGCTACATATACATAGGGGTGTGACCCGCACTGAGGACCCGCGGGGTGCACGAGGAACTCTGGCACAAGACCCCCCCGGGGGGCACGTGGAACTCTGGCACAAGACCCCCCCGGGGGGCATGTGGAACTCTGGCACGGGACCCCTCGGGGGGGCACGTGGAACTCTGGCACAAGACCCCCCCCGGGGGACATGTGGAACTCTGGCACGGGACCCCCCCAGGGGGCACGTGGAACTCTGGCACGGGACCCCCCCAGGGGGCACGTGGAACTCTTACCTTCAGGACCCCCTGGTCCCCTTTGGGGCTGATGTCTGTCCCCTCCATATTGATGTTCTGGGGTCTCTCGGCCTTGAGCTCCTCGGCTGTCATTGTGCAGCTGTCTCTCCTTCTACCTGCAGTCTCACAGTGAGAGGGTGTCAGTCAGTGAGGGGGTGTCAGTCAGTGAGAGGGTGTCAGTCAGTGAGAGGGAGTCAGTCAGTGAGAGGGTGTCAGTCGTGAGAGGGAGTCGTACAGTGAGAGGGTGTCAGTCAGTGAGAGGGTGTCAGTCAGTGAGAGGGTGTCAGTCAGTGAGAGGGAGTCAGTCAGTGAGAGGGAGTCAGTCAGTGAGAGGGAGTCAGTCAGTGAGAGGGTGTCAGTCAGTGAGAGCGTGTCAGTCAGTGAGGGGGTGTCAGTCAGTGAGAGGGTGTCAGTGTGCGCCCCTCTCCCCCGCACACGCACCTTGCTCCTGCACTGGGCTGTATGTAGCTGTATATAGAGGAGTGTAGGTATATTGAAATGAGTGCAGTGTGTGTGTGTGTATATATAAATATATATGAGTACACACCCCCCTGCACACAGGCCGCCGCTGCAGGCCCCGGATGGAGCTGTGCGCACAGGCCGCCGCCCCCTGCACTTGTCAGCACTGGGAGGAGATCACTTCCAGCAGGAACTAGAAGTTTCTACCAAGGAGGAGATGAGTGAACGTGTCACTGCCAGGGAGACCCGGGGCACTGCCAGGGGTACCCCCTCTGCCCTAAATATCACTGGCACTGCAAGGGTACCCACACCCCTCTCCCCTAAATATCACTGCAAGGGTACCCCCCTCTGCCTTAAATATCACTGGCACTGCAAGAGTACCCACCCCCCCCCCCCCCCATCTCCCCTAAATAGCACTGGCACTGCAAGGGCAGCCCTCTCTCCCCTATATATTACTGGCACTGCAAGGGTACCCCCCTCTCCCCTATATATTACTGGCATTGTAAGGGTACCCCCCCTCCCCTACATATTACTGGCACTGTAAGGGTACCCCCCCTCCCCTATATATTACTGGTACTGCAAGGAAACCCGCCTCTGCCCTAAATATTACTGGCACAGCAAGGAAACCCCCCTCTGCCCTAAATATTACTGGCACTGCAAGGGCACCCCCTCTGCCCTACATATTACAAGCACTGCAAGGGCACCCCCTCTGCCCTACATATTACAAGCACTGCAAGGGCACCCCCTCTGCCCTACATATTACTAACACTGCAAGGGTACCCCTCTCCCCTAAATATCACTGGCACTGCAAGGAAACCCCTCTCCCCAATATATTACTGGCACTGCAAGGGTACCCCCCCATCCCCCTCTGCCCTAAATATCACTGGCACTGCAAGGGCAGCTCCCCCACCCCCCATGGGACTGGCACTTCAGAACACTCTGTCCCCCACGTGTGACTGGCAGTGCAGGATCCCACGTGTGACTGGCAGTGCAGATCCCGTGGACTGGCATGCAGCTCCCCACGTGACGCAGCAGATCCCACGTGTGACGGCAGTGCAGCTCCCCACTTGTACCGCAGTGCAGTCCCCACGTGTGACCGGAGTCAGTCCAGGATCCCACGTGTGACTGCAGTGCAGCTCCCCCGTTGACGCTGCATGCTCCCCACGTGTGACCGGCATTGCAGGATCCCACGTGTGACTGGCATGCAGGCTCCCCACGGCTGCAGGCTCCCACGTGTGACTGGGCATGCAGGTCCCACGTGTGACTGGCAGTCAGGTCCACGTGTACTGGAGTGCAGCTCCACGTGTAACTGGCAGTGCAGGCTCCCCACGTGTGACTGGCATTGCAGGATCCCACGTGTAACTGGCAGTGCAGGCTCCCCACTTGTGACTGCAGTGCAGGCTCCCCACGTGTGACTGGACGTGCGCTCCCCACTGTGACTGACGCAGGCTCCCCCTTGTGACTGGACGTGCACTCCCCACGTGTGACTGGCAGTGCAGGCTCCCCACGTGTGACTGGCAGTGCAGGCTCCCCACGTGTGACTGGCAGTGCAGGCTCCCCACGTGTGACTGGCAGTGCAGGCTCCCCACGTGTGACTGGCAGTGCAGGCTCCCCCCACGTGTGACTGGCAGTGCAGGATCCCACGTGTGACTGGCAGTGCAGGCTCCCCACGTGTGACTGGCAGTGCAGGCTCCCCACGTGTGACTGGCAGTGCAGGCTCCCCACGTGTGACTGGCAGTGCGGAGGCTCCCCTGTGACTGGCAGTGCAGGCTCCCCACGTGTGACTGGCAGTGCAGAGCTCACCACGTTGACTGGCAGTGCGGCTCCCCACGTGTGACTGGCAGTGCAGGCTCCCCACGTGTGACTGGCAGTGCAGGCTCCCCACGTGTGACTGGCAGTGCAGGCTCCCCACGTGTGACTGGACGTGCAGGCTCCCCACGTGTGACTGGCAGTGGCATCTCCCCACGTGTGGACTGGCAGTGGCAGCTCCCCACGTGTGACTGGCAGTGCAGGCTCCCCACGTGTGACTGGCAGTGCAGGCTCCCCACGTGTGACTGGACGTGCAGGCTCCCCACGTGTGACTGGCAGTGCAGGCTCCCCACGTGTGACTGGCAGTGCAGGCTCCCCACGTGTGACTGCAGTGCAGGCTCCCCACGTGTGACTGGCAGTGCAGATCCCACGTGTGACTGGTAGTGCAGGATCCCCACGTGTGACTGGCATGGCAGGCTGCCCCGTGGACTGGCAGCAGCTCCCCACGTGTGACTGGACGTGCAGGCTCCCCACGTGTGACTGGCGTGCAGGCTCCCCACGTGGTGCATGGCAGTGCAGCCTCCCCACGTGTGACTGGCAGTGCACGGCTCCCACGGTGCGGCAGTGCAGGATCCCTCCCACGTGTGACTGGTATGCAGATCCCCCACGTGTGACTGGCAGTGCAGGCTGCCCACGTGTGACTGGCCTTGCAGGATCCCCACGTGTGACTAGCAGTGCAGGATCCCACGTGTGACTGGCAGTGCAGGCTCCCCCACGTGTGACTGCATGCAGGCTCCCCACGTGTGACTACGTGCATTCCCTCCCCCTGTGCTGGCAGTGCAGGCTCCCACGTGTGACTGGCAGTGCGGCTCCCCCCCCCCTCCCCACCCCCCCCACGTGTGACTGCATTGCAGGCTCCCCACTGTGTGACCTAGCAGTGCAGGCTCACCACGTGTGACTGGCCGTGCAGTATCCACTGTGTGACTGGCAGTGCAGATCCCACGTGTGACTGCCGTGCAGGGCTCCCCACGTGTGAATGGCAGTTGCAGGCTCCCCACGTGTGACTGGCAGTGCAGGATCCCACGTGTGACTGGCAGTGCAGGCTCCCCACGTGTCACTTGCAGTGCAGGATCCCACGTGTTACTGGCATTGCAGTGCTCCCACGTGTGACTGGCATGCAGGCTCCCCACGTGACTGACTGCAGGTCCCCCGGTGACTGGTAGGCAGGCCCCACGTGGCTGGCAGTGCAGGCTGCCCACGTGTGACTAGCAGTGCAGGATCCCACGTGTGACTGGCAGTGCAGCTCCCCACGTGTGACTGGCAGTGCAGGCTCCCCACGTGTGACTAGCATGCAGGCCTCCCCACGTGTGACTGGCAGTGCAGGCTCCCCACTGTGACTGGCAGTGCAGGCTCCCCACGTGTCACTTCAGTTCGGACCCACGTGTGACTGGCGTGCAGGCTCCCCACGTGGTGACTGGCAGTTGCTGCTCCCCACGTGTGACTGGACGTGCAGGCTCCCCCGATGTGACTGCAGTGCAGATCCCCACGGTGACTGGCAGTGCGGCTCCCCACGTGTGACTGCAGTGGCAGGCATCCCACGTGTGACGGGCAGTGCAGGCTCCCCACGTGTGACTGGCAGTGCAGGTCCCACGTGGTACTGGACGTGCAGGCTCCCCCGTGTGACTGGACGTGCAGGCTCCCCACGTGTGACTGGCTTGCAGGCTCCCCACGTGTGACTGGCATGGCAGGCTCCCCACGTGTGACTGGCAGTGCAGCTCCCCACGTGTGACTGGCATTGCCTGCTCGCTCCCACGTGTGACTGGCGTGCAGGCTCCCCACGTGTGACTGGCAGTGCAGGCTATCCCCACGTGTGACTGGCGTGCAGGCTCCCCACGTGTGACTGGCAGTGCAGCCCCGACCCAGTGTGACGGCAGTGCATGCCCCACGTGTCACTGCAGTGCAGGCTCCACGTGTGACTGGCAGTGCAGGCTCCCCAACGTTGTACTGGCAGTGCAGGCTCCCCAAGTGTGACTGGCAGTGCAGGCTCCCCAAGTTGACTGCAGTGCAGGCTCCCCACGTGTGACTCTGCAGTGGCTGTCCCACGTGTGACTGGCGTGCAGGCTCCCCACGTGTGACCGGCAGTGCAGGTTCCCACGTGTGACCGGCAGTGCAGGCTCCCCACGTGTGACTGGCAGTGCAGGCTCCCCACGTGTGACTGGCAGTGCAGGATCCCACGTGTGACTGGCAGTGCAGGCTCCCACGTGTGACTGGCAGTGCGTATCCCCGTGTGACGGCAGTGCAGGCTCCCACGTGTGACTGGCAGTGCAGGCTCCCCACTGTGCTGGCAGTGCTCCATGTGTACTGGCAGTGCAGGCTCCCCACGTGTGACTAGCACGTGCAGGACCCATGTGTGACTGGCAGTGCAGGATCCCCACGTTTGACTGTCAGTGCAAGGGCTCCCAACGTGTGACTGCATGCAGTCCTCCCCACTGTGACTGGCAGTGCAGCTCCCCACGTGTGACTGGCAGTGCAGGCCCCCACGTGTGACTGCAGTGCAGGCCTCCCCACGTGTGACTGGCAGTGCAGGCTCCCACGTGTGACTTGGCAGTGCAGGCTCCCACGTGTGACTGGCAGTGCAGGCTCCCACGTGTGACTGGCAGTGCAGGCTCCCCACGTGTGACTGGCAGTGCAGGATCCCACGTGTGACTGGCAGTGCAGGCTCCCCACGTGTGACTGCCACTGTAGGGACACTCTGTAACTGGATTTGTGGGAAATCTGCATCTTGGTATACGTGAACCCGGTTTCCCTGGCAAGGGAAAGGTGATTAACCCATTCAAGCCTCTGGTAATATTTCTCAGTAAAAAAGTGCTTCTGTACGGGCGAGTTTTCCACGAAATCGTAAACCTCGTGCATTGCTGTGACCGGTCAAATCCCAAACCCAAAATGCAGAGAATCATATAAGTCCAACACACCCCAGCATGTCCAGGGCCTGGTCATAATTCATAAACTTCATAACCCAGAGCATTATTACCCTCCTCTCCTGGAGTTATTCATATTCTAGGTTACATTTCTTTTTAAACAAAAAGGGAAACGGCAGCGCACAGCCAAGGGAAACCAGGTTTGAAAAAGTAAAAAAAAAATCTTTATTTACTAATTAACACCATCACCCAAAGGAGGTGTAAGAGCATTTCTTTTAATGCTAACATTTGAGTCCAAAAAAGAGGGGGGAAAAAACTGCGACGCACCCCCAATCCAAATAACGAGGAAGAGGGTAACTCCAAGAGTACAAAAAGTTTATTGGGCCAACCGCAAGAAGACCATCATGTTTCGCGCAGGCAGCGCTTCCTCAAGGTCCCCAGTGCTCTGTCGTGGGACCTCTTCTCTTTTCTCTTTTGAGGGACCTTGAGAAAGCGCTGCCTGCTCGAAACATGTTGGTCTTCTTGCGGTTGGCCCAATAAACTTTTTCTGCTCTTGGAGTTACCCTCTTCCTCGTTATTTGGATTGGGGGTGTGTCGCAGTTTCCCCCCCCCCCCCCCTCTTTCTATTAAAGCGGCAACATCGCAGACGGCACACCAGGGAAACCTGTTCCTGTCCGGATTGATTTAAGAGGACAAGGATTAATTTCTCGCAGAGCAACCGTGAGTCACTTGGTGCAGTCAATTTGGGGAATTTATGTTAGAATAAGAATGCTGGGCGTCATTTATTTAAAGTTCCTGGACGTTGCTAGCTCAGAGACTGTGAGCCAAGGTAGGCGCCATCTTATTAGTACCAATCATTATTAGATCCCCTCAGACTGACACCCTCCCACATCTGCGATATATGATATTTCATTGGACTGAATCAGGTTTCTATCCTATATATACATATAGAGTGGAGACTTTTAGGCCCTCCTCTTGGATTACTTTTTGGAGCCCCAGTTTCCCACGGACTCTATACCTATAACATTTTAGTCAGCAGCTGTTCCTAGCCTAGAATCTGGACCATTGGAAAGCTTGGCTTTTTATTCTAACATTTTGGCTTATAATATAAATTATTGTTCATTGAGCCAGTCCTCTCCCATAGTTCCTCTCCAGACTCTAGGATGACTCTTCATCTCATACTGACACTATATACCTCAATTACTATATACACTCAATACCTGGTCATGAACTACAACTCTGCCCTAGCCTCCTCTCTTGATCTACTTGCCCCTCTTTTTCTCTGCCGTTCTCCCCCTAATAACCCCAGACCCTGGCTAACACATGCTCTGCTCTTGTACTCGCTCCTCTGAACGCCTCTGGAGGAAATCTCACACACTCGCAGACTTCCTTCAGTACAAATTCATCCTATTCAGTTTCAACTCTGACCTTTCCAAGGCTAAACAAACTACTTGTCTTTGCTAATCAACACTCACAAGTCTAATGCTTGCAATATACTAAGCGCGTGCGCACGGCAATGAAAAATATCTGTCTTTCTACGACAGTGTATTCACTGCCGATGCGCGTGTACAAAAGACATTTGTATTTTCGAGCGGCTGCCGTGCCATGTGACACTGTGAGCCAATCACAGTGCGGCCTGCTGTTGTGATGTCATGGCCACGCCTCCTAACCGCGTACTTTACTGTTTGGCCTATAGGCACTAAACGCACGCGCAACGTCAGGCGCCCGCACGCACGTCTCGCTTAGTGTAATACATGCCTTACACACGCTGACTCTTCTCTGTCTTTGACTCTCTAATCAGACCACCGTCTGTTACCTGTTTTTGTTCCTCTATTTCACCTCAGGACTTTGCAGATTATTTGTATTGTATTGTATTGTATGTCTTTATTTATATAGCGCCATTAGTGTACATAGCGCTTCACAGTAGTAATACATGTGGTAATCAAATAAATAACAGATAATATAAATAACAGATCATGGGAATAAGTGCTTTAGACATAAAAGTAACATTTCGGAAGAGGAGTCCCTGCCCTGAGGAGCTTACATTCTAATTGGTAGGTAGGGAGAACGTACAGAGACAGTAGGAGGGAGTTCTGGTAAGTGCGTCTGCAGGGGGCCAATCTTTATGTATCCTGTGTTCAGAATATCCACAGTGCTATTCATATGCTTCTTTAAGCAAGTGTGTCTTAAGGTGGGTCTTAAAGGTGGATAGAGAGGGTGCTAGTCGGGTACTGAGGGGAAGGGCATTCCAGAGGTGTGGGGCAGTCAGTGAAAAAGGTTTAAGGCGGGAGAGGGCTTTAGATACAAAGGGGGTAGAAAGTAGACATCCTTGAGCAGAACGCAAGAGTCTGGATGATGCATAGCGAGAAATTAGGGCTGAGATGTAAGGAGGAGCAGAAGAGTGTAAAGCTTTAAAAGTGAGGAGAAGAATGGAGTGTGAGATGCGGGATTTGATCGGAAGCCAGGAGAGGGATTTCATGAGGGGAGATGCTGAGACAGATCTAGGAAAGAGTAGAGTGATTCTGGCAGCAGCATTTAGGATAGATTGTAGGGGAGACAGGTGAGAGGCAGGAAGGCCAGACAGCAGGAGGTTACAGTAATCAAGACGGGAGAGAATGAGGGCCTGAGTCAGAGTTTTAGCAGTCGAACAACAGAGGTGGATTGACATTAGTCAAGGCATCCCCTCTGTATCCTCATATTGTACACCTCCTCTTCCTAACTCTCCTGTCATCATTGACTTTTTTCCTCTGTCTCTACACACACACACACACACTTTCAACTCCTCCCTCCGCTCTGGTACCTTTCCCTCCTTCAAGCAGGTAACAGTTATACTCATACTCATAAACAGCATGCTTGACCCTACCTGTCTATCTATCTAACTATCGTCCTGTCTCGCTCCTACATTTTGCCTCTAAACTCCTCCAACGCCTTGTATTGTCTCGATTGCTCCATGTTCTTACCTCCTATTCTCTCCTAGTTCCCCTACAATCTGGTTTCCACACTGCTCAATCCACCGACACAGCCCTCACCAAAATAACTAAGGACCTCCATCCTACCAAAGACAAAGGTCACTACACTCTGCTGATATTACTCAACCACTTTGCATTCTTTGACACCGTGGACCACCCTCTTCTCCATCACATTCTTTATACTCTTGGTATGGTGACAGAGCTCTATCCTGGATTTCCTCTTACCTCTGCCATCGTACTTTCAGTGTCTTGTTTGCTAACGCCTTCTCCTCCTCTGTCGGTCTCTCTGTGGGCATAGCCAGGGGTCTGTCGTGGGACCTCTTCTCTTTTCTCTTTACACACTCTCTCTAGGTAACCTTATCAATCTTTTGGGTTCAAATATCTGATGCTGATGCCACACACATTTACCTTTCAACCATTGAACTTACACCTGCTGTACAGACCAAAGTCTCTGAATGTCTATCCGCTATATTATCCTGAATGGCCCTCTACCGACTCTAACTTAACATGTCAAAGACAGAGCTGCTCATACTTCCTCCCAATCCTGGCCCTCAGGGATGCCGCCAGGAGGGGACAGCTGGGAAAAGTGTCCCGGGCCCGGTGGCTGCAGGAGGCCCGGCAGCTGGACAAAGCAGTTGGACCTGACCTCTAGTTGCCACCAGGCCCCGGCTCTCCCCCAGCTGCAGGCCTCACACTCACTCTGTCCCACGCCGAGCTTCCAACGCTGGTGCGCGATGGGCCTCTCTGACATCGGCGTGCTGGAATCAAGCTTGGCTCACTTCTGGTGCGCGCCAGCATGAGGGAGGGCCGTCGCACGCTGACGTCCGAAGCTCGGTGTGGGACAGACAGGGAGCCCTGAAGCTGGGGAGAGCTGGCCTGAGATCATCCCCAAGGTAAGTCTGTTTTGTTTTTTATATGTAAGGAAGGGGGTGGGAGTATTTGTATTTGAATTGGGGGAGGTGTATTTTTTATTATGTGTTGGGATTATATGTATATAGTATGTGTATGTATTTGGGGTGTGGGGGGGGGGTTATATGTATTTAGGGGGGATTGAGTGAGTGGGGTAATTGAAGGAGGGTGGGGCGAGTGAGAGGAGGGAGTGAATGAGTAAGAGAGACGCAGGGGAGAGAAATACATGCAGGGGGATTGAGTGAGAGTTGGGTAATTGATGGAGTGGGGGTGAGTGAGGAAGAGGGAGTGAGACGGAGAGAAATACATGGGAATACGGGGAGAAATAGAGGGGGCTCAATATCCGACTAGAACCATCTCTCTCCACCTTTAGGGCCCATCTTAAAACACACCTCTTTAATTAAGCATTTGGGTAGCTCCGCTGCCTGATACTATACATCTGATATGCATTTACCATGCCCTGCCCTCTTGCAGACAGACTTACCATAAAACCCACCTACAGTCTGTATAAGTTCTCCCTACTTACCACTTGGACTGTAAACTCGCAGGGACTCATTTTCCTAATGTTACTTTTATGTTTGACGTGCTGATTCCTATTATGTCACGTGTATTACTGCTGTAAAGTGATCTGTACATGGATGGCGCTAGATAAATAAAGATATACATACAATAAGGCTAACAGCCACTCCCTCATTGGTATAGTCCTTTCCGTAATGAGTGCCTCTTCTCAGGGCAGCCACAGCTGCTCATAATGTTTGTATTCCTATTTGTTTTACTGGGCTCAGGCCTGCAGGGGCTCCCCACGGGACAGCCAGTAAAAACAGAAGTTTAGTGACTATGCTGATGAGAGATTTTACCGTTCATGCTTATTTTTAATTCGCAAGTGTCCATCCGTCATGCTGTCTCCAATAACCTTTTTTTTCTCGTCTTTCCTACAACCTTTTTGGTGCTTAGTCATTTCTTAGTGTAACACCCCTCCCCCCTCAATGGGATTACCAGGTTGCTGTTAGGAGTTAATAGCAGGATAGTGTGTGCTGAGCCCCACACTGTGTTACTGATGCCAGAAGGGATATAAAAGATAGGGGGAAGGGTCTTCAAGTAAGGTTCAAGGAGGACAAGAGGAGAGGAGCCTTGGGTATGACAAAGTAATAGCACAGACCAGGCACTCCTGCCTTATTATGTTGCAAAGAGGGACAGGGCCCTCTAAGTTAGGATCCCAGAAGAGGGCTAATGGAGTCCAACATATCTACAAAATAGGAAAACAGCATGCCACAGAGAGCCACAGGAAAGATGGCTCCCGGCTGTCAGCAGATAGGCTCTAACCACGGATCCAAATGAATAATCGTCTTAGTTTGTATGGAAGTGGCAGTTCCCAAACAGGCCAAAGGTATGCGTGGTCACTTGCAAAGAACCCACCAGGATTCCTGTGTAACCGGGGTAATACCGATGATCCCAAAGCAACAAAGGGGGGCTGGGTCCCACACCAGTAGAGCAACCTCCTCAAAGCACCTCCATTTGAGTGTTGAGTGGGCACTGATGGAAGCACTGTATTTATGTACGTCTGTTATAAAACCGGTACAATGTCATGGCCGTGTGAGCGGTCTCCATGCCTCGGGACACAAATAAAATACTTTTTGTACTACAAAAGTTCCTGGCGCCCATTATTTTCCATCCTTGCCACCTCATCGCTCAGCCGCCTGGATCCAGCACCCTCAGTCAAGGTTACCCATGCTTTGGAGCAAACACAATACACCAATGTAATCTCCCTAAAAGCCGGACACGGAGGGTTGCATTTATTTCTAAAAAAAATTACCGGGAAGTAATACATTGAGAAATTACCTCTCGTTTTTAAGTATGTCCTGCCTGGGCACAGAGTTATGATAATACATGGATGCATTAAATCAACAGAGTATACATAAAATTGACAGATATTTCATGAACAGTTAGAGATAATATATGATTATGGGCATATGTAACAGTCATGTGTTGCCTAATGGTCATAGGTGTGGTACCGGAACCTAAAAGACGCACAGGATGCTAGGACACGGTCACTGCTACCCAGTTGGAGTTTAGGTTGGGATGCGTGACGAAGACTCCATGAATAAGGACACCAGAAGCTTCTATATCAAGGCAAACAGTCTTTATTGAACTTTAGCAGCAAACCGCAACTTCAACCGACAGCTGGGTTCCCACTGACGGGAACAAGCTTGTGTAGGGATGGGTTCCCCAGAGGGGAAAGAAGACTGACCTTTGGTGCTGGTGTGATGAGACATGTTGGATCAAACTCAAATATGTGAGAAGTCTGGAAATGTGGCATTCAAAAACGAAAGTATAAACTGCTGTCCAGTACTTTACCATATGGCAACAAGGCATATCACAAACCGAGAATCTGGTAAATAGGATCTATTACCTGTAGAACAAAAGAGCCCCCAAAAAATAAATTCACAGTCAAAATGTGTCTTTCACAAGTTATACCCCAAATACCTGACCCAATACCACCAAGGTAAAACCCAGAGTGTCACTAACAAGCAGTTCTGTTTAGTTTGAGTCTGTTTAATTTGATGATGGGGTTTATAAAATGTCACCTCCAATCTCAATGATAGTTGGGAGTTCTGAATTGTGATAGAAAATTATTGATTTTGTGGGATCAGTGAGACCCTACAGAAGACTACTGCGAAGCGCTATGTACATTAATGGTGCTATATAAATAAAGACATACAATGCTCTTAATCAGAAATGCTTTTAAGTAGAAATCTTTAAAGTAGTATGGAAGTTTAAAAAAGGAAGTTCAAAAAGAAGTGGAAAAAGTGGACACAATCTACTGCTTCTGATTCCTGCATTTGATCTACGCTGGAAAGGAGGATATCATCCCAGACTGCACATCTCAACACATTACTATTGCAGTGATGCCGCCTTTTCTTTTTATATTTGCTGTAACCTCCCTTATTTTCAAATTATGCACTTCCTTCCACCAGTCTCCTTATGTCTCTAACTCTATTCATATTTCGCCATCTCTCCTTACTTCACCACTTCTCAGTTCACATGAACTCCTTTCTTACCTGCGCCCTCTGACACCCCACAGCTATACACCTTGCACTAAATCACACCCCTACAAATCCTCACACATTCTCTTTCTATCCATGCTTCTCCTTGCTTCTGGGGATATCTCTCCCAATCCTGGTCCCTGCCTTATTTCTACATGCTCTCGTCCTCGCCTGCCAAATTCAACTTCTACTCCTGGTGTCAACCCCTCCAACCTCATACCCATCCCCTGCCACCCTCCCTCCTCTCTGCCTTTCTCTTGTGCCCTTTGGAATGCTCGCTCCCTCTCTAACAAGTTCCTCTCTGTGCATGACTTCTTTCTCTCTCACTCCCTGCTCCTTTTTGCCATAACTGAGACCTGGCTCACTCAGACTGACTCTGCTCTGGAAGCTGCCCTCTCCTATGGTGGCCTTTCCTTCTCCCACACTCCGCGCCCTGGTGGCAGGGGTGGAGGCGTGGGGCTCCTGCTCTCCTCTCTCTGCCGCTACCGAACAGTTCCTATTCCTCCCTCTCTTGCTTTTCCCTCCTTTGAGGTTCACACAGTCCAGATCTTCTCTCCTCTCCCGGTCCATGTGGCAGTCATCTATCGCCCACCTTCCTCTACTCATCCCCCTTCTGCCTTTCTCTCTCACTTTGAATCCTGGCTCTCCTTCTTTCTCTCCTCAGACTCCCCTGTTCTTCTCTTTGGGGACTTCAATTGCCACATTGATGACCCCTCTCTCCCTTGGGCTTCCCGCTTTCTTTCTCTAACCTCTTCTTTTGGCCTTCAACAGTGGACTGAAGCCAGCACCCACAAGGATGGACACTACCTAGACCTGGTTTTCACTAAAACTTCTCTCTCTCCGATTTCTCCATTTCCCCTTTTCCTCTCTCTGACCATCACCTCATCTCATTTTCTCTCTCTCGCTTCTCTCCATCTCCATCTCGCCCTCGTTTTTGCAGAAACCTGCGCTCTATTAACCTACCAGCTCTTGATTCCACTTTACGCTCCTTCCTCTCCTCTCTCAGTTCTGCTTCAGACCCTGACAACCTGGTCAGGAACTACAACTCTGCCTTATCTTCCCCTCTTGATCTTCATGCCCCGCTTTCTCTCTGCCGTCCTCGCCCTTCTAACCCCAGACCCTGGCTAAACTCCCACACACGCATGCTGCGTTCCTCCACTCGTTCCTCTGAATGCCTCTGGAGGAAATCTCATACGCTCGCAGACTTCATTCACTACAAATTTATGCTATCCTGTTTCAACTCTGCCCTCTCTCAGGCTAAATAAACCTACTTTTCATCACTAATCAACACACACAAGTCTAACCCACGCCGTCTCTTTTCTGTCTTTGACTCTCTACTCAGACCACCCTCAGCTGCCTCCTCTTCTTCCTCCATCTCACCTCAGGACTTTGCTGACTTTTTTAAGGAAAAGGTGGAGTTCATACGGCAGAACATCGCATCTGTTGCCTCCTCCCATCCCACAATGCTTCCCAACTCTCCTCCTGCCTTTCTTGACTCTTTTTCCGCTATCTCGGAGGAGGATGTGTCACTGCTGATCTCCTCTTCTCCCTCTACCACTTGCCCTCTTGATCCCATTCCCTCCCATCTCCTAAAACTTCTTGCTCCTTCCATAATCCCTATGCTCACATAGATCTTTAACTCTTCCCTCTATTCTGGTACCTTTCCATCATCCTTCAAGCATGCAACCGTTATACCATTACTCAAAAACAGCAAGCTTGACCCTACCTGTCCTAACTATCGACCTGTCTCCCTCCTGCCTTTTGCCTCCAAACTCCTTGAACGTCTTGTATTCTCTCGATTGCTACACTTTCTCAACACCTATTCTGTCCTAGACCCTCTACAATCTGGCTTCCGCACTGCTCACTCTACTGAAACAGCCCTCACTAAAATAACTGACGACCTCCATGCTGCCAAAGACAGAGGTCATTACACTCTAATCATATTACTCGAACTCTCTGCAGCATTCGACACTGTGGACCACCCTCTTCTCCTTCAAATTCTCCATACTCTTGGTATTCAGAACAAAGCTTTATCCTGGATCTCCTCTTACCTCTCCCATCGTACTTTCAGTGTCTCTTTTGCTAACACCTCCTCCTCCTCTATTGATCTCTCTGTGGGGGTACCCCAGGGCTCTGTCCTGGAGCCCCTTCTCTTTTCTCTTTACACACTCTCTCTAGGTGACCTAATCACATCTTTTGGGTTTAAATATCATCTCTATGCTGACGACACACAAATTTACCTTTCAACCCCTGACCTTAAACCTGCTATACAGACCAAAGTTTCTGAATGCCTCTCTGGAATATCATCCTGGATGGCCATCCGCCGACTGAAACTTAACATGGCAAAAACAGAGCTCCTTATACTTCCTCCCAAACCTGGCCCTACTACCTCCTTCCACATTGCTATTGGAAATACGATCATTCACCCAGTAGCCCACGCACGCTGCCAAGGGGTTACACTTGATGCCTCTCTCTCATTCTCTCATATTCAAAACGTTTCTAAAACTTGTCGCTTTTTCCTCTGCAATATCACAAAGATACGCCCTTTCCTCTGTTACTCAACTGCTAAAACTCTGACTCAGGCCCTCATTCTCTCACGTCTCGATTACTGCAACCTCCTGCTGTCCGGCCTTCCTACCTCTCACCTGTCTCCCCTACAATCTATCCTAAACGCTGCTGCCAGAATCACTCTACTCTTTCCTAAATCTGTCTCCGCATCTCCCCTCCTGAAATCCCTCTCCTGGCTTCCGATTAAATCACGTATCTCACACTCAATTCTCCTGCTCACTTTTAAAGCTTTACATTCTTCTGCCCCTCCTTACATCTCAGCCCTAATTTCTCGCTATGCACCATCCCGACTCTTGCGTTCTTCTCAAGGATGTCTTCTTTCTACCCCCTTTGTATCTAAAGCTCTCTCCCGCCTTAAACCTTTCTCACTTTCTGCCCCACACCCCTGGAATGCCCTTCCCCTCAATACCCGACTAGCCCCCTCGCTACCCACCTTTAAGACTCACCTTAAGACACATCTGCTTAAAGAAGCATATGAGTAGCACTGGATAATCATGGACACATGATACATAAAGCTTGGCCCTCTGCAGACGCACTTACTAGTATTCCCTCCTACTGTCTCTGTACGTTCGCCCTACCTACCAATTAGATTATAAGCTCCTCGGAGCAGGGACTCCTTCCTTAATGTTACTTTTACAGTATGTCTGAAGCACTTATTCCCATGATCTGTTATTTATATTATTTGTTATTTATATGATATGTATTACTACTGTGAAGCGCTATGTACATTTATGGCGCTATATAAATAAAGACATACAATACAATACAATACAAAGTCTGAGATGCTAAATATCATTAAGACTGACTTAAAATCTGTGAGACTCATGTCTGAGGAAATAAATCCTTGCTGTGGTGCTTTAAATAAGGCTGATGTATTAATTTGCCTCAACAAAAGAAAAATCACATCCTACAAACCATTGTAATTACATGTAGGGACATCTCAATCACATCTATCCCATTACAGGCTGTTGCGGTACACGTGGTATATTGTAAACTCTGGAGTAGAGGTCTCTGTACTGCACCACATAATGTTGTCATATTATTGTTATAACCTTCCCACGCTGCAGACTATGTTGGTTCTAAATAAATCATAGTAACTATAATGGGGCGAGGAAGGCAGGATCTCTGGTTATCTCCGTCATGGTGGCATCTCACGAATTGACTGGCGGTGTAACTACATTTTATGCCAGCCTTGCTCATTAGGATGAAGACTTACTAAAAGACGCTGAACCATAACATACCCCACAGCTCATTCAAATGTGAGTCCAATAGAGGGCGGTCTCGCTCATTGGAAGAGTCTTATTTATATGGCAGTCATTTAAAAAATTGGAAAACGGGCTAACTGCATTTACTATAATACGAATACAAAGGGCCCGGGTAGAGTAATTTACTACGGGAACACTATTCTACACAGTAGTGTATTTGGTAAATATTTGTTCTTTTAGTGCTTTCGTTTATCACATGTAAAGCAGGATGGCAGTAGAACAGACGGCATACAGCACAGTAAGTCTATTCTTCCAGAAAGGGACCCATAACTCATCAAGTATATCCCACTGATATGCTGAACTGATGGTGGACATGCATCCTCTGGAGCCACACATTGGAGAAAATACAAATAACCGACACAACCAACAACAGAAAGCAGAAAGTCTCACATTCAATCTGCTCATAAAACTTAGAGCTTCATTGTCAAACGTACCACTTTTTAGCGTGATAGGATTTTTTCTTTAAATGTATTATCCATTTACTGCATGACAAATATATACAGGCACCAACTTCTAATAAAGTGTAGGACTTGCACTAAAGGAGTTAAATGTTTATGCTCTGGGAGCTGGCTAAGAACAGCAACAAAGCAACGGATATTGGCAACGCACTCTTGGTCATACTGGAAATCTTGCGGTTCAGCCAACTCATCATATTCTGCTGCCGCGTCTTTACCAGCCAGAATCCGCTCCTTGCTTGGTACCATCAACTGAAATGAAACGTCAAGGAGTTACGATACAATGGTGCACATAGACATTTTGGTCCCATTTAGGACCAAAGCAATATGTTTAACAGTAAGCCTAAGAAAGAAAGTAGTATTTAAAATACATTTTGCAACTTTCTTCCCTTTTTTTGAGGGATGTGGCTCAATCATGGTTTGCTCTGCCCCAATGAGAATCGAAGCAGATATATTTTTAAGCCTTATATTGATTGGCTGGCAAAGCCAGCCAATCAGGTAATACGACATCTGGTTGGCCGAGAGACCAACCAGAAAAAGGTAAGGCTCAAACTAAAATAAACATAAGCCAGAAACTAGTGCAACTGTAAAATGAGAAAAACTGTGCACTAAATAAGGAGGTTAAGTTTAAAGGAAAAACCATGGGGGGATACAGAGCAGCTACCTGCCCAGTGGAATGCAGCTACCTGCCCAGTGGCCAAAGTGTGGGTGTACTCTGCTCGGATACGGGAGCGCACTAGCACCCGGAATAAGGCCTGGCAGGGGAGGGATACCTCCCCTGCCAAACGCTGCTTCCTGGACTTATAAATAGCCAATTTGGCTAATGCCAGGAGCAAGTTGACGAGGAGGTCCCTGGCCCTAGTGTTCCGGGATACTGGGCGCCCAAAAATAAAAAGGTGCAGGGAGAAATGCAACCAGAACTGAAGGAGGAGGCCCCTCAAGAATGACAAGAGGGGCTGCAGTTTGGCGCAACTAAAATAAATATGGAACACGGACTCCCGTGTGCCACAAAATGGGCATGTGACTAGGGAGTCCGTGAAGTGGGCAAGGTACTCTCCCATGCTCAGTGCACCATGGGCAGCGGTGCGCAAACTGGGGGGCGCGAGATTTTTTTGGGGGGGCGCGGGCAGCTGCACAGGTCCCGCGCTCTCCCCCCAGGCATTTAAATTAAATGCCGGGGAACCGCGAGAGGCCTCTGCAACCTCTACATACCGAGGTTCCGACGGCTCCAGGATGCGTTACCATGGCAACGTGGCGTCCAGGTCATGTGATGGAACTGTTGCCACGGTAACGTGACATCAAAAGTCCCCGCGGCGTCATTTCCACGCCGTGCGAGGTAAGGGGGGGGAGGCGCACCAAGGAGGAGAGCAGGCACAAGGGAGTGGGGGGGGGGGAGGAGGGGGCAGCAAAAAAAGTTTGCGCGCCCCTGCCATGGAGGATTAACTTTGTTGGTAGTACCCGCCTCCAGATGGTATCGGGGCAGGCGACGAGGGCGGGGCAGGCGACGAGGGCGGGGTAGTGCACTGTATGGAACACGAGAGTACAGTCACCTCCTCAGCATGCCGAGGGTATGGTTCCAAGCCTGCTTAGGCTGGGGACAGAAGGAGCCTTAGGGGGTTGGCGGGTTAAGCAGAAGTATGTATGACCTTTGCTCCTGCTGTAGGACCAAATTGGAAAACGGATTATTGGTTTAGGGTGAGGTTAGCTAGAAGGGCAATATAACCCATGTGAAACTTAAAATAGTGATGTTTGCAAAAACTTTTACGATACATTTTAAAAAAATGACGGGGGGAGAAGCTTAAGCATCTTATTAATTCAACCTTTTTAACATAATATTTAATCACTGGTTTATCCTAGAAATATTTCTAAACATGGTAACTTGAACATTAAGGTTTGTTTTATTGACAGACTGGCATTCATGAATATTCAGGTTGCTTTTTTAGACATGTCGCTTAAATTGGGGGCATAAAGGAAAAATTAGATTAGAAGCCTTGCATTAACTTTACAAAACACAATATTGTATTCATAAAAGCAGAAGGCTATATATAGCAGGGCCTCGCTTCTCGTCGTTCCGCCGGCACCGAGAAGGGGGCCGTCATTTTGGATCCTGTCGCGCATTCGCAGAATGGGCGGTTGCGCCCGGCGTGCATGCGCAGACCGTAGTTTGCACGCGCAAAATGGCGGAAAATGCCGATTTGCGCATGTGCATAACTGAAAATCGCCGGATCCGCTTTCCGGCGATTTTCACTATACGTTGGGCCCCTGGAACGGAACCCGCCGTATACCCGGGCCCTCCTGTATTACAAATAAAAACTAAGCGATATGCAATCGTGTTTATCCAATCCATGTCCTGTTTTTTCCTATGTTTCTGCAGCTTGAAGATCTTTCTGGACAACATTGTCTAATACACAGCATTGCCACTACCGGTTTCAATTAGGTATTTCCGGACTACAGGTTTAGATTGAAAATCTCTGTGCAAAACAGGGCCGGCTGGGATGTTTGTGGGGCTTGGTGCAGACACATGTGCAGGGCAGAGCCATTTGATGTTGCGTACCCATGTTGACGGGCAGTGGCGAATTTCCCATTAAGCCCGAGCCATATACCCATATACAGATGCCGCGCACTCAGGCCTGATGAGGCACTTATATGCAGCGGCCGCCTCCTTGCTACCACCCTCCTCCTAAATCGCAGTGTCAAATGACGCCGCGGACATCACCGTCATGTCACATGGCGTCTCGTTGCCATGTTACCATTGGTGACGAAATGACTCCGCGATTCGGAAGGAGGCGGCCACCATATGTAAGTGCTAGCCAAGGGGCCCGCCGATGTTGAAGGGACCAAGCAGCAGGAGATGCTGCTGCTGCCGGAGATGGTATGAAAGTTAAATGTATACATAAAAAATTCATTGTAACATCGCCGGAAGAAGAGATCAGTGTATCTCGAAAGCTCGCACAAATAAAAGCATTTCGTTAGCCACAAAACGGTATCATCTATTTATTTATTTTTTGGTTAAAAAATAAAATAAATACAAACATTTTTATTGAATTGACAAAATTGTCCGGGTTTTAGCCATCAGCGGATGGTGGCAACCCTGCTCACACCAAGCAACAGAGTGTTAGCTCCGCAGGACACTGCCTGTAATAATAATATTATTATTATTAACTATCATTCTCTGTAAATCTCCTGACAGCCCTACATAATGTCTGACAGTCATACTGTGTTCGACATGCGTGCCCCATATAAAGGGAATATCTGTCTCCCCCTGAGGACGAGTCGCCATAACTCTTTGGGCGGGAAAAATTAACTGCCGCCTCGGCTTCCTCTACCTAGGAACAGTGTTGGTGTGACGTCACCCAGTGCAACCCCGCGCAGCCATTGGCTACTCTCTGATGCTGATAAAGTGATTGGGTACTTTCTCCGGCGTCTATATCGAGCACCTCCATTCCCCAGGCCTCCTGGGGAGAGGGGCGCGGGGCGGAACGGTCTCTGTGTCTTGCTGCTGTGATTGGCTGGTGGCAGCTGTCCCCGCCCGTTGCTGCTGTGATTGGCTGGTGACAGCTGTTCCCGCCCCTTGCTGCTCGGAGCGCGGGAGTTGAAGCGGATACAGTATTTAATACCCGGGAGTACTGCGGTGTTTCAATACTACCGAGGTAATAATGCGGGGTAATAAAGAAACCCGGTTAGTTATTGTATTCAGGCATTATGGAGTAATAATGCTGCCATGTCTTGAGATGATACACAAGTATTTATGAGTAATGCAGAGTAACACCGGGAAAGAGTGGTGTGCTATGTGAGGTACTTCAGCTGTAGTAGTACTGGCGTATTAGCGAGGCAACAGGAACATGATACTAACACAGTGTCATAAATTAAAGTACTCTGGAGAAATACAGTGCATCTCTTTATGTGAGTAGTTAGAGGCACCCACAGTAATGTTACCCGCATCCTAGAGTATTCCCCCCCATCCCACCTAGATGGAGCGGTTTATAAAACGAAAATACTTACTCCAGTACTACAAATACTGTGACTGTACAGGAAAGAAATCCCATGTATGAAGTCTTCCTCTGGAGCAAAATACTTTATCCTATATCTATATTTACTGTATCTGTTGTCTAAGGCTGAGCGCATGGTGGCGGCGTTGCTACGTGCGCGCGCTTGCGTCTGCACGCGCTTCTGGGACTCTTACCTAGTTGGCTATTGGAGTTCTTCAAGTGCCCGCGGCGCTGTGCGTGTGTCGACGTGGCTACATTTTTGCCGCCACAACTCCAAAATGAGATTTGGGGCTGCAGTCGCGTGACGGCGTCACGTGAGCTGGTTCAGCCAATGAGGGCGAACCAGCTCCGTGACGCGTCTGACTCGTTTGACACGCCCCCGATCGCCGCGATCTATCTCATGCAGCTAGCGCACACATCGCTTGGGCGGCAGGAGGGCGCGCAGGGCAGCGTGCGCCCGCGCCACAAGCGTGAGCTCGGCCTAAGGTTAGCATAGGTGGAACTTGATGGACGCATGTCTTTTTTTCAACCTCCATCGGCTGTGTAACTAATTATATAAGTAATTATGCTTACACTTATTTCCATTTATATATATTTAAATACTTTTTCAGTGTAAACAATTCTATATTCTACAAACTGAACAATGGGAGAATTATTGCTACAGTGTATTGAGAGCAGCGTATAATGCTGTATAAAATGTGTTTTCAGCTGATTTTGCCTTACTGTAAATGGAAAATTCCCATGTACAGACACGTTACAGAGGTCCACAGATACATTATATCTGCATACTGATACGTTACAGGGGACCACGGATACATTATATCTGCATACTGATACGTTACAGAGGTCCACAGATACATTATATCTGCATACTGATACGTTACAGAGGTCCACAGATACATTATATCTGCATACTGATACGTTACAGAGGTCCACGGATACATTATATCTGCATACTGATACGTTCAGAGGTCCCACGATACATTATATCGGCATACTGATACGTTACAGAGTCCACGGATCATTATCTCGCTACTGATACGTTACAGAGGTCCACGATACATTATATCTGCATACTGATACGTTACAGAGGTCCACGATACATTATATCTGCATACTGATACGTTACAGAGGTCCACGGATACATTATATCCTACTGAATACATGTTACAGGGGCACCACGATACATTATAGCTGCATACTGATACATGTTACAGGGCACCACAGATACTATATATCGCATACTGATACGTTACAGGGACCACAGATACATTATATCTGCATACTGTACATGTTACAGGGGACCATGATCTTATATCTGCATACTGATACAGTTACAGGGGACCATGGTACATAATATCTGCATACTGATACTTACAGGGGACCACAGATACTATATCTGCATACTGATACATGTTAAGGGGACCATGGATACATTATATCTGCATACTGATACGTTACAGGGGACCACGATACATTATATCTGCATACTGATACGTTACAGGGGACCACGGATACATTATATCTGCATACTGATACGTTACAGGGGCCCACACGGATACATTATACTGCATACTGATATTTACAGAGTCACAGATACATTATATCTGCATACTGATACGTTACAGGGGACCACGGATACATTATTCTGCTACGATACATGTTTCAGAGGACCATGGATACATTAATCTGCATACTGATACATGTTACAGAGGCCCACGATACATTATTCTGCATACTGATACGTTACAGGGGACCACGGATCACTTATATCTGCATACTGATACATGTTACAGAGGTCCACGGATACATTATATCTGCATACTGATACGTTAACAGGGGACCACGGATACATTATATCTGCATACTGATATGTTACAGGGACCACGGATACATTATATCTGCATACTGATACGTTACAGGGGCCACAGCTACTTCTAGTCTGCATACTGATACGTTACAGGGGACCACGGATACATTATATCTGCATACTGATACATGTTACAGGGACCACGGATACAATTATATCTGCAATACTAATACATGTCAGAACCATGGAACATTATATCGGCATACTGATACGTTACAGGGGACCACGGATACATTATATCTCATACTGATACATGTTACAGGGCCACGGATACATTTTCTGCATACTGATACGTTACAGGGCCACGGATACATTATATCTGCATACTGATACTGTTCAGGGGCCCACGGATCATTATATCTGCTACTGACTGTTACAGTAGAACATACTTATATCTGCATACTGATAGTTAAGGGGCCCACATATACATTATATCTGCCTACTGATACAATGTTTACAGAGGATCCAACGGATACATTATATCTGCATACTGAATACGTTACGGAGGCCCACGATACATATATCTGCATACTGATACATGTTACAGGGACCACGGATCACATTATATATCTGCATAACTGATACATGTTACAGGGGACCACGATACATTATATCTGCATACTGATACGTGTTACAGGGGCCCACGATACATTATATCTGCATACTGATACATGTTACAGGGGACCACGGATACATTATATCTGCATACTGATACGTGTTACAGGGGACCACGCATACATTATATCTGCATACTGATACATGTTACAGTGGACCACGGATACATTATATCTGCATACTGATACGTTACAGGGGACCACGGATACATTATATCTGCATACTGATACGTTACAGGGGACCACGGATACATTATATTCTGATACTGATACGTTACAGGGGACCATGGATACATTATATCTGCATACTGATAATCGTTACGGGGACCAGGTATACTTATATCTGCAACTGATACGTTACCGGGACCACGATACATTATATCTGCATACTGATACATGTTACAGGGGCACACGGATACATATTCTGCATACTGACATGTACAGGGGCACACGGATACATTATATCTGCATACTGATCAGTTACAGGGGCACACGGATACATTATATCTTGCATACTGATACAGTTACAGGGGGACACGGATACATTATATCTGCATACTGATACGTTACAGGGACCACGGATATATTATATCTGCATACTATACGTTACAGGGACCACGGATACATTATATCTGCATACTATACGTTACAGGGGACCACACGGTACATTATATCTGCATATGATACATGTTTCAAGGGTCCCACGGATACATTATATCTGCATACTGATACATGTTACAGGGGCCCACGGATACATTATATCTGCATACTGATACATGTTACAGAGGTCCACGGATACATTATATCTGCATACTGATACGTTACAGGGGACCACGGATACATTATATCTGCATACTGATACGTTACAGGGGACCACGGATACATTATATCTGCATACTGATACATGTTACAGGTGACCACGGATACATTATATCTGCATACTGATACATGTTACAGAGGTCCACGGATACATTATATCTGCATACTGATACGTTACAGGGGACCACGGATACATTATATCTGCATACTGATACACGTTACAGGGGACCACGGATACATTATATCTGCATACTGATACATGTTACAGAGGACCACGGATACATTATATCTGTAGTGAGAAAAGTCCAGCTGAATGGGTTTCTAAATACTGTCTCATAACTTGTTCGGCTCCATTGACATTTATGGTGTGATGGTGTGACCAGCTTTTCCTGAATGCGTGACTGCAGTATCTGGAAGCAGCGTGTTACATATTATTAGTTGCTGCCGAGAGTAAGAATTTTAGGATGAACTTTGGAATTTTATTAACAATATAATGAACATGACAAACGTATGTTAATGTGTTACTCATCTCAGTGCCTTTATACTATTAATAATCCAGTATAAATTGTTAAATAGAACAAGGGGATTTGGGAGTAATACACAACACTCAGTACTTCTCTTAGGAAACAGATACTGTAAAGTAATATTAAAGGGACACATTCCTTATAGTGACGTTGACAGATTTTAAGTACCATGAAGCAATATAATGAAAACACTGTGGGGGGGAGGCTCATAAATATGACAAATTAATTCTCCGGGAGTATAGAGGACACAGGTACTGCAGAGTAACACCATGGTAGTTACTTGGAGGATGGGAATCCTGCTGAACAATATTCAGGTAATGAGATACTGAGGTATTACAAGGTAATAGGCATGTTTCTCCTGATACCTGTGGCGTTGTTTATAGGAGATGGCTGTGAAGTTCCCGTTCCCTTACCAGCCGTATCCCATCCAGGAGGAGTTCATGGCACAGCTGTATCAGGTGCTGGAGGCGGGGAACGTTGGCATATTTGAGAGTCCGACAGGAACGGTGAGGATTCAGATCAATCTTATGGTGTTTGGTACAAGTTGTGAGGAGCAGTGTCGGCTGTGTATAACAATCTTGTATTTATACTAATATGAAACCAGAAAGCAACAGTTCATATTCATAGTGATATTCAATCAACAAACTGCTGTGAAAAGCAGGAATTAGACACTTCAGATCATCTAAATCTTCTAATTAGATAATTATCCTGAAATGGTTTCCTTCCAATAATTACAGCTTCTGATCCCCAGACCCTGTCATTCTAGCTACAACAAAAAGAAAAAAATAAGAAGCGCAGACAGTGGGGGTTGTGATTAAACTAATGTACTTTATTAAAAGAACTTGTCCCAAGAAAACATCCTCTGGGACAACAATGATATCAATATATGAATGGTATTAAAACAAAATATATATAATGCTGGTTGAAAAGATATGCGGTAACACTTGATCAGTCTACAGGGGATTGAAAACGGGAATTGCCCGATGTGAAAGTCTTAGTCCTGTAGGTAGTGCACTGCCCGGGCAGGTATTAGTGAAGAGGGGTACCCCAGGGTTGAGACAATGTTGGAAAAGCTCACCCTTTTAATCTTGCAGATCCTTGATGGTCCTGTTTTCCCTCAGAGCACGAATAAACTGCTCCGGTGCACACAGCTTGAATGTGCTGCACCTCGCGATACCACGCAGCCCTCCGGGTGTCCAGGTCTGATGTCACTTCCAGCTGTGACGCACAGACCCTTCCCGGTAGTCTCTGGGCTCCGTCTTTCAGCGCTACTTCTCCTGATGGTTGAAAATGACCATACGGACAGCGCAGCGAGTGGTGTTAACCGCTCCTCTCAAACGCACACAATAGAAAGCAAACACTCTATTTGCTCCTCCTACGCGTTTCACCAAAAGGCTTCGTCAGGGATAAAGTCACACCATGCTCCTTCATAATTTATAGCTCAGTTAATTGAAATCGTTTAAATGCCCAATTAATGGCTCATTGATTTTGAACTTATATTCATATAGGTACCACTATTGGTACACAATGGTGCAAACAGTATATATGGCTGGTTCATGTCACAACAAAAAACAAAAAGAACACACACAAAGTTTATACAAAATACTTAACAACTTATAAGTGCATATTAGTGTATTTAAAATAAGCATTTGGATTGAATTGATATTAAAATTGATATTTGACAGTTAATAATACAATAAAATGAACTGAATACATTCCTTAATAATTTAAATAATTATGGTCACTGTTAGACACCAACATTCACTGTTCCAGAATGATTCATTTCATTTAATCTATGTAGAAATATACCCTATGTATTATTTCTCTGTCTATTTTGAACTTTCAATGTGTTGTAACAATCCAGCTAATATATAAACCTGAACACTGAAAACTAATAACAAATTTAATATATATAATGGAAAATGTATATTATAAGAGAAACCAATATTTATTTACCATTGAATGTTGGTGTCTAACAGTGACCATAATTATTTAAATTATTAAGGAATGTATTCAGTTCATTTTATTGTATTATTAACTGTCAAATATCAATTTTAATATCAATTCAATCCAAATGCTTATTTTAAATACACTAATATGCACTTATAAGTTGTTAAGTATTTTGTATAAACTTTGTGTGTGTTCTTTTTGTTTTTTGTTGTGACATGAACCAGCCATATATACTGTTTGCACCATTGTGTACCAATAGTGGTACCTATATGAATATAAGTTCAAAATCAATGAGCCATTAATTGGGCATTTAAACGATTTCAATTAACTGAGCTATAAATTATGAAGGAGCATGGTGTGACTTTATCCCTGACGAAGCCTTTTGGTGAAACGCGTAGGAGGAGGAGCAAATAGAGTGTTTGCTTTCTATTGTGTGCGTTTGAGAGGAGCGGTTAACACCACTCGCTGCGCTGTCCGTATGGTCATTTTCAACCATCAGGAGAAGTAGCGCTGAAAGACGGAGCCCAGAGACTACCGGGAAGGGTCTGTGCGTCACAGCCGGAAGTGACATCAGACCTGGACACCCGGAGGGCTGCGTGGTATCGCGAGGTGCAGCACATTCAAGCTGTGTGCACCGGAGCAGTTTATTCGTGCTCTGAGGGAAAACAGGACCATCAAGGATCTGCAAGATTAAAAGGGTGAGCTTTTCCAACATTGTCTCAACCCTGGGGTACCCCTCTTCACTAATACCTGCCCGGGCAGTGCACTACCTACAGGACTAAGACTTTCACATTGGGCAATTCCCGTTTTCAATCCCCTGTAGACTGATCAAGTGTTACCGCATATCTTTTCAACCAGCATTATATATATTTTGTTTTAATACCATTCATATATTGATATCATTGTTGTCCCAGAGGATGTTTTCTTGGGACAAGTTCTTTTAATAAAGTACATTAGTTTAATCACAACCCCCACTGTCTGCGCTTCTTATTTTTTTCTTTTTGTTGTAACGGTCATACTAGGGATGGGGGGTTCCCTATTATCAGAAGCTGCACTCACCACCGGGTTGTGATTATTTTACTTTGATTATTTTACTTTCATCTATCTTTACCTTCAGTATTAGCAAACACTCACTTGCACCGGACTGGTTCATGTCACATGACCTTTTTAGTTTTTTGTTTTTTGCTTTTTATTTTTGCTCCATTGCCCATATTCAAACTTCAAACCCATTCGGCGCTTTTATACTTTTTTGTTTTTTCTTGTTGTTCATTCTAGCTACATGTTAGTTATTTATAACATGTGTTACCAGGAAGTAATACATTGAGAGTTACCTCTCGTTTTCAAGTATGTCCTGGGCCAGGGGCGTAGCTATAGCCCAGGCAGAGCCCTGGGGCCTGCTCTTCCCCCCCCCCCCCTGTCGTTGGCCCATCTGTTTCTCTTCAGATAGACAGGCGGGGGGAGATGGTATGTGGCGCGGGCCCCCCCGGCGTTAAACAGAAGCCGGTAGAGGAATCAGCACTTGTTACACAGGCAGAGCAGGACGGCAGGGGAGGAGCGCACTCTTGCGGTCTGACCCGGAAGTCTTTCTTAGGCCGTGATTATTCCCAAAAACGCATGTAGCGGCGGCGGCAAAACAACAAACAAAAATCCTATGGAACTGCTCATACCGCTGGCGACGGTCGCGCTGCAAAGCGGACGGCAGGGGAAGAGACAGAGAATTTTGTTTTTTTCTTGCGACAGCCGTGTAACGTGAGCGGTTCAGCCTCCGCCAGGCCTCCAAGCCTCCTCTGCTCTCTCTCTGGATAATCAAGATGCTGCTCGGCGGCAGCGCTGGGTGACATCACAGAATAGCGCTGCCGCCTTGCAGCCCTTGGGTATAATCTCAGGCTTACTTCCGGTGTCTGCCGCTAGAGTGAGCTCTTCACCACGTGCGTCCTGCTCGGCTTGTGTAACAAGTGCTGATTCCTCTGACGGCTTCTGTTTAACGTCGGGGTGCCCGCAAAATTACAGGTAAGCATGGAGGAGGGGGAGATCTGATGATGATGGGAAAGCTGATGATGATGGGAGAGCTGATGGTGACAAGGGGGAGATCTGATAATGAGGGGGAGAGCTGATGATGGGGAGGGAGAGAGATAATGAAGAGGAGAGGGGAGATAATGATGAGAGATGTATGTATGTCTTTATTTATATAGCGCCATTAATGTACATAGCGCTTCACAGTAGTAATACATGTGACAATCATATAAATAACAATACAAATAACAGATCATGGGAATAAGTGCTTCAGACTGAAAAATGAACATTTAGGAAGAGGAGTCCCCTGCTTCGCAGAGCTTACAATCTAATTGGCAGGTAGGAAGGACATACAGAGACAGTAGGAGGGTGTTTTGATAAGTGCGTCTGCAAGGGGCCAAGCTTTATGTATCATGTGTATGGTACTAGCCGCAGAGCTACTTATATGCTTCGTTAAGCAGGTGTGTTTTAAGGTGGGTCTTAAAGGTGGATAGAGAGGGTGCTAGTCGGGTTTTGAGGTGAAGGGCATTCCAGAGGTGTTGGGCAGTCAGTGAGAAAGGTTTAAGGCGG
Source organism: Ascaphus truei (assembly GCA_036426205.1). Classification (NCBI taxonomy): domain Eukaryota; kingdom Metazoa; phylum Chordata; class Amphibia; order Anura; family Ascaphidae; genus Ascaphus; species Ascaphus truei. The sequence goes on along the minus strand of CM071571.1, from coordinate 19,555,882 downwards.
GAGAGGGCTTTAGATACAAAGGGGGTAGAAAGAAGGCATCCTTGAGAAGAACGCAAGAGTCAGGCAGGTGGATAGCGAGAAATTAGGACTGAGATGTAAGGAGGGGTAGAAGAGTGTAAAGCTTTAAAAGTGAGGAGGAGAATTGAGTGTGAGATGCGGGATTTGATAGGAAGCCAGGAGAGTGATTTCAGCAGGGGAGACGCTGAGACAGATTTAGGAAAGAGTAGAGTGATTCTGGCAGCAGCGTTTAGGATAGATTGTAGGGGAGACAGGTGAGAGGCAGGAAGGCCGGACAGAGATGAGATGATGGTGAGGAGGGATGGGGAGAGAGAGGATCAGGGAGAGGGAGAAAAAAAAGCAGTCAGTATTAATATTAATGGGGCCCTGACATTTTTTTTGCCCTGGGGCCCGCACATGTCTAGCTATGCCACTGTCCTGGGCATAGAGTTATGATGACATACATGGTTACAAATACATAGTTACATAAGTGAACAGGTTATACATTATATATAAAGACATTGCATGCACAGTTAAAGATAATACAGTATATATTATAGGCGTATGTAACAGTTACCGACCAGATTAAAATGTGAGACGGCTTTAGTTTTGAAAGAACTTAGACTGGTGGCGGCTGTGAGAGTCTCCGGTAGACTGTTCCAGTTTTGGGGTGCGCGGTAAGAGAAGGAGGAGCGGCCGGATACTGTGTTGAACCTTGGGACCATGAACCGTCTTTTGGAGCCAGATCTCAGATAAGTGCTGCATGTGGTAGGGGTGAGGAGCTTGTTCAGATAGACGGGTAGCTTGCCCAGAAAGTATTTGAAGGCAAGACAGGAAAGATGGACTTTGTGCCTTGACTCAAGTGATGACCAATCTAGTTCTTTGAGCATTTCGCAGTGATGTGTGTTGTAGTTGAATTGGAGGATAACGTGGCATATTGAATTGTAGAGGGTATCAAGTTTGCTAAGGTGAGTTTGGGGTGATGTACCATATACTATGTCCCCATGTGGCCTTACAGTATAAATCATGAGTGAGCTGTCTCCCTGCTATGACTGATCGGGGCTTTGTGGTCATCTAATTACTCCATATTTCTGTCTCCCTCTCCCGTCCAGGGGAAATCTCTGAGTCTGATCTGTGGGGCTTTGTCCTGGCTCCGTGACTTCGAAGAGAAGAAACGACAAGAGGAGGCTCGAGCGCTGTGTGTTGGAGACAATGAGCTGAACGGGAAGCAGGGGTCAGACGTGTCACCCTCCGGCACCGCAGCCTCTCTAACCTCCTCTGCCGAGCCTGACTGGATCACGCAGTTTGTGCAGAAGAAGGACGAGATGGACATCAAAGACAAGATAAAGGTCGGTAGCTCACCGTCCCAGGGACGAGTGGGGGGCTCTCCAGTACATCGTGGTCACATTGTGTGTCTGGGGAGGTCTCTCCAGTACATCATTGTCACACTGTGTGTCTGGGGAGGTCTGTCCAGTACTTTACTTCATGTTTGTGGAGTGGTCTCTCTCATAAGTTGCTTTGATGATTTAACACACTTCTCAGCGTGTTTTTATTATTATTGTTTTATAATCATAGGACAAGTAGAGAGGCTCGCCATGCTCCATATTTAGTATTAGTATATTTAGTTCCTTATTTCTCTGCGGGCCCATAATTCCTGGAAGAATTAGGGATGTGAAGGAGTAGAACTGTTCAAATTTCAACATCCCAAACAGAATATCTCAGGTGTCCAGTGATCTAACTCCTAATTACTAATACTCCCTGACTTATTTATGGTTTAATAATCTATATTAGCAGTGTTGGAAAGTGCCCTTCCCTTCAGAGATTTGAAGCTCCCTGTGATCTGAGTTTATTCCCAGCATAGTTACAGGAGGAATACAGCATCCTTTCCTGTCTGAGGCTATGTCTAGGGGTAGGCAGCATGATAGGAGCAGTATATATCAGTGCACATTCTGTTACCCACCAATGGTCTAGACTCTAGAAGGTGTTTTCCTAGTTATTGTGGAGCAACAGTTCTTAAAAAAAAAACTGCGCCTATTTCCACACAGGCGGCAATCCCTGCTACTTTACAAAAGGATATAACATAACATATACATATAAAAGTAGACGTCTCCAGATTTCAATCTGATACAAAAATAATCACCTGGAAAGTATGAACACGCACATTAAAATATTGCAGCCCCAAAATAAGTTATTTCTATCTATTGCACATGGAGGACTGCTGTTTCTAAAGCAGGGAAAGGGCCCAAGTGCTTACACTGTTTATAATTTGTGGGCAAATGATACTTTTGGTTAAACTGTTTGACGCCTGAGAATACAGTAATTTGGAGGTGGAAAGACGACTCCCGCTCCCTTCAGAGAGATGGGATATCGTTTCCTGTGCCGAGGTTGAGTGATGTTGTTAGGGACTTCACCTACACTCTCCTCGTTTAGGAGGAGCAGATGCGGCGGAAGAAGAGAGAGGAGCGGTTGGAGCAGATGCGACACAATGTTCAGCTAAAGTTCGCTTCCAAGAGGAAGGTGAGGGGTCTCCGGGGGGGGTCTGCCATCATTGCTGCGCTTCACAAGTGATGCGAACATGTTAGGGAGAAACTGGTGCAGTGGAGGACCCGACCTTGCCAGGTGACACAGGCCACACCTTGTAACCAGATCTCCTCTTGGAGAAAGCGGTCAATGGTTTGGTGCTCTGTGTATACCCTACACTGAATTAAAGGTGTGCTACCCTTTAATACACATACACACTTGTACATGTGTTGTGCGTGTGTTTGTTTGTTTCTATACATATAAATCTATATATGTTCATATACTTTATTATCAGTTTCCTTTCCTATTTTCATGATCACGTGTTGCACTATAAAATTGTCTTAATTGTTCTCAAATATTAATACAAATATATGTTGTTGGATGGTCACGCTCAGCTCTGCTTACACGGCAACATTCAATTGGTTATGACCTACTGACGAGAGTAACCAATATTGTATATTCACTGATGGATACGAAATCGTTTCTAATGTGCAATAGCCATCACGCTAGATTTCCGGGCAAATATTTCCCCAGCGAGATGTAGCAAGTTAGGATGCGGTAACATCGGACGTTTGCCCCCTGAAGTTGGGAGACCTAGTTACAGAATCTATTGGTAACTTTAGGAAGCTCCCTTTATTTCCCAGTGACCCGAGTATTGAACATTAAATGTGTCATAACTGAACTTCCACAGCCGACGTAACTCTGTGTGTGAGTCATAAAGCAGGGGAGTCCGCAAGGAGGGAGGTAGGGGGAGGAATAACAACGCCGTCTAATACAGTACTTGGTGTTTTACGCTGCGGTTCCCAACGCCCTCCCTCACTCCTGATTGGTGCCTCGGTTGGACGTGTTTTTGTACCTTGGCTTTAAGTCTCTATTTTGCTTCTTCTTCCTGCGGTTTCAGAGGGCGGAGGAGGAGGAGACGATGCGCCTCCTGCAGCTCAGTCAGAAGATGCTGTGCCCAGGAGAGACGGACCCGGCTCTGGATCTCGGAGAAGACGAGTTGCTCCTTGCGGAATATGAGAGCGATGACGAAAAGAAGAAAGGACCCCCCGAGTAAGATCTGATACCACCCGCACTGCATCCTGTATTTCCCAGACCATTCGTATATATCCCACCTTGTGCACTGCGGGAGATACTTATATAGATGGAGTGTGCACTGCTTGTTAGTCCTTGCAGGACACGTCACATTTAGTCATCGTTACCAGAGCTCGCACACTGGGGTCATTGTGACACTCGCTGAACACCATGGGGTTTTTACTCAATTCTTGGGCTGTCTTTTTGCACCTCCTCAGAGATTTGTTTCATGCAGTGTATTCAGTGCTGGAGGAAAGGTCAGCTCTTTAAACAGATGCGACCAAAACGTTCTCTAGGGCGGCCATAATGTTTCCACAGCAAACCACGAGGAGCGCTAGAACAAGAGGTCATTCTCTGAAGCGGGACGGCGGCAGGCAAAGGGGGGAAATGGGAGGAAGTGCTTCACAGAAAGGGTGGTGGGTTAAGGGAGTACAATTCCAAAGTGCGGGGGAAACCGTTTCAGGCGAGGAGACTCCTGCGTGTGCAGCCAACACAACACAGACAAACAATTTCCTCAAAGTTGGGAATAGCCTCCCAACAGAGGTGGTGGTGGCTTGCAGTCAGGGAAATAAAAAATGCTTGGGATAGACACACGGCTTATTACAAAAGAAAGCCAAGGATCATATAGGGTCTGAGGTTTTACAGCCGATTGGAAAATGGCAGGCACGGTGGGACTTGTGATTCTTATTGGCTGTCAGAGTCTGTGTTTCTATGTGTATGGGCAGAGAGCTGCAGCAGTGATCTGAATGGGAGGGGGGAGGGAGACTTGGGATTCTGTTTAGGGAAGATGGGGGATTGTTACGACCATATGAACACTACCATAGAAGTTACATTGCCAGCAGCACAATCTGTCTGGCACTGTGTAGCCACAGACATTCAACAATGAAAGGGTTAAGTGAAGCTGAAATAACTTTGCCATGTGAAGGTGTAGTAGATGCATAGCACAATCCCTGGCAGAGGTAGCATTGGCGAAAAAAAAACCTAAATCTGCTTGGAAAAGACCCAAGAAATGGAGAAGAAAAATGTAACATAAGAGCTCGTGCTTGAGGAGTAATGGGGACAGTCTGACATGGAAGGACAGACCATCCTAAATCTGCTGTCCGTTTTTGGGGTCTATTTTTTTGTCCATGTGCTGAAGTTTGGGATTTGAGGGGTGAACTCCCACTCCCTGAATGGAAACCCTAATTAGAATGTTCTCTCTGGTCTCAAATGTTTGTATGTCGTACTTCCATCGATGTTTGTCACCATGGAATAGTATAAAGAAGGCCGTTATTCAGGCAGAAAGATTTTCCGTGTAACGCGCGAAGGTTCCTTGGGATCCATCGGTGCATATGAGATCAGTGCATATGTGTAGGTGAAATACCAGTTGCAGTTAGGATAAAAGCAGACGGGCTGGGCGAGGATGGCCGTTTGTACCCCAGATCTGATTAACGAGGTTGATGTTTTTCTGCTGGCAGGTTGGAGGAAGATGAAGATTTGGAAGAAGAGCATGTGACCAAGGTCAGCGCTACTTGGAAGGGGCATGTGAAGGCCCGATGTAATATTGTCGCTTGTAATCTGAACAGCTTTTTCTAAAATGTATGCAACCTCTCTTACCTCTCTCCGTGCTAGTCAGGCCAGCGAAGCTCCGACTGAGTGTTAGCGAACAACAGCAGGTTTATCCATGGCTAAGCATGGAAATAGCATGTTTTTTTTTTTAGAAACCTGGGTTTGGTTATAACGTAAAGCACCTCACCTCTCGCACACATTTCATCTGTATCCTGGTTAGACAAACTTCTATCATCCCGCATTATAACAAATGTGTCCTGCAACAATAGCCACATTTTATTGCAGGCTCTTAACCTTTTTGCTTTCCCAGAGACCTTTTATAAGGAAGGGGTACTCAACTCCAGTCCTCCAGACTCCCCCCCCCCCCCCCCCCCAACAGGTCAGGTTTTAAGGAATATTATTATTTATTATTATTATCGGTTATTTGTGAAGCGCCAACATATTCCGCAGTGCGGTACGATGGGGTACAGAGTTATGTATATTACCAAAAAAATAAACCGTTACATACAGATTAGATCTAACATGCACAAACAGATACAAAGAGGCAATGAGGGCCCTGCTCGCGAGACTTTACAATCTAGAGGGAATGAGGGACAATGGTGAAACAAGAAGGTAAGGTGGCTGCTTATTGTAGGATAGGGTGTGGCTCAGGTTAGAATATGGCCCGGTCTGACGGCTAAAGCCATTAAGGTGTTTGCGAAGGCATGGGGGGGGGATGTTACATAGGGTGGAGATTGGTCCGACCACACAGCTGGTCCCAATGGGGTTGGAGGGGGAGGGGAGTATGCTGTTCAGAGGTATGGCGAGTAGGCTTCCGTGATAATGTGAGTTTTCAGGGAGTTTTAAACATCTGAAGGCTGGAGGAGACTCTGATTGTCGGTCTGTGGCAGGGAATTCCAGAGAGAGGGGGCAGCACGGGAGAAGTCTCGTAGGCGGGAGTGAGAAGAGGGAATAAGGTGGGAGGAAAAGCGGAAGTCGTGGGCAGAACGTAGGGAGCATGTAGGTGTGTGTTTGTGGATGAGGGCTGAGATGTAAAGGGCGGAGGGGGGCAGTGTCGTTGAGACTTTTTGTAAGTCATTACTAAGGTTTTTAATTTAATTCTAGAGGCTAAAGGAAGCCGGTGTAGGGATATGTGTAGCGGGGCAGTAGAAGTGGAGCGGTGAGTTAGGTAGATGAGTCTAGCAGCAACATTTTGGGTGGATTGGAGTTGAGAGAAGCGGACAACGGGAATGCCAACTTACAGAAGGTTGCAGTACTCGAGGGGGGACATGATGAGTGAGTGAATTAGGATTTTAGTTGCATCATGAGTGAGAAAATGGCGTATCTTGGCGATATTTCAAAGGGGGAGACAGCAGGATTTCGTGAGGAATGAAGGAGAGATCAGAGTCAAAGATGATACCTAGACAGCGGGCTTGAGGTGTTGAGAAGATTGTGGTGTTATTGACCGTGAGGAATAGTGTTGGTGTAGCGGTGGAAGGGGGAAAGAATATTAATTCTGTTTTGGACATGTTTAAGTTCAGGTAGTGGTCAGACATCCTGGGGGAGATTGCAGAGAGACATGGGACAGCAGAGAGGGGGAGAGATAGATTTGAGTGTCATAAGCATAATGATTGTTCACCGAGAGAAGAGGGCCAAGGACAGAGCCTTGTGGGACCCCAACAGAAAGAGGCAGTGAAGAGGAGGAGACACCAGAGTGGTTGGATAGGTAGGATGTGAGCCAAGAGACGGATGCATCACAAAGGCCAATGGAGTGGGGAATATTTAGGAGAAGGGGGTGATCGACCGTATCAAAGGCAGCTGAGAGATCCAGGAGAATTAGTATGGAGAAATAACCCTTAGATTTAGCTGTGGGTAGGTCATTGGTCACTTTTGTTAGTGCTGTCTCAGTGGAGTGTAGAGGATATCCATGCTTCAGCACAGGTGACTCAGTCTTTGACCGAACCACTGATTGAGCCACCTGTGCTGAAGCAGGGATATCCTTTAAAACATGATCTGTTGTGGGGGGTCTTGAGGACTGGAGTCGTGAACCCCCTGCCTTATAAGAATGATGGGGGAAATTGTGCCTTTTGGCTTCTAGTGACGCGTTTTTATCAGCTGCACAGTGCTCAAGATCCGTGCACATCTTTCAGATGCTCTCTTTGTTACTGACAATACCTATGACCTTAACATTCCTGGCAGGTACTCTTTGAACCTTTCTCCTTCCCAGGCAGATAACATGATGACTTGGTGTAACTGAGCAATACTGTACTAGATATCTGTAGCCAGAGAAATCACTCACCCTTGTCAGATATCCAAACAGATCCAGCGCTGTCTCAGTCTCTCAGTGATGAGGGGTAAGGTCCGAGCCCAGGACACTTTACTCAGGCCAGGTGCTGTCTGTACTATTATAAATAACCGGGCAGCGATATGAGATCCGGGGTCTCTTCTGTACATAACATCTGTGAAGAATTCATATCTGTCCTTTTAAAAGACATCATATCATGCGTTAAATGTGCACTTTCCCCGAACAGCTACGCTGCAGAATAAGGGATGAAAGGTTCTGGTATCTCAAGATGCGTTTTCAAACCTGGTGTGGCGCAAATTGTGGGCCAGTAAAAGTACCCGTTACTGCATGGCTAACTGTACTTGTGACTGCTGTCTGTTTTCTCATACCTGTGGTAATGAACCTGTATTTGGAGCTATGTTTGGGCTATACCCAGGAGTTTCAGGATAACCCATTGACTGTCCCACAGATCTATTACTGCAGCCGGACTCACTCGCAGCTCGCTCAGTTTGTGCATGAAGTTCAGAAGAGCCCCTTCCGCATGGAGACCAGGCTGGTGTCTCTAGGGTCACGGCAGGTACGACAGGCTCTGGAGGTTCCCACTTCTGGCGTTTTGGTTTCAGACTCTACTTTTTTCCTGGGCATTCTGCTCTCACCTTGCACAGAAATAAAGCTATGGCTTTTGTAGCACTGACGCAGGGGGATAATGCAATTTAAAGAATGGATGGGTTAGACCCAGCAGAACTCCCAACATAAGAGAGCTGCCTTTTGGGCATACTTGCTGTCTGTTTTTGTGTATTACAGTTTGGACATCAGATGTCACTACATGAATGTTCCAAACTTGATGCCGAGTGTGAGCGATCACTGCTTCTCATTAAGAACCCTCAGTAACTTGTCTGCCCACAGAACATGTGTGTGAATGAAGATGTGCGACGTCTGGGGGCCGTGCAGCTTATCAACGATCGCTGCATGGAGATGCAGAAGAACAAGCATGGTGCGTAGGAAGCTGTGTGTTTGTGTTTTCTCTAACCACCTTCTGAGCCGATAGGAGATTACACCTCCAATGGGGGCGTCATTTACTGTGCTGCTTTGTGTCTCTCTTCTGCATGTACCTGAGCTGTATATTTCTGTGTAGCTCTTGTCAGGTGCGTGAGCGCTTCTCTGACTGCTGTTTGTAGAGACGAAAAGCGAGGAGCCCGAAGGGAAGAAGAGGCGGGGGAGCAAGATTGTGTGTCCTTTCTACTCCTATGACCGGATGCAGTTCCTGCGGGACGAGACACTTGTTCAGGTGAAGGACATTGAGCAGCTGGTGTCGCTGGCCCGGGAGGTGAAGGCATGTCCGTACTATGCGAGCCGCTTTGCAATACCCGCTGCCCAGGTGAGAGCCTGTGGAAGGATGCATGTAACGTGAAAGCGAGTGGTGCAAGTTGGGACTGTGAGCGATCGCTGCATATGGGAGCGAACGGTGTGTATCGGGAGAGGAAGTGAGTCTGAGTAGGCGGTTCGTGTTAGAGACTTAAAACGTGCAGTGCATGTTTTGGAGCGAGCGAGTGGTGCGCATCGTAGCGAGGTGTGTGTTGCGGTGGGCATCAGAGGGGGCGGTGAACGTCGGGAGGTGGTTTTGGTGGGAGGTCAAAATAAGCATGTGACAGATCTTTGTGCATGACAGAGGGTGGGAGGGTGTTTCTTCCAAGGTCATGTGGTCAACCACTTTTTTGTAGTCATGTAAATAGAGGAAGCCTGGTGAGCACTGATGGGTAATGTAGAGGAAGCCTGGTGAGCCGGAATGGGTACTGTAGAGAAGACTTGGTGAGCACTGATGGTAATGTAGAGAGCCTGGTTGAGCACTGATGTGTAAAGTAGAGGAGCTGGTGAGCACTGATGGGTAATGTAAGAAGAAGCTTGGTGAGCACTGATGGGTAATGTAGAGGAAGCCTGTGAGCACTGATGGGTAATTACGAAGTGAAGAAGCCTGGTGAGCACTGATGTGTAATGTAGAGGAAGCCTGGTGAGCACTGAGGGTAATGTAGAGGAAGCCTGGTGAGCACTGATGGGTAATGTAGAGGAAGCCTGGTGAGCACTGATGGGTAATGTAGAAGAAGCCTGGTGAGCACTGATGGGTAATGTAGAGGAAGCTGGTGAGCACTGATGGGTAATGTAGAAGAAGCCTGGTGATCACTGATGTGTAATGTAGAGGAAGCCTGGTGAGCACTGATGGGTAATGTAGAGGAAGCCTGGTGAGCACTGATGGGAAGGTAAGGAAGCCTGTGAGCACTGATGGGTAATGTAGAGAAGCCTGTGTGAGCACGATGGTAATGTAGAGGAAAGCCTGGTGAGCACTGATGGGTAATGTAGAAGAAGCCTGTGAGCCTGATGGGTATGTGAAGAAGCCTGGTGAGTACTGATGTGTAATGTGAAGAAGCCTGGTGAGCACTATGGGGTAATGTAAGGAACCTGGACTGATGGTAATGTAGAGAAGCCTGTGAGCAACTGAATGGGTAAATGTAGAGGAAGCCTGGTGAGCACGATGGGTATGTAGATAGAGGAACACCGATGGGTATGTAGAAGAACCTGGTGACGCCGATGGGTAATGTTAATAGGAATCCTGGTGAGCACTGATGGGTAATGTAGATATAGATGACATCACCGTGTATGTCGATAAGGAACGATGGTAATGTAGAAGAGGAACACGAGGATGTAGTAGTAGAGACTGTAGAGTATCGATGTGCTATGAAGTTATTCGGCTAATGTGCCCAGTACATTTTACTTGTGGCCGTGTAATATGAGTTCTGAAAATGTCTCTCCCCTGGAGGTAATGAATGTTTCCTAGTGGCAGCTCTCCTCCTCCTGCTGCTGTGTGATGATTAATGCGGGACCAAAGTTACTATCATTTGTTTGCAGCTCAGTATTATTTTGGGAACTCTGTTTTTTCCAGCTAGTGGTGTTGCCTTATCAGATGCTCCTCCATAATCCACCAGACAGCGTCCGGGATCAACAGCTGAAGGATCAGGTAGTGATTATTGATGAGGCTCATAACTGATAGACACCTTGACCTGCATGAACAGCTCCCAGATCTCCGGGTCCCAGGTGAGTCTCCCTGCATACCAAGGCTTGTTATAGGCAGCAAAGCGCCATGTGCATCCTTACCATTGGCTGTGCGCATCTCAAAACCTCCATATAACTTGGAGCGCAAGTCCACAAAACACCTTCCACCAAGGCTCTGGAAATGTGGCCCATTTGAAGTGAATGTTTTTTATGGAGTAGCACCTCTTACAAATATGGCCCTAACCTTTAACAAGCCGAAGTGATTACACTGTGCTAGAACTCGGCTGTCCGAAGCATTGCTGCGGACATCATTACCACTCAACTGTTTCAGCAAAACCCATTGTGAGTGCGCACACCTGGGAAGGAGGAGCTCATTTTGGAGGGTTGGTGGGAGGAAATGTCGTGGATAATTTGGAGAGAGTTACCCTCAACAGGAATGAAATGGGAGGTACCCTCTTTCAACCTTGGTGGGGATCGCCCACACCAAATCCCCCATGTCCCGGGGTATAGTGTTTTCCTCCCATGGACATTTTATACGGCAAGCCGCCTCGGGGGTGAGAGGGGGGGGCGCGAAGGGGGAGGGGCTATGTTATGTCCTACTGAATTTGATATAACTTTGGAGTCAGGTGAACCTCACTGCAACGGAGCTAGTTAATCCTAGTTTTACAAATATATGCTTAATAAATGCCAAATTAAGGAAAGCATCTTATTTGACAGGCGTGCTTAGCCACTGTTTCCAGGGCTTCTATACTGCGCTAGCACTGTTCCAACATCATTCTGATATGTAATGTAGGCAGAACATAATGATTAACCTGTGTTACAGGGAGTCCTCCGCTATCCAACGTTTCACTTTACAACGAATGGCATATCCAACGCTTTACAATGCAAACCTATGGGCCGTTTTTTCCGACGCCTTAATGCGTTATCCAACGCTCACCCGCCACTGTTATAACACGGGACTCACTTTACAACGGCTTCGCTATCCACGTTACTTCCAGAACGATTCCTTTGGATAACCGAGGACTGCCTTACATTGTTGAATACGGGATTAGAGGGGCATGCAACGTCCCCCTTGAGCGCCCTTTTGATGTGCACTGTGTGTCATGGCCTTTTGCTAGGTTTTTTATCGGCTGTTTGCGATCGCAAACTACACTGAAGCGGGGGATCCTCCCCTTTCCCCTCCGGCCTGGCTGCCGGAACACGGAACAATCACGTGATCTGTCAGAGCCGGAGGGGGGTGTGGCTACGGAGGTGGCAGGACCCTCTGGCACTGAAAGGTTACTTAAAAGTTGAATACAATAGGAGGAAGGAGGAAGTTTTAGTCACTCACGTCCTATCCGTTTTTTTTTTGTTTTTTTTAAGTAATTTCTGTAACGTGGGAAGTGGCCAGAACCACGGATAGCGCCATAATAATCTGCAGGTTTTGTGAAAATAACATGTGATTTGTGTCTAGTTGTTATATTAGACATATTATATATCTTCAGTGAGGCTTGAACTTTGCCAGCACAAAACCCAAATGTCTTCAGAGCTCAGGGTGTACAAACATCCCCAGCAATCACACGTTAGCTTGTAGGAATGATTAAATCTGGACAGAATTGGCAGTGCGGATTCAATTGAGTGGCCCAGATTTACTAATGGTGCTACGTTTTTATACACCTACAACCCATTCGCTACACTGCTTTGTACATCTGGGCCCCTGTGTACATGTGCAGAGACCGCTCTCAGGATGAGCTCAGTGTAAGGCGGCCGCATCCATGGTTGGCGAGACAGCGCGCCGTCGTGTTCACGTGGCAGTCCGCATGTAGAAGCACAAGCGTGTCATGGGTTTTTTTCCGGTTTCCTGGTATACCACTCTGTCCTGCAGTTCCCCTAACGATGATTTATATAATGATCGGTTCTTTCTTTCCTCTTCCCTCCGAGTATCCGCAACATCCTCTGAGCACCAGTGTCCCCTTCCACCGTATGTAATGAATTTGAACTGATGGCATGCAGTTAATATTTGATGTGCTTCACTTCTTGCACAGAAAACACTTCTCTGGTTCAATTCCCGGTGTCACTCCTTGTGACCTGGGCAGCCCCTTTATCTCCCTGTGCCTCAGGCACCAAAAACATAGATTGTAAGCTCCACGGGGCAGGGACCTGTGCCTGCAAAATGTCTCTGTAAAGCGCACGCAACTAGCAGCGCTATACCAGAACATGCTATTATTATTTATTATTATTCTCTTGTGTACAGAAACCCCTAAACAGACGATCTCAGAGAAGCAATTGTATGTTTGTGATGAAGGCGTAACGGGTCGCCTGGTGATTGGTCCTTGACCAATGGTATTTTTGGGTTTACACATATGAATGCAGCCGCCCGTGACGCACGGGGCAGCCTTATTTTCTGCTTTCATTTGCATTTCTATAATCCCCGATTTTTGCATTTCCTGTCGGCAGTCGCGTGTCGGTGGTGTAAAAAGGCCCTTTCTGATGCAAGCTGTGGGAATTACACACGGCAGTAACCCCAGCGCAGGTGATGAGAGGTGCAGGGCACAGGTTTCCCTTCTTTAATTGTGCGCTCTCCCTGTTTTAATTATCCTCTCATTCTGCATCACGAAATTGATCATTAGTTTCTAATAGTAGACATATTGGTGTAAAACAGCCCTAAAAATGACACCTGGTAATATTGTAAAAATACTGCTTTTCTCTTTCCCCTGGGACTCTGGCTGCAATCTTTTCTGTTTACTCAACAGCCCATAATTATCCCCTGAAAAAACCCAGTGGTGTTTCTCCACAGTGCTTTTGCTTGGGCTTTCATCTGAAAAGGTGTTAATTTGAATGTATGATATTGTATAATTAAATTTTAGAGAAGTGTTTCATGGAGGAGGGCTTTCACTGTGTAATTCCAGTACATGATTTTTCAGTGGGAAGTGTACAAGTGGCACAGTGAGACCTGATCATACGTTGTGCGCCGTGTTATGTTCTTACAGTGAGACCTGATCACACGTGTGTGTGCGCCGTGTTATGTTCTTACAGTGAGACCTGATCACACGTGTGTGTGCGCCGTGCTATGTTCTTACAGTGAGACCTGATCACACGTGTGTGTGCGCCGTGTTATGTTCTTACAGTGAGAACTGATCACACGTGTGTGTGCGCGCCGTGTTATGTTCTTACAGTGAGACCTGATCACACGTGTGTGTGCGCCGTGTTATGTTCTTACAGTGAGACCTGATCACACGTGTGTG